>CM024268.1:19479229-19729316 GCA_013621005.1 Aeschynomene evenia
TATTTTAAGGATTTTAAACTTACATATGTTTTTAAAGGAAATATCATGATGAATAGACATATATGCATCAGAAATAAATATTAAAAATGAGGTATTTAAAGAAAAGATGATATATGAGATCATCTATGTTTTTATGATTACATGTATGTGAGATATGTGATATGATGAGCATTTAATGTATAATATGTATGCTGATATATTAAAGAAGCTGTGAAAGATCATGTGAATCAGAAAATGAGATTTATGAGTAGCTTTCTGTGCAAACGGGATTGGCAAGGGAGGTTGGCACCCTCGGTCCCCAATACCGATTTGTAAAGAAAGTGAATAAAAACCCTCTTCCCCACAGAGATCTAGTAGAAAACTAGATAGGTATGAGCTTATAGCCTAGGGGCCAGTTGTATGCGGAGGTAGAAAGAGAGAGGGTAGTGCCAATGATTTGAGAAAATTATAACACATGACACATATAACTGTATGCATGATGTTGATTGTGCAACTGTTGTATGAATATCTATGTTTAAACTTGTGACTGTATGCATGGTATTGACTGTGCAACCGTTACCTCTAATGAACCTATCTTCAGTAACCAATGTCAGTATAATGTTATCTTTTTATCGTTATATAACATTCATATAATTATCCAGATGCATGTAGGTAAGACACTCCGGAACTACATTATGTTTATGAAAATATTTATTAAATGAACTTATGCATATCTCACTTATTTCAAAATAAACCGGAGTGATCCCCCTTTTGAGTCCGTGGAGCTCACCCCAATTCCACCACCCTTTGTTTAGATTCAGGTACCTTGTTAAGAGAGCAGATTCAAACTTGCATGGAGATGGAAGCTTGGATATGCGAGAAGTTTAGGATATTAGGAATTTAGATATTTTCGTACATGATATTCTAATGTTATGTACAATATTTTACTTAGAAGAATTTATAAGGGAAGTATAAGTGTTTGTACAAGCTTATAGTTCTCTTAGAAATTCTAGTATTTAAATATTGTAATATCTATTATAGATTTTACGTTATATGTGTTTTCCTATGTATGTGAGACTATATATATATGTATCGGGCCACGGTTGTGCATTATGGTATTTTTGGTTATATGTAATTCACAGGTTCCTAGATTGGTGTATCAGATTATACCTTGTCACGTACAAGCCAAGATTTTAAATGTCGTTCTTTTTACAAAAATTATTGGCCCTATTTTCCGCGTATTCTTATTTTCAAACTTGAACTCTGAAACAAGATAATAATTTCCGGTAATTAACTCGATATGACTTAAGCATAAAGAGGTAATTATTAGGGTGTTACAAGGGGTTTATCAGACCTAGTGCTTCACCGTAGGGAGCCCCAGTGTTATTTGTCAAGAAAAAGGATGGGAGTATGAGATTATGTATAGATTATAGACAAATGAATAAGGTAACAATAAAGAATAAGTACCCTCTTCCTAGAATAGATGATTTGATGGATCAGTTAAGAGGGGCTAAGGTGTTTTCCAAGATAGACTTGAGGTCAGGATATCATCAGATTAGGGTCAAAGGTGAGGATATACCTAAGTTGGCTTTTCGAACTCGCTATGGGCATTATGAGTTTACAGTGATGTCCTTTGGACTAACTAATGCCCCGGCGGTGTTTATGGACTATATGAATAGAATTTTTCGTCCGTTCTTGGATAAATTTGTAGTGTTTTTATTGATGACATCCTAATTTATTCCAAGACGGAGGAAGAGCATGAAAGTCATGTTAGGTTGGTTTTAGAAGTGTTGAAAGAGAAGAAGTTGTATGCTAAGTTAAGTAAGTGTGAGTTTTGGATGAAGGAAGTCAAGTTCTTAGGTCATGTAGTATCCGCAGAGGGTATAGCTGTAGATCCTTGTAAGGTTGAAGCGGTGGTTAACTGGGAAAGACCAACTACGGTTACTGAGATTAGGAGCTTCCTAGGATTAGCCGGTTACTACCGTAGATTTATTAAGGGCTTTTCATAGCTTGCCTTGCCATTAACTAAACTTACTAGAAAGAATGCTCCTTTGTGTGGTCAGGCGAATGTGAAAGGAGTTTTGCAGAGTTAAAGAAGAGATTGACCACAACACCTGTACTTGTGGTGCCTGATCCTAATGAACCTTTTGAAGTTTATTGGACGCTTTAGGGAAAGGGTTGGGTTGCGTATTGATGCAACATCACCAAGTAGTGGCATATGCTTCACGGCAATTAAAGCCGCACGAGGTGAATTATCCTAGCCATGACCTGGAGCTGGCCGCAATTGTTTTTGCTTTGAGGATTTGGAGGCACTACTTGTACGGAGTGAGATTTGAAGTTTTCTCTGATCATAAGAGTTTGAAATATCTCTTTGATCAGAAAGAACTAAACATGAGGCAAAGACGATGGATGGAATTTTTAAAAGATTATGATTTTGGATTGAACTACCATCCGGGAAAGGCAAACGCAGTAGCGGATGCTTTCTGTCGCAAAATGCTTCATGTGTCTCACTTGATGATAAAGGAGATGGAATTATTGGAGGACTTTAGGAACCTTAGTCTAGGGGTTTCCTTTACCCCGACAAGTGTTAGGGTTAGCCACCTCATAGTTTCTAGTAAGTTCAAGGAGGATATTATGCAAGCTCAAGGGATTGATGAGGAGTTTCTAAGGTTGATACAGGCGGTGAACGATGAGAAAGCAGAGGGGTTTAGTAAGGACAGAGATGGTTTATGGAGATGTAAAGGAAGGATTTGTGTACCCGCGTATGGTGACCTCCGGTGTAGCATTTTGGAGGAGGCTCACAAAAGCCATTTCACCATTCATCCGGGCGCAACCAAGATGTATCAAGATCTAAAGAAGATGTTTTGGTGGCCCGGTATGAAGAAAGATGTGTCGGAGTGGGTGAACTGGTGTTTAGTATGCCAAAAGGTGAAGATTGTCCATCAGAAGGAACCCGACATGTTACAAACACTACAAATCCCTCATTGGAAGTGGGAAAGTATATCTATGGATTTGGTAGTGGGATTGCCAAAGACCCAAGCTGGCAATGATGCCATTTGGGTAATAGTAGACCGATTGACGAAATCGACTCACTTCTTACCCATCAGAGCAACATATCCTTTAGAGAGGTTGGCGAGTTTATATATCCAAGAGGTTGTGAGGTTACACGGAGTACCCGAGAGTATCATTTCGGATCGAGATCTGAGGTTTACTTCTCGTTTTTGGAAGGCCTTGCAAGATGCATTTGGAACTGAACTCCGTATGAGCACAACTTATCATCCACAAACCGATGGACAGTCCGAGCGGACCATCCAAACCTTAGAGGATATGTTGAGATCTTGTGCTTTGGATGATAGGGGTAGTTGGGATCGGATGTTGCCATTAGTTGAGTTTTCTTACAATAACAGCTTCCATGCTAGTATAGGAATGGCACCCTTCAAGGCGTTGTATGGTAGGAAGTGTCGTTCTCCACTGTGTTGGTATGATCCGGGAGAGAAGAGTACTCTAGGACCTGAGCTAATAAGAGAAACAACATATCAAATCCAAAGAATCAGGGAAAGGCTCTTGGCGGCTCAAAGTCGCCAAAAGAGTTATGCGGATCATCGGCGTAGGCCATTGGAATTTGAGGCTGGAGATCATGTGTTTTTACCAGTGACCCCTACCACAGGAATAGGTAGAGCAATCAAAGTTAAGAAGTTGAGTCCTAGATACTTAGGTCCATTTCAGATCCTAACTCGTATAGGTCCAGTTGCATACCGCATTGCTTTACCTCCAAAGTTGTCAAATCTCCATGATGTCTTCCATGTATCACAACTCCGAAAGTACAATTCCAATCCGAGTCATGTGTTAGAAATCGAAGAGGTATAACTAAAGGATGACTTAACTTTTCCTTTACCTCCTACACGAATAGTAGATCGGAGTATCAAGAACTTAAGGAATAAGACTGTTCCATTGGTGAAGGTGGCCTGGGGGCGGGGGAGAGCGGAGGAATATACATGGGAAAGAGAGGAAGAGATGAGGAAGTTGCATCCTACCCTTTTTACAGGTATTGAATTTCGAGGGCGAAATTCATTTTAAGAAAGGGAGAATGTAAGACCCCAAAATCCTAATCATGCTTTAATCGGAGAGATTTTGTGAAAATCGCTTCGATCAAGGTATAATTGGGATATATGTGTATTAGAATGTATTTTTGACATGTATGATTGACTAAATATGTGCTATGTGTACTATGTGAAAATATGTGTATTAGAAGTGGTAAGTGCATTGCATAAGGTTGAGAAGTTAGTATAATACTATAATGAATTAAGAATGATGATCTAGGTGGGGATCTTAAGAAATAAATGGTAATTTTAGTAAGAGTATGATTGCACAAGTGTATAAGTACTAGTAAGAACTGTTGGTAAGGGTTTGGAGTGAGTTAGATGCATTTTGAGAATTTAGGGTATGCTATTTACTGCTACTATCATGTAGCAGTGCTTGCTCGCTAGCGACCATATTATCCCGCTAGCGGGTGAGGCGGCAGAGGTCCCTCGCTAGTGACTGTATGAGCGCGCTAGCGAATAAAGCGATCAAAGCGGTCGCTAGCGACCGTTAGATACGCGCTAGCGACCAGCTCGAGGACAGAACATCATTTCTGCAACTTTTGCATTTTCTGTTTAAGTCCTCTATCTTTTAATAATTTCTCCTAACTCCCTCCTTCCCTATACACTTTCCCTCCCTCTGAAGAAACCTCACCATCATCAGAACACCACTTCAAACCCCAAACTCTCCAAGAATACAATTCTCTCAACTCCATAACCATCAAACATCACCCATCTCATCACCACTCCATCCAAAACTCAACACACATAGAACCTGACCCCATATCTGAATTCCTTATCTTATTTCCTTCATTTTAGACCGAACATATATCATCAGAGGCTCTAGGATCATCTCCATCATCACCAAAAGTTAGATAGAGTGTTAAGCAAGTAGCTCAAGGAAGAACAAGGCTCTAACATGTATTTGTATGTTTCCATGCATAAGGATCGGTTAGAAATCATTTTGTGCAAAAATATGGTTGATGTTTTGAATCTGGTGTGAGTGCAGAATCGAGACACGCGCTAGCGGCCAGATCATAGCCGCTAGCGAAAAGTCCATGCGCCAGCGACCAAAGTCTAGGCGCTAGCGAGTGGTTGAGTTTTACTGGGCGCTAGCGGCTGTAGGGAGCGCGCTAGCGACCAATTCGCAGAATTTCTGCAGAATTTCCTTAAAGGCAGTATTTTGTGATTTTGCATTTTATTGATTTCTAACCCTTCTCTGAGAATCTAAACTACTGTAACACGTTTATTATATATGTTTAAAACAGAAAAGGGTGATTTTGAAAAGAAATAAGCAATTTAAAGAGAAAATGACATGTGATGGCAATTATGTGCAAAAGTCATATGTTTTCAAGTGATTTATGAATTCAAAATGCTATGAATGACTTTTACTTAATTCCAGAATGAAATTACTAGTTGTGTGTGTGCATATATGTTGTGACATGATGGTAAGTCAGAATATGATAGTATGATATCTTGAGCATGGTAAAAATACGGCGAAATGTCACAATAAGCAATTGTAACCTTCGGTCACTTGTGCCGTCAGTAAGGGAGGGTTGGCAACTTCGGTCACTGACATCACTAGTAAGGGAAGGTGATAAACCCCTCTTTCCCCGTGTGTCTAGTAGAAACTAGAGAGATATGAGCTCATAGTCTTGGGAATTGGTGATGTGGAGGTAGAAAGAGATAAAAGGGTTAGTGCCAACTCAAGTAAAGGTATATCATGCACATGTCAAGAAAGAGTCTATGTTTCATGCACTAGTCATAAATTGAATGAGTGATGATGCTTTCAGATTTGTAACATGATGCATGCATATTAATTAAGACACATATAGGTAAGACACTCCGGATTCAAATGTTTTATGGAAACCCTAGTAATGTGAAACTTGCATATTACACTGTTTTATAATAAACCGGAGTGATCCCCCTACTGAGTCCGTGGAGCTCACCCTATTCCACCACTTTTTGTTTTAGATACAAACAGGGGCGCAAGTACATCTACAGGTTAAGTGCTTCGGAGCCTACATGAAGTCTGAGCTTGGATTCTCTGGAGTTTAGGATATTAGAGTTACTTTTGTTTATGTCTTGTAATCGTACCTTATGACTTATGCCATCATTTTGGGAACCTTTAAGGGAGTTATAAGTGGCTGTACAAGCTTATGATTCTCTTAAAAGTTCCACCACTATATACTTGTATTATCTATGATATTTATGATATTACGTGTATCTCAGATATTGTAATACTCTATTTATGTACATGTGGGCCACCGTTGTGTATTCTAATGTTATGTATTTGTGATAAGTAGCTTCTTAGAATGATATAATTATTCATATAAGTTATACCGCACAAGCCGAGTTTTCAAATTTCCGTTCCTTTTGAAAAACAAATCGGCCCTATTTTCCGCGTATTGTTACTTTACTCAAATGTAACCTCTGAAACAAGATGTTAATTTCCGATAATTAACTCGATATGACTTAAGCATAAAGAGGTAATTATTAGGGTGTTACATTAGGAAATTATTTTCTAAAAAAATAAAGCAATAAAAAGAGAATAGAGAAGGGTAGAAATAAAAAGATGTAAACTTTGATAAAAACATAAACTTTAATTGAGAAAAGAAAAGAACATGTTACATGAATCAAAAACATAAAAACATAAAACAAAAATAACAAAGAAAATAACAAAGTGCAAGAACTTTAAAAACTAAAAACAAAGTTTTAAAAACAAGAAAATTTTAAGCTCCCCCTAGAGCAAGTGAATGTGTTCTTGAAAAGAAACTTGAACTTGGGTCTTCAATTTTCTTCAATCTAGTGAACCTTTATCTTCAATTTTCTTCTCCCCCTTTGTTACATCAAAAAGGCTTAAGCTTACTTCTTGAGGATTTGAAGAATATTGATAGGATGCGAAATTCTGAGCATCCTCTGCCCTTATATGTACATCTTGCATTCCTTAAGTGTGTTAATTGTAGTTGTTTGCATTGTTTTTGCATATTTTGCATTTTGGTGGTTGATGTGGAATTATGTTACTTTTTGAGGTTTTAAGTAGACTTTAGCCTTGTTATCTTTTGATGCACGTTTGGGTAGTGCTTTGGTATTTCAGGGACCTAGGCTGGAGCTACTTCAAGTCTCAGAAGCATCGGGAGCATCGGAGCGAACAAGCGGATGGAACGGAGAACCGGAGAAGAAGCAGCAAAATTCTGCTGATTCTGCAACTAGTCGCTAGCGACCAGCATTATGCTTGCTGTGGTCGCTTGCGACCAACCCGTGACAACTCCCCAATTTTTAGTTTTTTTTTGCTATTTAGTCCCTACTCCCTTTTTTGTAATTAAGTCCCTTTATCTGATGGGGCTGACACTTTTCAGAGGATATTCTAGTTCATTTCCAAATTAGGCTAGGGCTTTTAAAGAGAGAAGCTCCAACTTCTCTCTAGGTTTTTCCATTTTTGTTCTTGCACACTATTACACTATTCTACTCTTCTCCAAGTTTAAATACAATTTCATTTTCATTTTCCAGCATGATTATGGTTCTCATTTCTTTATTTCATTTGTTATCTTTGATTATGTGTGAGTAGTTTTCTCATTCTTGGTGTTGGGTGATTGCCAAAATTATGTTTTCTCTTGAAACCCATTATTAATTTGTTTTCTTGCTTCTCATTCTCTTGGGCTCTTAAATTTTATTAAGTTAGCTTGTGTGGATTCATGCTTGCTGATTTTTATCTTGCCATGAATGTACATTAATTTCTTGATTAAGGGATTAAAGTGCATTTAGGGGTTTATGGGTCTATGTGTTGATCAATGCATTGGCTCAATCATTGAGAGAGTGTGAATAATTCTTGATTAAGAATTAGGTTTGCATGTGCTTGGGGTGATTAGATTATTTTGGTTTTGATCAAAGTCAATTTGGTTTAGTAATTCTTGAGCATGTATAAATTGCATTCTAAGTGTCTGATAAAATGCCTATGTGGGTTTAGGATAGGGAAAACGTGGTTTTGTGCATAACTCAACACCAAGACTCTTTTTGCATTATTAATACTTCTTGATTTCATTGCTTGCATTACCTCTTACACAATCCCAACACTAAATATACTATACATATCTAATCAACGATTTAAGTCCTCTTTAGGAAACGACTTGGGTTGACTAGCTATACTACTATAGCTAATTAATTCAATACTTTTTGGGAACTTGTCTTAAACTCTAAGTTGGTTGTAGCTAAAAGAATTAACGACGCTTTTAGCTACATCAAATATAACGGAACTCTTCAATAGTCACGTTCTCTTGAGATAGAATATGAGACTCTTCAAGTTTGAAGAACTTGAGCATCCTCTTCAAGATTTCTGTAGGAATTAAATTCCCTTCAACTTGAAATGCGTGAAGAAAAATCTTTTGGAGAGTATCTTGATCAAGTAACATAGGCTCCCCCTGAGAAGTACTTTCTTCTTGGTTGATGAACAGAGGAGGGTTTGTTGCAGGCCATAGAATATCTTCTTCTTTCTCAGTAAAGTCATGCCCGGTTGGAGCATCACTTTGAAACAGCAGTTCATTCTCATCAAGACATGGATTCTCTTCAAAGAACTTATCAATGTCTGACGGAATAGATGAAGAAAGAGGTGTAGGAGAATGAGAAAAAGTGTAAGAACCTGTTGTAGCCTTTTTCAAGAGAGGTGTAGGTGTCTTCTTCTCAATGTCTTCGACATCCCCAGCAAAAGACCGACTCTTTTTTTTTTAGGCATGATTGATTTGGAAAGTCAAGATATGATTGAGGACAAAATAACTCGAACCTTTCCATATCCATCTTCTTATTCAAGAATATTCGGGTTAGCATTCTTCCATAAGGAAGAGACGAATTTCTGGATTTTGTTGAATCAATCATGAAGTCGAAGAAAAGCTTACCAAGATCTATCTTTTTAGAGGTAAGGAGGAAGAATATCAGCATAGACTCTCTTGGTGATGACAGGATGTCGCTAGTGTCTTGTGTAGGAAGCAACACTTCACGGACCACTAGAAGCAATGTCTTCACTTTATAGCATAAATTATGTACCTTGATATGATGAGGGTGCATGTTATCCTTGTTGCACAAAATTAAGGACACATACTCCTTCTTAATCTTCTCATCAAGAAACCAACGTGCTTTGTTGGTGATGATCACTCCGTCATAGTCGAAATTGAAAACACGAGCAAAAGTATTTTCAGATACATTGAATGGTTGAGAACCAATATTTCCTACCCATCCGAGGTAACGATCATACTTTAGAGATGAGTAAAGTGCTTTGATGGCAGTAGGGTAAATCATCTCTTCTTCCATGACAAGAGATAGTAGACTCTTTTGTTGCATAATGACTTCTTTGAGAAAAGGCATGCTATGAAGAGAGTCCTTTTGGATTACCTTTTCTATGGAGATGTCCCTCATGAGGAAGAATTGCTCAAATCTTTCTTGTGCTATAGGGTCAGAGAATACTCTCTTTTCAGCATTCATACCATATTTTATGTTGCAAACAAAATTCATGGTTGCTTGAAGGTTGAAGGGATGTGTTTGTGGTTGTGTATGGTGTGGTGTATGTGTATGTATATGGCCCAAAGAGAGAGAGAATAGGAGTAGAAAAGAAATCTTGCTGTGTTTGATGGTTGAGGGATGAAAGAATATATAGATGGTGTATGGAGGGGGGGCTATGGTGCGAAAATTAGAGGGGAAAAGGAGGGAAAATCTAAAAAAAATTGCTAGGATTTTCCATGTGAATATCTCTCAAAATACTCTTAGAAATAGGCATTGCATATCAAGAAAGAATAAACAATATTTCCCAATATTATCATTTAATTTAAATGACAATAATTTAAGAAAATAAAATTTATTTTTCAAGAGAGAGAGAGAGAGAAATTCGAATAATATATATGTAGGTAATAATGAGGGTAAATAAAAAAGATATAGTGTGGAAAATAAGGATATGTAATGATTTATCATAAAGGATCTCTTCCACCAAATCTAGATTTATTGTAGATATAATTTATTTAAATCCAAATAAAAAAAATTTTAATTTTCAATATCATTATTTAATAATAAATAACAATATTTGGAATATTAAAATATCTTCACCATAAATACCATATATGGGGCGAAAATTTGATGCTATATGGGTCTTCTTGGATTTTAATTTTTCTTCCATGAGGCCCATGTAGAGGCATGAGAGGCCCATTGACTTTATCAAAGCCCATAATTATTTTTGAGGCCCAATCATCTTAACATAAGCCTTTACAGCTTGCCTGAGGCCCAAAGATCATCTGTAGTTCGAGGCCCAGTTATGGCCCAAAACACGTATGAGGCCCAAGGCCCATACGAAAGCCCATCAACTTTTCTTCATTACGGGTGGTCTTCATATAGAAATTAGCAATACTGTACACCCGGTTTCTTCAAATGATCTTCAAAAAGTCTTCAAACTCTTGAGACAAACTCAAGGCCTTCAAAAAGTCTTCTTACACTTGAGACAAGCTCAAGGCCTTCAAAAAGTCTTCTAATTTTCTTCAAAAAGTCTTCTAATTTTCTTCAAAAAGTCTTGGATTAGGCCCATTTTAATAAAAAATGGCCCACAATGTAGTTGTCTTCATAGATCTTCAGTTGACCCTTTTATTTTTTGTCTTCAACCAAGTGTAGAATAATTTAGGTCTTCAATTTGTAGATCGATTGTAGATTGTAGATCTTCCCCTTTTTGTAGATCGTTGTAGACATACACTCACTTTTTGGGGTATACTTAAAGCTTTTAATTTTCAAAAAGATTTTCGAAAACAGTTTTTAAAAGCTCTTTAGGTTAAGTAAACCTTTCAGCGTGCTAAAACGATCTTCAGCTAAAGGTTTCGTAAATATGTTAGGCACTTGGTCTTTCGTACTCACAAACTTTAACTCAATATCGCCTTTCTGCACATGGTCTCTTATGAAATGATGTTTAACATCAATATGCTTAGACCTAGAGTGCTGAATGGGATTCTTAGCCAAAGCTATTGCACTTGTGTTATCACACATAACGGGAATTTTATCATACCTGAGATTGTAGTCAAGTAGTTGATTTCTTACCCATAAAATTTGTGTAACACATCCAGCAGCAGACACGTATTCTGCTTCTGCAGTTGATAGTGCAATGGTATTTTGTTTTCTGCAACTCCATGTGATGAGTGCATCCCCAAAGAACACACAACATCCACTAGTGCTTTTTTTGTCAACCCGGTCTCCGGCGTAATCAGCATCACAGAAACCTGTAACCACAGAGGAGATACCTTTCTTGTACCAAAGGCCAAGATTAGTAGTACCTGCCAAGTATCTAAGGATACGCTTGACTGCAGTTAGGTGAGACTATTTTGGACAAGATTGAAATCTTGCACAAATGCCAACACTTAACTCTATGTCAGGCCTAGACGCAGTTAAATAAAGCAGGGACCCGATCATACCTCTGTAGGTGCTTTCAGACACCTTTTCTCCTTCTTCATCCTTGTCAATGACTTGTGATGGATGCATCGGAGTTTTCATGGGACTACACTTGTCCATTAAGAATCTTTTGAGAAGTTCTTTGGTGTACTTTTCTTGATGTATGAAGGTTCCATCAGCTTGTTGCTTGATTTGAAGTCCTAGAAAGAACTTCAATTCTCCCATCATACTCATTTCGAATTCCCCCTGCATTAGATCTGCAAACTTTCTACATAGAGATTCGTTAGTAGCACCGAATACTATATCATCAACATAAATTTGCACAATTAATAAATCAGAGTTATCAGTTAGAGTGAAAAGAGTTGTGTCCACTTTTCCACGAGTGAATCCATTCGTAGTCAAGAAGCTACTAAGTCTATCATACCAAGCTCTAGGAGCTTGTTTAAGATCGTATAACACTTTAGACAAACGATAGACGTGCTCGGGATAGGTTTCACTGATAATACTTGGAGGTTGCTTGACGTAGACTTCCTCACTGAGGACACCATTGAGGAATGCAGACTTCACATCCATTTGATATATCTTTATTCCTTTGTGTGCAGCGAATGCAAGTAGCATCCTTATGGCTTCTAGTCTTGCAACTGGCGCGAAGGTTTCATCGTAGTCGATTCCTTCTTGCTGGTTGTATCCTTGTGCCACGAGTCTTGCTTTGTTTCTCGTAACCTTTTCGGATTCGTCCAACTTGTTGCGGAACACCCACTTTGTGCCAATAATCGTTTTGCCCTTGGGTTTCTGAACAAGCTTCCAGACTTCATTCTTCTCAAACTGTTCGAGTTCTTTTTCCATGGCTTCCACCCAACTTGGTTCATCCAATGCTTCTTGAACTATCTCAGGTTCGATTTCTAAAATCAGTGCAGCATTAGATTGAAATCTCAGGGATCTTCTTGTTCTTATCCCATGAGATGGATCGCCAAGAACTTCGTTATCTCTAACAGCTTTGAGATCGCTTATTCCGATCTTTCTTCTTAGAACGGGTTCTTGAACTTCAATAGACTCAACCCCTTGAGGAGTAGAGGGTTCTTGAGCTACAGTAACTCATGGTTCATCTCCTCCTGAATCGGGTGATTCCTTCATAACTTGATGATCATCTTCTTCAATAGGTACTTGATCATGACTTTCGCAACCTTTGGTTGAGATAGTTAGATCCGTCAATCTTTCTTCGATGTCATCTAGACTATGTTGGATGTCTTGCTTCAGATCCTTAAACTTCTCAACTCACATCAATGCAAAGACTTCACCTTTGGATCTTTTCCTTGAGTACTTTGATGTAACTCCCCCTAGGCATGTGCATCCTTTTTGACTAATTGAAAAGTTTCAATCTTTGGTATCCATGAACTTGGTTTGACCAAAAAGGTTTCACCTTTGTGATTTTTTATGCTTGCCAACAAATGTTGAGGGTAAAAAAAATTGTTAGGACAAGGGAAAAAGTTAAGGTGAGGGTTGTGTGTATAGGTGATGTGTTTGGAGGTTTGAAAGGGTTAGGAGATGAGTTGTGAGAGTTTGATTGTGTTATGGTATAGGGGAGGTTATGCACAAAAATGTGAGATGAGGAGGGTTTAGGTAGAGATGTTTGTAGAGAGATTGACTCTTAACATGTTTTCGCGGAATAGGCTTGTCCATGTGATACTACTCAATGTTTTCATCATATCTTGAGTTGTCGACATTGGAATTGAGTGATCTTTGGCTTGTTGGAAAGCTAAGATCGAGATCTACAACTTCTCTCCTCATGAGATCCTCAATATGTTGCATTATGAGGTCTATTGATTTGCTTCAATTTCGTGGACATTTCTTTTAGCTTGACAAATTTCGGTTCTTTAGCTTATGAAGGTTTGATGAGTGCTTCTACATGGCTATCATCCATTGGCACCCATATGACCTTTGTGTGGCTTTCCTAGAACGGCCACCAAGTATCCACCACTCCTCATAGAGGTGGTGGTGTTGACTTTAATGATGTACCTGCATTCATAGAAAGAGAGGTTTTTGGTACCCATACCTTCTTGGGTCCTTTCTTGTTAGCCTTTCCAGCATCTGGTTTCAGCTTTTGAGACTTCCACGTCTTTTTAGGTTTTCCCTTCCATGTGCCACCCTTGGCTTTGGAGGTAGTTACCTTTTTAAGAAGTGGACAATTCTCTTTGTCGTGCCCATGTTTAAAACAGAAAAGACAAGTAGGAATTGGCTCTCTGTCTGTTGGAGGTATCAAAGTGTCCTCATGAAAGACTGGAACATATCCAAGACCTGTATGATCTTTGTAAGGTTTTTGACCTCCTAACAATAGATCGAGCATCTTAGATCCGTTCACCATTTTTTCAAGATCTTTAAAGAGAAGCGCATTAGTCTTCTATGCATGGTACATGGCTTCCTCAGCCTTCTCCACAAGCACGGTACCTTCTGTCTCTAGAGATTGCTAGCCCTCATACAGTTTATCTTTATTGTCTTTGAGTTCTTGACATTCTTTCTCTAGTTCCTCCTTTTGAGATCTTAATGACTTATTTTCTGATTCAAGGTTTTTCAAAGCTTTTTTATTCATCAGAAAATGAGTCGTCAGATTCTTTGAATCCTCTAGCAGTTCATCATAGAGGTCCGAAAGTTCCTCATACAATGGTGCCGAGTTTTCAATACATACCTCAGATTCATCTTTATCAGATTTTGAGTCTGTATCATACGAAGCATCTGCCATAAAGCAGAGGTTTGCATCCTCTTCTGTGTCTTCGTTTTCAAATTCATCAGAATCGGAGTTATCACTCCATGTGGCTGCAAGAGCCTTTTTCTTCTTGAAGAACTTCTTCTTTGACTACCTGTTTTTAGGACAGTCGGTCTTGAAGTGGCCTTTTTCGCCACATTCGAAACACTTTGTGTTATCGGTCTTCGTCTTGTTCTTAGTGAAGTCTCTTCTAGTGAAGTTTGTCTTGGACTTATTTTTCCATGCTCGTGACATTTTTCGCACGAGCATGCTTATGTCTTCTTCATTAAGGTCTTCGTCTTCGTCTTCACTGTCTTCTTGAGCTTCTAGTTCGATTTCATGAGTCTTGAGAGACCCAATCAATTCGTCTAGACATAACTTAGTTAGGTCCTTGGCTTCTTGAATAGCGGTGACCTTAGGTCTCCACTTTACAGTAAGGCTTCGAAGGATCTTCCTTACCATTTCGGCGTTTGAATACGTCTTGCCAAGAACTTTCAATTGATTAACAATATGTAAGAATCTTGTAGCAAGAGTATCAATGTCTTCGTCTTGATTCATCTTGAACGACTCGTACTTATGTACAAGCATGGAGATCTTCGTTTCTTTGACTTGATATGTGCCTTCATATAGGGTCGCTAAGCGATCCCATATTTTCTTTGCAGTTTCACATGACACAATTTTATCATATTTAGCTTTAGGTAAAGCGCACAAAAGAATATACTTAGCTTTCTTGTTTTGTTGCACTTGAGCCTTTTGTTCTTCAGTCAATAGTTTCTTTGGGCCGAAGGGTGTAGGATTGTCACCGACTTCTACGATGTCCCAAATATCGAGACTTGTGAATTGAATGAACAACGTCATTCGATCTCTCCAATATGCATAGTCATCACCGTTGAACATAGGTGGTCTGTTGGTGGAGGCTCCATCAGTAATATACGCGTTGTTGTTTGCTGCCATGGTCCCTTGAATCTTCCCTTGATAGTGTTACCAATTGAAGGTAGTGAAATGTGAGAAAGGGGTGAAAGGATGCGAAATTATGTGCATTCTTTATCGTTATATGAGCATCTTGTGTTCCTTAGTAGTCTTATTAGCATTTGTTTGCCTTGTTTGTGATTCATTTGGTGTTTTGGTGGTTGAAGTAAAAATCGGACTTTAAAGTGGATTTTAAGGTAGTACTTGGTCTTGTTATCTTTTAATGCACTCTTGATTAGTGTCTTTGGTTTTCAGGAACCTAGGTCGGGTCTACTTTGAGTCTCAGGAGCAACAGGAGCGAAGGAGCGAATGCACGGATGAGCCGGAGAAACTGTGCAGGATTTTCTACTAGGAAGTGGTCGCCAGCGACCAAGAAACCAGACATTCTGGTCGCTGGCGACCAATGCTCGAAGAAGACAGAATTATGGGCCTTTCTGTTTGTGGTCTCTAGCGATCCAGCGACCAGTCATTCTGGTCGCCAGCGACCACTGTGCGGCTGACAGTTTTTATAATTTGTATTTTTTGCTTTTTGGTCCCTATCTTTCATTTCTAAATTTGGGACTTTTAATGTAATGAGGGAGCACTTTTTAGAATATACACTTACACTATTAGGTCATCTTTTCCCCTTTTAGTTTTCTAGAGAGAAAAGCTCCAACTTCTCTCTAGGTTTTTATTTTATTTTCTACATATTTGGTGTTCTTGGATACATTTGCACTCTTGAATTTTTATTGATATTTCAATTTCAGTTTCATTCTTGCCATCAATTTCTCTTCTTATTTTCATTTCTAATTTCTTCATGTGTGAGTAGTTCTCTTGGTGCTTGGTGTTGAGATAGTGTTAGAAACCTATTTTCCTTTGAAGCTTGCTATTTGTTTCTTTGGGTTGCTCCCTATTCTCTTGGTTAAATGCTATTAAAATTTGTATGTGTGGATTAATGCTTGCAAGTTTTGGTTGCACTCTTGGGTACAAATTGATTCCTTGATTGGGGAATTAATTTGTGTTCTTGGGGTTTTTGGTTTTTGATATGGATTAGTATCTTATGCCTATGACTATGACTAAGAGAGTTGGGCTTTTTCTTGATTGAGAATTTGATTTGCATGTGTCTAGGTTAATTTAGCTTAATTGGTTTGGATTAGAATCTCTTAATTTATTTATTTTCCATGCATGTGTAGATTGCACTCCATGTGTTTGTTAAAATGCCTATGTGAGTTTATGATAGGGAAAATGTGTAAGACCCCGAAATTCTAATCATACCTTAAATTGAAGGGATTTAGTTAAAACCACTTTAATTAAGGCGTGATTGGAATATGTAGGTTATTGGGATGCATTTTGATGTAAATGTGTTGTTTGATATGTGCTATGTGCATTATGTGTTTTATGTATATGAAATAATGAAAAATGCAATGTGTACGAGTTAAAATAAGAGAAAATAGACCAAGAATCTAGAAAAGAAATGTGGGAAGTAATCATGAGAGATTTTAAGCATTTATGGTTATGTACAAGTTTATTTAAGTGTAAAAATATTGATTAGGGTGTTAGAAATGGTTTAGGGAATTTTAAGTATATTTTGGATTTTAAGATGCAAGAAAACTGCTGCTGCTGTCATGTAGTAGTACTTGCTCGCTAGCGACCAGTTAAGCTCGCTAGTGACCAGTTAAGCTCGCTAGCGACCAGTTAAGCTCGCTAGCGACCAATTAAGCTCGCTAGCGGGTGAGGCGGCAGAGGTCCCTCGCTAGCGACCGTAAGAGCGCGCTAGCGGGTAATGCGGTGAAAACGGTCGCTAGCGACCGCGAGACACGCACTAGCGACCAGTTCGAGGACAGAATAGCATTTCTGCAATTTTTGCATTTTCTGTTAGGTCCCTTATCTTTTAATAATTTCTCTTAACCCCCTCCGATCCGTCCCTATACACTTTCCCTCCCCCTGAAGTAACCTTACCATCATCAGAACACCACTCAAACTCCAAATCCTCTAAAAACACAAATTCTCTCAACCTCCATAACCACTAAACCTTACAAATCTCATTCCTACTCCATTCAAAACTCAACTCACTCAGAAACCAGCCCCATATTCGAGTTCCTCACCTCATTTCCTTTGTTTTTAACCGAACATAATCTATCAAAGTTTGTGTTCATCATCATCAAAGTTTAGATAAAGTGTTAAACAAGTAGCTTAACGAGGCTCAAGGTGGTTCTTGGTGTTAGAGGGTCAAACTACAAGAGGTAGGGGTTTAGATTTATGTAATAATATGTATTTGTGTGTTATCATGCATAAAGATCAGTTACAAATCATTATATGCTCGAATATGTATGATGTTCTGAAACTGGTATGGATGCAGAGTCGGGACACGCGCTAGCGGCCAAATTATAGCCGCTAGCGAATGATCACGCGCTAGCGACCATAAATTAGGCGCTAGCGAGTGGTCGTGAGTTATTGGACGCTAGCGGCCACAGAGGACGCGCTAGCGGCCATCTCGCAGAATTCTGCAGAATTGTTTAAAATTCTGAATTTTGTGATTTTGCATTTTAATGATTTCTAACCCTTTTCTAGGGACCTAAACCACTGTAACATGTTTATTATATATGTTTACAACAGAAAATGGTGATTATGAAATGAAATAAACAAATTAACGAGAAAATGATATGTGATTGCAATTATGTGCATAAGTGGTATGTGTTTAGGTGATTTATGAATCTAGATGGTTATACATGACTTGTACTCATTACCAGTTGCTTATGTGCATATATATTGTGACATGATAGTAAGTCAGAATATGATATTATGATATTTTGAGTACGGTGGAAATACAACGGAATGTCAAAGTAGGCAAGTGTAACCTTCGGTCACTAGTGCTGTCGGTAAAGGAGGATTGGCAACCTCGGTCACTGACATCACTAGTAAGGGAAGGTGATAAACCCCTCTTTCCCCGTGTGTCTAGTAGAAACTAGAGAGATATGAGCTCATAGTCTTGGGATTTGGTGATGTGGAGGTAGAAAGAGATAAGAGGGTTAGTGCCAACTATAGAAAAAGTATCTTATGCACAAATCAGGAAAGAGTCAATGTCTTACATACCAGTCAGAAACGAAATAAGTAATGATGCTTTCAGATTTGTATAAGATGCATGCATATTAATTAAGACGCATATAGGTAAGACACTTCGGGTACAAATTGTTTTATGAAAACCCCAGTAAAGTGAATCTTGCATATTACATTATTTTTATAATAAACCGGAGTGATCCCCCTACTGAGTCCGTGGAGCTCACTCTATTCCACCACTTTTGTTTTAGATACAAACAGGGGTGCCAGCACGTTTACAGGTTGAGTGGCTTGGAGCTTACATGAAGGCCGAGCTTGGAAGCTCTGGAGTTTAGGATTTTAGCATTTCTTTTATTATGTCTTGTCTTCGTACTATATGATCTATGTTATCTTTTGAGAACCTTTAAGGGAGTTATAAGTGAATGTACAAGCTTATGATTCTCTTAAAAGTTCCACTACTATATACTTGTACTACTTATGATATTCATAATATTATGTGTATCTCAGATATTGTAATACTATACTTATGTACATGTGGGCCATCGTTTTGTATTCTAATGTTATGTGTTTATAATGAGTAGTTTCTTAGCATGATATAATTATTCATATAAGTTATACCGCACAAGCGTAGTTTTTAAACTTCCGATTCTTTTGAAAAACAAATCGGCCCTATTTTCCGCGCATTACTACTTTATTCAACTTTAATCTCTGAAACAAGATGTTAATTTCCGATAATTAGCTCAATGTGACTTAAGCATAAAGAGGTAATTATTAGGGTGTTACATTTTGGTATCAGAGCAGGTCGAACCTTAAGGCTTGGGGTTATGGCCTTCTATGCTTTTGTTGCATAGTACGATAGTGTTATGCTTATAGTTGTGTAACGTGAGCATGACTTGTCTGTTTGGGACATAGGTAGTTGTATGTGCCTAATGTGATTATGGAGACTGTTCACCTCTGTGATTATGTTGGTGTGTACAGGTACTGATTGCACCAAAAAGACGACAGGCGAGACCAACTGCGAGTAGTTTTGATGGTGACCAAGGAACAAGTGAAGCCTTGGCAGGAATGGCGAGGGCGGTACAACAATTGGCAGAAGCTATGGGACGCCAGACCCCTCCCACACCACAGCCAGAGACGGACAGGGGAAATGCTCGATTTGCGGAATTTAGAGGGGTAAATCCCCCAGTGTTTACAGGTTCCGTCGATCGGCAGTAGCAGGGGAGTGGATCGAGGAAATGGAGAAGATTTTTACCGTGGTGCAGTGTTCAGAGTTACAGCGCAATGCTTTCACCACTTTCATGCTGCAGCAGGATGCCGAAAACTGGTGGAGAGGAGAGAAGGCAAGAATGGATGCTATGGGGATTCCCATTCCTTGGCATAGGTTCAAGGAAATGTTTTATGATAAGTACTTTCCCAGATCCATCAGAGAGACGAAGGAGCGGGAGTTAATGAATTTGACCCAAGGAAATATGTCAGTAGCGGAATACACGGCACAGTTTGAACACCTTATTAAATTCTCGGAGATGTTCCAAGGCAATCCAATAGAGTCTTGGAAATGTATGAAATACAGAAATGGGTTAAATCAGAAAATGCAGAAGGCAATGAATCACCTGCAAATTGATAGTTATCCAAGGCTAGTAGAGGCTTGCAGGGTTCATGAACAAGCACGCCAATCAGATGACAGTACCTCGACGGAGAGTTCTAAGAGGAGTTTGGCACCTCAGGCTCCTCAGTTTAAGAGGCAAAACCCTCCACCTCGTCGGTTTCCCTCCCGACCTTTTAGAGGCCCAAATCGTTCTAGGCCTCAACAAGGACCACCACCACCTCGTCAGGCTATGATCCCTAGAGCTGCAGAGACACCAATCTGTCCTCAGTGTAACAAAGGACACAGAGGAGTTTGTTTTGCAGGACAGAACGTGTGTTACAGGTGTGGTAAACCAGGCCATATTGCCAGAGAGTGTCGTCAGTTCCCTCAGCCACAGACTACAGCTCCGACCCCCTCCAGGCCTCAGCACCAGGGAAGGGTCTTTACAGTGAATGTAGAGGATGCTGTCCGGTCAAATGAATTAATAAGGGGTAAGTGTAAAGTTAAGAATCAAGAATTAGTTGTACTTTTCGATTCGGGAGCTACACACTCATTTATATCATATGAGCATGCTAGGGAGTTGCATTTACCTATGTGTGAGTTACCATATGATTTGCATGTGTCCTCACCTACAGCAAAACCTATAAGTACGAACATTGTCTGCACTAAGTGTCAATTCTTGTTAGGAGATAGGTCATTTATCTTTGATCTTATATGTCTACCTATGTCAGGTTTGGGCGTAATTCTAGGTATGGATTGGTTGTCAAAAAATAAAGTTTTATTGGATTGTCATGCCAAGTCTGTCATATTCCACGATACCCCCAGTATACCTAATCCTGAGTCACCTACAGTTTCTTTTAGTTTGTCAGTACATCCTGTGGAGTTAAGTCAAACTGGGGTTACACATAAAGGTCTTGTATTTCTTGCCTCAAATGATATGGAAACTAAAATGAGCCTAGACGCCATACCCGTAGTAAGAGAGTATCCAGAGGTTTTCCTTGATGATATACCCGAGTTTCCTCCGTCAAGAGAAGTAAAGTTTAGTATTGATCTGGTTCCGGGAACAGGGTCTGTCTCTATGGCCCCTTACCGGATGTCACCCAGTGAGTTGAACGAACTTAAGACGCAGTTGGGGGAGTTGTTGGAGAAGGGGTTTATTAGACCCAGTGCTTCACCGTGGGGAGCCCCAGTGTTATTTGTCAAGAAAAAGGATGGGAGTATGAGATTATGTATAGATTATAGACAGTTGAATAAGGTAACAATAAAGAATAAGTACCCCCTTCCTAGAATAGATGATTTGATGGATCAGTTGATAGGAGCGAAGGTGTTTTCCAAGATAGACTTGAGGTCAGGGTATCATCAGATTAGGGTCAAGGGTGAGGATATACCTAAGACGACTTTCCGAACTCGCTATGGGCATTATGAGTTTACAGTGATGTCCTTTGGATTAACCAATGCCCTGACGATGTTTATGGATTATATGAACAGAATCTTTCGATCGTTCTTGGATAAATTTGTAGTCGTTTTTATTGATGACATCTTAATTTATTCCAAGACGGAAGAAGAACATGAAAGTCATCTTAGGTTGGTTTTAGAAGTGTTGAAAGAAAAGAAGTTGTACGCCAAGTTGAGTAAGTGTGAGTTCTGGATGAAGGAAGTCAAGTTCTTAGGTCATGTAGTATCCGCAGAAGGTATAGCTGTAGATCCTTGTAAGGTTGAGGCGGTGGTTAACTGGGAAAGACCAACTACGGTTACTGAGATTCTGAGTTTCCTAGGATTAGCCGGATACTACCGTAGATTTATTAAGGGTTTCTCTCAGCTTGCTTTACCATTGACAAAACTTACTAGAAAGAATGATCCTTTTGTGTGGTCTGATGAATGTGAAAGGAGTTTTGCAGAGTTAAAGGAGAGATTGACCACAACACCTGTACTTGTGGTGCCTGATCCTAATGAACCTTTTGAAGTCTATTGCGACGCTTCAAGGAAAGGGCTGGGTTGCGTATTGATGCAACATCACCAAGTAGTGGCATATGCTTCACGGCAATTAAAGCCACACGAGGTGAATTATCCTACCCATGACCTGGAGCTGGCCGCAATTGTTTTTGCCTTGAGGATTTGGAGGCACTACTTGTACGGAGTGAGATTTGAAGTTTTCTCTGATCATAAGAGTTTGAAATATCTCTTTGATCAGAAAGAACTAAACATGAGGCAAAGACGATGGATGGAATTTTTAAAAGATTATGATTTTGGATTGAACTACCATCCGAGCAAGGCGAACGCGGTGGCGGACGCTTTGAGTCGTAAAATGCTTCATGTGTCTCACTTGATGATAAAGGAGACGGAACTATTGGAGGACTTCAGGAACCTTAACCTAGGAGTTTCTTTTACCCCGACAAGGGTTAGGGTTAGCCACCTCACAATTTCTAGTAAGTTCAAGGAGGATATTATGCAAGCTCAAGGGATTGATGAGGAGTTTCTAAAGTTAGTACAGGCGGCGAATGACGAGAAAGCAGAAGGGTTTAGTAAGGACGGAGATGGTTTATGGAGATGTAAAGGGAGGATCTGTGTACCTGCTTATGATGACCTCCGGAGTAGTATTCTGGAGGAGGCTCACAAGAGCCACTTCACTATTCACCCGGGCGCAACCAAGATGTATCAAGATCTAAAGAAAATGTTTTGGTGGCCCGGTATGAAGAAAGATGTGCCGGATTGGGTGAACCGGTGTTTAATGTGTCAAAAGGTGAAGATTGTGCACCAAAAGGAACCCCGCATGTTACAACCACTACAAATCCCTCATTGGAAGTGGGAAAGTATATCTATGGATTTTGTAGTGGGACTGCCCAGAACTCAAGCCGGCAATGATGCCATTTGGGTAATAGTAGACCGATTAACGAAATCGGCTCACTTTTTACCCATTAGAGCAACCTATCCCTTAGAGAAGTTAGCAAGTTTGTACATCCGAGAAGTTGTGAGATTACACGGAGTACCTGAGAGTATAATTTCGGATCGAGATCCAAGATTTACTTCTCGTTGTTGGGAGGCCTTGCAAGAGGCATTTGGAACTGAACTCCGTACGAGCACAGCCTACCACCCACAAACTGATGGACAGTCCGAGCGGACTATCCAAACCCTAGAGGATATGTTGAGGTCTTGTGTTTTGGATGATAGGGGTAGTTGGGATCAGATGTTACCATTAGTTGAGTTTTTATACAATAATAGCTTCCATGCAAGTATAAGAATGGCACCCTTTGAAGCATTGTATGGTAGGAAGTGTCGTTCTCCACTATGTTGGTATGATCCGGGGGAAAAGAGTACCCTAGGACCTGAGTTGGTAAGAGAAACCACAGAACAAATCCAAAGAATCAGGGAAAACCTCTTGACGGCTCAAAGTCGTCAAAAGAGTTATGCGGATCATCGGCGTAGCCCTTTGGAATTTGAGGCGGGAGATCACGTGTGTAACACCCTACTAGATAGCCCTTAACACTTAAGTCATTTTAGGCCATTTCATAAGGGTTACCTCCTGTTATCATGTTTTATCTTTATATTTAAAATATAATATGCGGAAAATAGGCGGGAGTGAATTTTCGAAAATCATTTGCGGTATGGAAAATAAGGGCCTTGCGCATAAATACAACGATAATAATAAGCGATACAAACATCTACTAAAAATACTTCATCATATAAATAACTCCCATCAAGTAACAAACATGAAATAAATACTAGGTTTCATCCCATAAGCCAAAACTGTGACCTATGAGATTCTACCATAAATACGAGTAAATAAATAGCTGC
Source organism: Aeschynomene evenia (assembly GCA_013621005.1). NCBI lineage: Eukaryota > Viridiplantae > Streptophyta > Magnoliopsida > Fabales > Fabaceae > Aeschynomene > Aeschynomene evenia. Next base: position 19,502,817 of record CM024268.1, read on the forward strand.
CGGCTAACAAGGTCCAGACTCAGAAAACGTAATAAATAAATAAACGTAGCGGAAGCATAAAAGTCATAACATCTGATAAGGAAATAAAACATGTCTCTGATATCTAAGGAACCATATCATAAACTAAGCCTGGACGGGCTCCTCGTGTGCTCCGACATCCTGCTCTGTCTGCTCCTTTAAAATGTGGGAAAAACATAGGGTGAGCACTGGGAAGTGACTCAGTAGAGGAAGCCGCCCCGGGTTTAATTATAAAATAAGTGAAGCATGAATGAGTTCAATTCGGATATAAGTTGAAAATCAATCTTTCCCCGGAACGTCTTACTTAAGTGCATCTTGTCCATTTTATTAATTCATATAACATATCATAATTAAAGGTCTTTGTGTAGTGCGCTATGTGCTTCTAAACATCAACAGAACATATCAAAACATATATCAGAACTTTCTCTCAGAGCATCTTATCATTAACTTTTACTTCGAATCTGTCAGACATGGCAGAGCCTCCCTCCCATCCTTACTCCTACAATCCGGCCCCTAGGCATGAGCTCATCCTAAAACATACGGGGAAGAGGGGGTACAGTTCACCTTCCTCAAGTGAAGGAGTTGCAGCCGAGGATGCCACCCCTCCCTACAACACTCATCACAAGCTGAAGGCTACATGGTATTTTAATCTTTCAGAGTATCAGAGATCTTTCAGAACGTCTTTTAATTATCAGAAGTCTTTCAGAGTTAACAGAGATCTTTCAGAGCACCAGAATATCTTTCAGAACATCTTTTAACTTTTACCGAGTGACAGAGTTAATTCATTCAGAGCATTTCATCATAATATATATCATATACTCACGTAAACAATTTAACGCATCATAAAAGCAATACATATACTCAATATAACATATATATCTCATACAATAATTATATATACATCATAGCTATTAAACATACATACAACTTGTAACATTACATAATGGACATACATGAATCATGTATAACATGTGTTATCATATAATCATACTTTTATAATATAAATACATATAAACATATTTTATAGCTCATATAATCATATATAAATCATGCATAAATCATATATAACATTTATACAAGTCGTAGAACGCATTAGGGTACATAAAGGGTCAAAACAGTTAATTTTCGTAAAATCTGCAGTGCTGTAATCGATTACAACGGGGCTGTAATCGATTACATTAATCGATTACACAGACCTTGTAATCGATTACCAGAGAGCCATGTTTTCTCGCGATTGGAAATTCAGACATCGTAATCGATTACGAACTCGTGAAATACGATATTAGGGTTCCAAAAACACGATTTTCAATAGTCATTGGCCAAAATATGAATCTAACATCGTCCCAATCGATAGGAAACATTGCCATACCAACATCAAACATGAAAATACATTTAAAACACTTTTCAATTCGTAAAACCCCTTTCTTTTTCAAAGTCAATTTCATAAATCAACCCTTTCATGAACCCTAATGGGAAAAACGAACAACAATAACTATCTCATCAAATACCCATCATCATGCACGAAATTACAGAGAATAAAGAATGCCTAAAACCCCTACCTCTTGAAGAAATTCAAATAAAACGTAGAGACAATCCTTTCCCGGTGAAACCCTCGTTCTAGCTTTCTCTCTCTAGACCCACGAATGGTACGGTGATGAATACGAATCCTATTGCTGAATTGCAATCGGTAGAAGGGTGTATCTTGGTGTGAGGATTACCAATATGTGATCGGTTTCGTGAACGGGCAATGTTTGATGTGAGTTTCGTGGTTTGGGATGGCTATGACTTTGAGTTCTTGAGAGAAAGGGAGAACAATGGAGGCACAAGGATTTGAGAGAGTGTTTGGAGTGTTTCTGAAGTGAGGATTAGGGTTTCTCACGTGGTGGCTCGGTTATATATGGTTTAGAGTCATCGTGGGGCCCATACGTAACTTAAAACGCACTAAAAACCCTTACTGCGCAGTCTGTAATCGATTACCACGAATCTGTAATCGATTACAGCCTGTCAAAATGCACAGATTCGAAAGTCTGTGCAGTGTAATCGATTACCAGACTTCTGTAATCGATTACTGGGCTGTAAAATAGCCCCAAAACACCTCGAAAACGTCCCGACTCGTGCTATAACCTTTACATATCACCCCTAACCTCAACCATCATAAAAAACATACACATAAACACATAAATCACATATCATACAATGCATACACATATCCATACGCTTAAGCCACATAACATGTAATAAACACACATAGACCGTATAACACTTATACATACACTTAGATCACAAAACACATAATGGTTTACTAGAAGAAACTTATCCACCCAAACTTAATTAATTCCTAACCAAGGTCAATTACCCTTAATCTCACTTAATTAGGACTTAAGGAAAGTCGGGGTGTTACATTTCTCCCCTCCTTAAAAACAATTTCGTCCTCGAAATTCGACACTTCTAACAAAAAAACAACACAAAACATAACAGCTCCTACCCTTGCGGAGACTCGAGGGAAGGTCCACACGCAAGCAGCTAACCTGAATGAACAGGTCGTGCAGAAAACAAGTTCAAGAAACAAAAATATCTGTTGCAAATACATAATAGCAACCGAAATACATTTTTCCATGATAAAGGCATGAATCCATAATCTTACAAGGCAAGTTGATTCTTATGTTCTTAGGGTCCATGATCCTACACCAATGTTTTCCTTGAAAAGCTTCATCTTCATTTCTAAGACATCATTTTAGGAATTTTCAAAAACCCAAGTTAATTCCCAATTTCCTAGTAGTTCAAAACATGTTTACTTAATTTCCAAAAACTAATCAAAAGCTCAAAACCTTCTTGTTTGCGATTAAGGGCGATTCTATGCTCTCAAATAGATTTAAGATTTCTCACACCCACTCTAATGGAAACATATTGTCTGTACTCCTACGACCTTTAATCACATACGTCTTCACCTGACATAAAAGAAAATCACTTTCGAAAACTTCTTTCAACTTATATTATATTGTTACTTTAGAAATCATCTACCCATGCCCAAAACATGTAACACCCTAATAATTACCTCTTTATACTTAAGTCATATTGAGTTAATTATCGGAAATTAACATCTTGTTTCAGAGATTAAAGTTGAATAAAGTAATAATGCGTGGAAAATAGGGCTGATTTGTTTTTCAAAAGAAAACGGAAGTTTAAAACTCGGCTTGTGCGGAATATCTGATATGAATAATATATCATTGTAAGAGCTACTCATGTAAATACATAACATTAGAACACACAAAGGTGGCCCACACGTACATAAATATAGTTCTACAGTATCTAGAATACATATAACACCATAACTAGTACAAGTATATAGTGATTGAACTTTTGAGGAAGTCATAAGCTTGTACAACCACTTATAACTTCCTTAAAGGTTCCCAAAAAGATGACAAAAGTCATAAAACGTAAATACAAGACATAAACGGAAGTAAGCTAATATCCTAAGTCTTCTGGAATCTAGCTCTGAATCCATGTATGCTCCGAAGCATTTAACCTGTAGATGTACCGGCACTCCTGTCTGTATCTAAAACAAAAGTGGTGGAATAGGGTGAGCTCCACAGACTCAGTAGGGGGATCACTCCGGTTTAGTATAAAAACAGTGTAATATGCAAGATTTACTTTATTGGAAATTTCATAAATCAATTTATATCCGGAGTGTCTTACCTATATGCATCTTGAGTAATATGTATGCAATATATATAAATCTGAAGGCATCACTACTTACTTAATTTCTGATTGGTACATATACATAGACTCATCCTTGATATGTGCACATTAAACCTTTATTTGACATTGGCATTAACCCTCTTATCTCTCTTTACCTCCACATCACCAAATCACAAGACTATGAGCTCATATCTCTCTAGTTTCTACTAGACACACGGGGAAAGAGGGGTTTCTCACCTTCCCTTACCAGTGATGTCAGTGACCGAGGTTGCCAATCCTCCCTTACTTACGACACTAGTGACCGAAGGTTACAATTGCTTACTCGATCTACTATTGTCTTTCTTTCATATTCAAATTATCATAACTTGACTTGTCATAGCATTATAACATGTAAGCACATATACTACTTAGTATCATATTCTGAAATTTAAATATAAATTATTCATAACATGCTTTTTGCATATCTCACTTCAAAACATATCATTTTATACATAATTGTATCTACATGTCATTTTCTTTTTAAATTGCTTGATTCTTTTCAAATTCATCAGTATCTATTTTAAACATATATAATAAACTTGTTACAGTAGTTTAAATCCTCAGAAAAGGGTTAGAAATCATTAAAATGCAAAATCACAAAATTCATCACTTTTAAACAATTCTGCAGAATTCTGCGAAATGGCCCTAGCGCGTCCTCTATAGCCGCTAGCGTCCAATAACGCACGACCCCTCGCTAGCGCCTGATGTATGGTCGCTAACGCGTGGTCATTCGCTAGCGGCTATGATTTGGCCGCTAGCGCGTGTCCCGACTCTGCATTCAAACCAGTTTCAGAACAGACTTCATACTTGAGCATATAATGATTTCTAACCGATCCTTATGCATGAAAACACACAAATATGTATCATAACATAAATCTAAACCCCTACCTCTTGTAGTTTAACCCTCTAACACCAAGAATCACCTTGTTCTTTCTTGAGCTACTTGTTTAACAATCTATCTAGCTTTTGATGATGGTGAAGATGATCCTAGAGCCTCTGATGATATATGTTAGGTCTAAAATGAAGGAAATAAGATAAGGGATTCGGATATGGGGTCAGATTCTATGTGTATTGAGTTTTGGATGGTGTGGTGATGAGTTTTGTTAAGTTTGGAGGATATGGAGTTGAGAGAATTTTGGTTTGAAGGGTTAGAGGCTTTGAGATTGTGTTTCTGAAGGTTATGTGGTTCCTTCAGAGGTAGGTAAGGGTTTTGGGATGGAAGGGGGCTAAGGGAAAATTTAAAAGATGGAGGATGTAACAGAAAATGCAAAAATTGCAGAAATGTTGTTCTGTCCTCGAGCTGGTCGCTAGCGCGTGTTTCACAGTCGCTAGCGACCGCTCTCACCGCATTACCAGCTAGCGCCTTCTTACTGCCGCTAGCGAGGGACCTCTACCGACTCATCCGCTAGCGAGCTAAGCTGGCCGCTAGCGACGAGTACTGCTACATGACAGTAGCAGCAAGCAAAATACTCCAAAAATTCCTAAAATGCATCTAACTCACTCCAAACCTTTACCAACAATTCCTATTAGTTCTTATACACTTGTGCAAACATACTCTTACCAAAATTACCATTTATTTCTTAAATTCCCTACTTAGATCATCATTCTTAATTCAAGTTTACATTATACTAACTTCTCAATCTTATGCAATGCACTTATCATTTCTAACACACATTTTCCACATAGTACACATAACACATATTTAGTCAATCATACATGTCAAAAATACATATTAACACACATATATCCTAGTTATGCCTTGATTGAAGCGATTTTCACTAAATCCCTCTGATTAAAGCATAATTAGGATTTTGGGGTCTTACAAAACACATAATCTTAATGACCACAAAACTAGGAAAACACATTGGACCCTACGACTCATAATTACAACTGGCACAGTAAGAAATCCCCAAGGTATTTTCAAACAGCATGAAAACGATTCTCAAGTTCGCAACTAAACGATTTGTAAAAAGAGCCTTAAGGAACCACGTACCTTAAGGTAGATGGGGTATAGAATCATTTTCTAAAACCAAGGTTGAATTCAAAACGTCATTCTAATAAACTTTCGCAATTACCTCGAAAAACAAAAGCAAAAGAAGAGGCGTAAACATCTTCGACGTACATCCAAAGCCACTAGGAGGAATGTGCTCACGATGATCATCCCATCGAAGCTATGAAATAGGTCGAAGAGAAAACACTTTTGTTTATTGAAATCGATTCGCAAAACATTCTTTCAAAAACATGAGCTGAAAGCAAGTTTGAAAACAGGTCTTTTAGTCCGCATATAAAACCCTTTTCGAAAACACTTTCCATTTCGTTTTCCAAACAAAACAAGGGTGTGATTAACACACAAGAAAACACGTGGAGGCCAAGATCAACCAGGGAAGAGTAACCATCCATGGTTAACTAGCCAAGACAGTCAACTCTGAATCAGGGTCAACCATCCTTAACAAACCTTGACTAGACCTTAACAAAACTACAAGTAGCTCAGCTTCAGGCCTAGACATGCATCACACAATTCCCACCATACTCTCGTACTAAATGGGTCCCATACAATGATGATTAAGGCTAGTCATCACCATAACATATCAAACAAGCAAAACATAAATGCTTACCCCCGATGATATCGTCTGATTGCTCCGCGCAAACTGTGAACACACGTCCCTGGTGCTGTGGCCTAAAGGAAGAAGATGGTTGTGGACTTGCTACCTTGCAATCCCTGACATAATGGCCTGCCTTCCCGCAGCGAAAACATGTATTCTGACCGAGGCGACAGACACCGCCATGAGGCTTGCCACACGTGGCACATGATGGTAGGGCGGGTAACGCCTGAGGTGCTGCTGCTGCTGTAGAGGTCGAGGCTGAGACTGAGTCCTAGGCGGGTGACCATATGGCTGAAAGCGAGCAGAGGCGGCGTGGCTGGTCTACTGAGGTGCCGCACCCCTCCTCTGAGTCTCAGCCCTCTGCGGTGCAACTGGGCGGCTGGTCTCCTCTACAATCCTGCAGGTGTCCACCATCTCCCTGTAGTCTATGATCTTCATGTGCTTAACCATCCTCTTGATGTCTTGGTTCAGCCCAACACAGAATTTCATGCACTTCCAGCTCTCCTTCGGGTTCGCCTGGTAGATCTCTGAAAATCGAATGAGCTCCTCGAACTTGGCGATGTACTCAGGTATGGTCATGGTGCCCTGACGGAGATCAAGGAACTCCATTTCCTTGTCCTGGCGAACAGTCTCCGGGAAGTACTTCTCATAGAACATGTCCTTAAACATGTCCCATGTGATAGCTACACCCGCCGCATCAGAAGCGCGACGAGCATCGTTCCACCAAGAACGTGCCTCCATCTGCAGCATGAAGGTGGCCAACTGTGTCTTCTGCACCTCTGTACACTGGCCCACTGTAAAGATATCCTCGATACCCCTCAGCCAATCCTCAGCTACTGAAGGATCCGTAGTGCCAGGAAAAGGAGAGGGATTGACCCTCTTGATGTCAGCGAAGTAGGAACTGCCATTACCCGCCGGTGGTGGCGCTGCGCGTTGCTGAGTCATGTGGTCCACCATGCGGTTCATGGCCCTAGCCATCTCCATGAATGCCTCTGACGAAACCCCGCTTCCTTGCCCATTCTCCTCATGATCATCAGCATCGTCCCTATTACGCCTGCTAGGTGCCATGTCCCTATGCACACAAAACAATGAACATCGAGTTGATCAAGCTCCATATCAACGCTAAGTATGCACAATTACTCTGACAGTCCAGCAAAACGATCATGTACCTCAACACTAACTAAGACACATAAGAGGTTATATGCATGACATAACTACCGTACATGCCATAATAGCATAACAGGTCCATTACCCCAAGCCCTGTAGGATAGACATGCTCTGATACCAAAATGTAACAACCTACTAGATAGCCCTTAACGCTTAAGTCATTTTAGGCCATTTCATAAGGGTTACCTCCTGTTATCATGTTTTATCTTTATATTTAAAATATAATACGCGGAAAATAGGCGGGAGCAAATTTTCGAAAATCATTTGCGGTATGGAAAATAAGGGCCTTGCGCATAAATACAACGATAATAATAAGCGATACAAACATCTACTAAAAATACTTCATCATATAAATAACTCTCATCAGGTAACAAACATGAAATAAATACTAGGTTTCATCCCATAAGCCAAAACTGTATAAATACGAGTAAATAAATAGCTGCCGGCTAACAAGGTCCGGACTCAGAAAACGTAATAAATAAATAAACGTAGCGGAAGCATAAAAGTCATAACATCTGATAAGGAAATAAAACATGTCTCTGATATCTAAGGAACTATATCATAAACTAAGCCTGCACGGGCTCCTCGTGTGCTCCGACATCCTGCTCTGTCTGCTCCTCTAAAAGGTGGGAAAAACATAGGGTGAGCACTGGGAAGTGACTCAGTAGAGGAAGCCGCCCCGGGTTTAATTATAAAATAAGTGAAGCATGAATGAGTTCAATTCGGATATAAGTTGAAAATCAATATTTCCCCGGAACGTCTTACTTAAGTGCATCTTGTCCATTTTATTAATTCATATAACATATCATAATTAAAGGTCTTTGTGTAGTGCGCTATGTGCTTCTAAACATCAACAGAACATATCAGAACATATATCAGAACTTTCTCTCAGAGCATCTTATCATTAACTTTTACTTTGAATCTGTCAGACATGGCAAAGCCTCCCTCCCATCCTTACTCCTACAATCCGGCCCCTTGGCATGAGCTCATCCTAAAACATACGGGGAAGAGGGGGTATAGTTCACCTTCCTCAAGTGAAGGAGTTGCAGCCGAGGATGCCACCCCTCCCTACAACACTCATCACAAGCTGAAGGCTACAGGGTATTTTAATCTTTCAGAGTATCAGAGATCTTTCAGAACGTCTTTTAATCATCAGAAGTCTTTCAGAGTTAACAGAGATCTTTCAGAGCACCAGAATATCTTTCAGAACATCTTTTAACTTTTATCGAGTGACAGAGTTAATTCATTCAGAGCATTTCATCATAATATATATCATATACTCACGTAAACAATTTAACGCATCATAAAAGCAATACATATACTCAATATAACATATATATCTCATACAATAATTATATATACATCATAGCTATTAAACATACATACAACTTGTAACATTACATAATGGACATACATGAATCATGTATAACATGTGTTATCATATAATCATACTTTTATAATATAAATACATATAAACATATTTTATAGCTCATATAATCATATATAAATCATGCATAAATCATATATAACATTTATACAAGTCGTAGAACGCATTAGGGTACATAAAGGGTCAAAACAGTTAATTTTCGTAAAATCTGCAGTGCTGTAATCGATTACATTAATCGATTACACAGACCTTGTAATCGATTACCAGAGAGCCATGTTTTCTCGCGATTGGAAATTCAGACATCCTAATCGATTACGAACTCGTGTAATCGATTACGAAGTCGTGAAATACGATATTAGGGTTCCAAAAACACGATTTTCAATAGCCATTGGCCAAAATATGAATCTAACATCGTCCCAATCGATAGGAAACATTGCCATACCAACATCAAACATGAAAATACATTTAAAACACTTTTAAATTCGTAAAACCCCTTTATTTTTCAAAATCAATTTCATAAATCAACCCTTTCATGAACCCTAATGGGAAAAACAAACAACAATAACAATCTCATCAAATACCCATCATCCTGCACGAAATTACAGAGAATAAAGAATGCCTAAAACCCCTACCTCTTGAAGAAATTCAAATAAAAGCGTAGAGACAATCCTTTCCCGGTGAAACCCTCGTTCTAGCTTTCTCTCTCTAGACCCACGAATGGTACGGTGATGAATACGAATCCTATTGCTGAATTGCAATCGGTAGAAGGGTGTATCTTGGTGTGAGGATTACCAATATGTGATTGGTTTTGTGAACGGGCAATGTTTGATGTGAGTTTCGTGGTTTGGGATGGCTATGGCTTTGAGTTCTTGAGAGAAATGGAGAACAATGGAGGCACAAGGATTTGAGAGAGTGTTTGGAGTGTTTCTAAAGTGAGGATTAGGGTTTCTCACGTGGTGGCTCGGTTATATATGGTTAAGAGTCATCGTGGGGCCCATACGTAACTTAAAACGCACTAAAAACCCTTACTGCGCAGTCTGTAATCGATTACCACGAATCTGTAATCGATTACAACCTGTCAAAATGCACAGATTCGAAAGTCTGTGCAGTGTAATCGATTACCAGACTTCTGTAATCGATTACTGGGCTGTAAAATAGCCCCAAAACACCTCTAAAGCGTCCCGACTCGTGCTATAACCTTTACATATCACCCCTAACCTCAACCATCATAAAAAACATACACATAAACACATAAATCACATATCATACAATGCATACACATATCCATACGCTTAAGCCACATAACATGTAATAAACACACATAGACCGTATAACACTTATACATACACTTAGATCACAAAACACATAATGGTTTACTAGAAGAAACTTATCCACCCAAACTTAATTAATTCCTAACCAAGGTCAATTACCCTTAATCTCACTTAATTAGGACTTAAGGAAAGTCGGGGTGTTACAACGTGTTTTTACGAGTGACCCCTACCACAGGAATAGGTAGAGCAATCAAAGTTAAGAAGTTGAGTCCTAGTACTTAGGTCCATTTCAGATCCTAAGTCGTATAGGTCCAGTTGCATACCGCATTGCTTTACCCCCAAAATTGTCAAATCTCCATAATGTCTTCCATGTATCACAACTCCGAAAGTACAATTTCGATCCGAGTCATGTTTTAGAAATCGGAGAGGTACAACTAAAGGATGACTTAACTTTTCCTTTACCTCCTACACGAATAGTAGATCGGAGTATCAAGAACTTAAGGAATAAGACCGTTCCATTGGTGAAGGTGGCCTGGGGGCGGGGGAAGGCAGAAGAATATACATGGGAAAGAGAGGAAGAGATGAGAGAGTTGCATCCGACTCTATTTACAGGTATTGAATTTCGAGGACGAAATTCTTTTTAAGGAGGGGAGAATGTAAGACCCCGAAATTCTAATCATACCTTAAATTGAAGGGATTTAGTTAAAACCACTTTAATTAAGGCGTGATAGGAATATGTAGGTTATTGGGATGCATTTTGATGTAAATGTGTTGTTTGATATGTGCTATGTGCATTATGTGTTTTATGTATATGAAATAATGAAAAATGCAATGTGTACGAGTTAAAATAAGAGAAAATAGACCAAGAATCTAGAAAAGAAATGTGGGAAGTAATCATGAGAGATTTTAAGCATTTATGGTTATGTACAAGTTTATTTAAGTGTAAAAATATTGATTAGGGTGTTAGAAATGGTTTAGGGAATGTTAAGTATATTTTGGAGTTTAAGATGCAAGAAAACTGCTGCTGCTGTCATGTAGCAGTACTTGCTCGCTAGCGACTAGTTAAGCTCGCAAGCGGGTGAGGCGGCAGAGGTCCCTCGCTAGCGACCGTAAGAGCGCGCTAGCGGGTAATGCGGTGAAAACGGTCGCTAGCGACCGCGAGACACGCGCTAGCGACCAGTTCGAGGACAGAACAGCATTTCTGCAATTTTTGCATTTTCTGTTAGGTCCCTTATCTTTTAATAATTTCTCTTAACCCCCTCCATCCCTATACACTTTCCCTCCCCCTGAAGTAACCTTACCATCATCAGAACACCACTCAAACTCCAAATCCTCTAAAAACACAAATTCTCTCAACCTCCATAACCACTAAACCTTACAAATCTTATTCCTACTCCAATCAAAACTCAACTCACTCAGAAACCAGCCCCATATTCGAGTTCCTCACCTCATTTCCTTTGTTTTGAACCGAACATAATCTATCAGAGGCTCAAGGATTGTGTTCATCATCATCAAAGTTTAGATAGAGTGTTAAACAAGTAGCTCAAGGAAGAACAAGGTGGTTCTTGGTGTTAGAGGGTCAAACTACAAGAGGTAGGGGTTTAGATTTATGTAATAATATGTATTTGTGTGTTATCATGCATAAAGATCGGTTAGAAATCATTATATGCTCGAATATGTTTGCTGTTCTGAAACTGGTATGGATGCAGAGTCGGGACACGCGCTAGCGGCCAAATTATAGCCGCTAGCGAATGATCACGCGCTAGCGACCATAAATTAGGCGCTAGCGAGTGGTCGTGCATTATTGGACGCTAGCGGCCACAGAGGACGCGCTAGCGGCCATCTCGCAGAATTCTACAGAATTGTTTAAAATGCTGAATTTTGTAATTTTGCATTTTAATGATTTCTAACCCTTTTCTAGGGACCTAAACCACTGTAACATGTTTATTATATATGTTTACAACAGAAAATGGTGATTATGAAATGAAATAAACAAATTAACGAGAAAATGATATGTGATTGCAATTATGTGCATAAGTGGTATGTGTTTAGGTGATTTATGAATCTAGATGGTTATACATGACTTGTACTCATTACCAGTTGCTTATGTGCATATATATTGTGACATGATAGTAAGTCAGAATATGATATTATGATATTTTGAGTACGGTGGAAATACAACGGAATGTCAAAGTAGGCAAGTGTAACCTTCGGTCACTAGTGCTGTCGGTAAGGGAGGATTGGCAACCTCGGTCACTGACATCACTAGTAAGGGAGGGTGATAAACCCCTCTTTCCCCGTGTGTCTAGTAGAAACTAGAGAGATATGAGCTCATAGTCTTGGGATTTGGTGATGTGGAGGTAGAAAGAGATAAGAGGGTTAGTGCCAACTATAGAAAAAGTATCTTATGCACATATCAGGAAAGAGCCAATGTCTTACATACCAGTCAGAAACGAAATAAGTAATGATGCTTTCAGATTTGTATAAGATGCATGCATATTAATTAAGACGCATATAGGTAAGACACTCCGGATACAAATTGTTTTATGAAAACCCCAGTAAAGTGAATCTTGCATATTACATTATTTTTATAATAAACCGGAGTGATCCCCCTACTAAGTCCGTGGAGCTCACCCTATTCCACCACTTTTATTTTAGATACAAACAGGGGTGCCAGCACGTCTACAGGTTGAGTGGCTTGGAGCTTACATGAAGGCCGAGCTTGGAAGCTCTGGAGTTTAGGATTTTAGCATTTCTTTTATTATGTCTTGTCTTCGTACTATCGTACTATATGATCTATGTTATCTATTGAGAACCTTTAAGGGAGTTATAAGTGACTGTACAAACTTATGATTCTCTTAAAAGTTCCACTACTATATACTTGTACTACTTATGATATTCATAATATTATGTGTATCTCAGATATTGTAATACTATACTTATGTACATGTGGGCCACCGTTGTGTATTCTAATGTTATGTGTTTATAATGAGTAGTTTCTTAGCATGATATAATTATTCATATCAGTTATACCGCACAAGCTGAGTTTTTAAACTTCCGATTCTTTTGAAAAACAAATCGGCCCTATTTTTCGCGCATTACTACTTTACTCAACTTTAATCTCTGAAACAAGATGTTAATTTCCGATAATTAGCTCAATGTGACTTAAGCATAAAGAGGTAATTATTAGGGTGTTACAAAATGTGGTTTTATACACTACTCAACACCAAGACCTCTTTTATCTTGTTAATATCTTACACTACATAGTAACACTATATCTTACACAATCCCCAAACTTTATTTACATATACTATACATATTAAGATCAAATATTTAAGCCTCCTTTGAGAAACGACTTGGGTTAACTAACTATACTCTATAGTTAATTAATTCAATACATTTTTGCTCTTTAAACTCTAAATTGATTTGTGAGTTAGAGGAATTAACGACGCCTCTAGCTTACTATCAATTTTTGGCGCCGTTGCCGGGGAGGTTAAAGATTTGATCTTTGTGCATAGTTACTATTAGTCTATACTTACATATATACAAAAACACAAAAATACAATAATTTTCTGCACTTTTTCTATTTAGTGCAGAATTTTTTTTCTTCAATATTTAGTTTTCATGTTGCCTTTGCTTTATATGCTTTCTATGAATGACTCGATCGCACTGTGATCGACCACTAGAACGTTTTGACTCCGAAATTGAGAGGACCTTAAGAAATTTAAGGCGTTCTAGAAGGGTTGAGGGTGTGGAGTACATAGAGCATAATCTCGCTTTACCTACTCAATCATTTAGTGAAGGTGCTAGTGTTAGTAGTGACTTAGATAGTTTTTTCGGTCCGGAGCCTTTTGACTTTTCTGTTAGTGTTTCAGGTGAATGCTCTTTCATGGCCGATCGAGACCTCACCTTGAGGGACTTAGCGGCTCCCGATCTCACGCAACAACCACTTGGGATCGTCTATCCCAACGAGGATGCCGACTTTGAGCTCAAGGGGGCTTTAATCCATTGGCTCCCTAAGTTCAATGGACTTGCCGGAGAAGACCACAACCAACATCTCAAGGAGTTTCACATAGTGTGCGCCACCCTTCGACCTCAAGGGGTGGATGAAGATTTGGTGAAGCTCCGCGCCTTTCCTTTCTCATTGGAGGGGTCTGCCAAGCAATGGTTTCTCAACCTTCCAAATGGAGCGGTTAATTCATGGCTCACAATGAAGCGGGTGTTTTTGGAGAAATATTTTCCCGCCTCAAGAACAAGCTCCATCCGGAAGGAGATTTGTGGGATCCGGCAAAGACAAGGAGAGACCTTGTATGAGTATTGGGAGCGGTTCAACAAGTTGTTAGCAAGTTGCCCGTTCCACCAAATTCAAGAGAACCATCTCATACAATATTTCTACGAAGGTCTCACTCCGGCGGATAGGGACACCATCGATTCTTCTAGTGGAGGTGCCCTCATGAACAAAACCCCAACTCAAGCAAGGGAGTTAATTGAGACCATCGCGGCCAACTACCAACAATTCGGGACAAGAGATTCCTATGGTTCAAGGGGAGTGAATGAGGTGGCGACAATGGAGTCAAGTGGGTTGTATAAGAAATTGGATGAGATCTCCGTCTTCATGAAACAACTAGCCCTCAACCACCACAAACCACCTTCCACCTCCAACCTTGAGATGCAACCGGTATGTGGGATATGTGCTAGTGAGCATCCCACGGACACTTGCCCCCAACTCATGGATGACCCCACTTCGGTAGCCGCCGCTCAACCATACATGCAAAGACCCTCCTTCAATTCAAATAATCCACCCATGGGAAACACATACAACCCCTCCTGGAGAAACCACCCAAACCTTAGGTGGGGGAATACCCAAAATGTCCAAAACAATCCTTATTCACAACCCACCTATGGGCAAGCTTCAAGTCACCAACCATACCAACAACCACCTCCCAAATACCAAGCCCTACATCAAAGGCCAAACCCAAATCCACAAACCCTACTCACCGGTCCAAAAGCTCCTCTCCAAATTCTAGCCCCACCACCTCCCAACCAAAACACTCAACCTCCTCCCAACACCGAGGCGGAAAGTCCCGCCATGCAACAAATCCTCAAGTTGCTCATGGAACAAAAGCAACAAACCGACGCTCTCCTCCATCAACAAAATGAGATGCAAAGGAAGATTATTCAATTGGAGAGTGCCCAAACAACTTCTTCTTCAAGCAACCAAGGAGGACAAATTCCCGCTCAACCACTTCCGAACCCAAAAAGGGATGTGAATGCCATCACACTTCGTTCCGGAGCTACTTTACCGGAAAGGGAAGTCTTGAACAAAGATGAGGAGGATGGAAAGAGGAAGGAAAAAGGGAAAGAGAAAATAGTGGTGGAAGAGGAGCACAAGGAAGAGGATGTCAAACCTAGGTGCTTGCCATTCCCTCAAATCATTAGGGGAGGCAAGAAGAAACAAGTGGAGATGGATCCGGATCTATTGGAAACCTTCAAAAAGGTGGAGGTCAACATTCCCCTTTTGGATGCCATTCAACAAGTCCCCAAGTACGCTAAGTTCCTCAAGGAGCTTTGCACTCATAAGAGGAAGATCAAGGAGGCAAAGGCTCAAGCGGAGGTGGCAATGTTGTCTCCCGCTTTGCCTCAAAAGTTCCAAGATCCGGGAAAGTTTTCAATACCTTGCGTTGTGGGTCAAATGGTCATCAAGGATGCACTTGCGGATTTGGGAGCGGGGATCAATGTCATGCCTAAAGCCATCTACCAAGCCCTCAATTTCGGCGAGCTCAAGCCCACTGGTTTGCTTCTCCAATTTGCGAACCGGAGCATTCAAAAGTCGGAAGGGATTCTTGAGGACGTGCTTGTTAAGGTAAATGAGTTGATTTTTCCCGTTGACTTCTATGTTTTGGACACCAATGACGATGTTCCATTGGACCAACATACACTCATACTTGGCCGACCTTTTCTCAAAACCGCTAAGGCCAAGGTAGATGTATATGCGGGGACATTGGACTTAGAGTGTGGTGACCTAAAAGCTCGTTTTTGTCTAAAGGGAGCAATGAAACACCCCTCGGAGACTCACTCCATTTTTTCTGTGGATATTATTGATGAACTTGTTAAGAATGAGGTAGAGGGGTGGTTTCAAAGCTTTGAGTCCTCTAGTATCTTAGACAATACTTCGAGTTTCATTTCTTGTGAAAAATGTTTGGAAGAAGGTGGATTGTGCACTAGTTGTGAAAAAGAGGATTTGGAACTCTTTGGGGAAAATTCTATGAAAAATTGCTTGGAAGATGTTGACTCGTCGCTAGTTAAGGAGGACTCCGTAACTAGTGAAGAGGACAACAACAAAAAGAGAAATTTTGATGTGCCAATCCCACCCATTCCGAGCACTTTGGAAAGTTTTGTGTGTGTTGCAAATTCTTCTTCTCCCTCTCCCACTCCTTTGGAAAGTTTGGAACTAAAACCACTTCCCCCTCATTTAAAATATGCATTCTTGGGGGACTCTGAGTCTTTTCCAGTGATTATAGTCAATGGTTTGCCTAAAGAGGATGAAATCAAGCTTTTGGATGTTTTGAAAATGCACAAGCAAGCCATTGGTTGGAATCTCTCGGACTTGTCGGTATTAGCCCTTCAATTTGTACCCACCGTATCTTTTTGGAAGAAGGGGCTAGACCGATTAGGCAACCTCAGAGGAGAGTGAACCCTCTCATTTTTGACGTGGTCAAAAAGGAGATTTCTAAGTTACTACAAGCGGGAATCATCTATCCTATTTCTGACAGTGAATGGGTGAGTCCGGTGCAAGTAGTACCTAAGAAATCCGGAATTATTGTGGTTAAAAATGAGAGGGATGAGTTGCTTACTACTAGAGTCCAGAATTCATGGCGGGTGTGTATTGATTACCGCCGCCTAAATAGTGTGACCCGCAAGGACCATTTTCCTTTACCTCTTATTAATCAAATGTTGGAAAGGCTTGCGGGACAGTCGCACTATTGTTTCTTGGATGGGTTTTCCGGATACTTACAAATTCATATTGCCCCTGAAGACCAGGAGAAAACTACTTTTACTTGTCCCTTTGGAACCTATGCTTACCGTAGGATGCCATTAGGACTATGTAACGCTCCTGGCACCTTTCAAAGATGCATGATGAGTATTTTTTCGGAATTTTTGGGCAAATGTTTGGAGGTGTTTATGGATGATTTCACAGTATATGGGACCTCCTTTGAGGATTGCTTGCAAAGCCTCTCCCAAGTTTTGGAAAAGTGCATTAAAACAAACCTTGTGTTGAATTTCGAAAAATGTCACTTCATGGTGAACCAAGGTGTTGTTTTAGGCCACATTTTTCTAAGGAGGGTATTGCAGTAGATCCGGCAAAAGTTGAGGTCATTTCTTCTCTACCTTACCCCGCATGCGTGCGGGAGATTCGTTCCTTTTTGGGTCATGCAGGGTTTTATCGGCGCTTCATCAAGGATTTTAGTAAAATCGCCAAACCGCTGACCGATCTCCTCCAGAAAGATGCAGAGTTCTGCTTTGGTGAGGAATGCAAGATTGCATTTGATAGCTTGAAGAGGAGCCTCACCTCCACTCCGGTGGTGCAACCCCCCAATTGGGAGCTTCCGTTCGAGATCATGTGTGATGCTTCCAACTATGCGGTGGGCGCCGCATTGGCACAACGGGAGGGTAAGATACCACTTGTCATTTCTTATGCTTCGCGAGCTTTGGATGCGACACAGTCCAATTACACTGTCACGGAAAAAAAGTTGCTTGCCAATGTCTTTGCTTTGGAAAAGTTTCTCTCTTACTTACTTGGCTCGCACGTGATAGTGTATACGGACCATTCCGCTCTCAAGTTTTTGCTTAAAAAGCCGGATGCAAAGCCCCGCCTAATTAGGTGGATGCTTTTGCTTCAAGAGTTTAATTTAGAGATTCGGGATCGAAGCGGCAATCAAAACTTGGTTGCCGATCATTTGAGTCGAATTGAGCATCTTAAGGATGACTCATTTCCTCTCAATGATCGCTTCCCCGATGAGAAGCTTTTAAGCATCACTGTCACTTCTCCTTGGTTTGCAGACATCGCAAACTATTTGGCCGCCAAGGTGACCCCCACACACTTTTCAAAAGCCCAAGTGGCCAAACTCAAGTGTGATTCCAAGCAATATGTGTGGGATGACCCTTATTTGTGGAAATTTTGCGGGGACCAAGTAGTGAGGCGATGTGTGACAAACCATGAAATGGAGTCCATACTCAAGTTCTGTCACTCTCAAGCATGTGGTGTCCACTTCGGACCGCAACGCACTTCTCGAAAGATTTTAGAGTGCGGTCTCTATTGGCCATCACTCTTTAAAGACTCATTTGAATTTTGTAAAAAGTGTGAGAGTTGTCAAAGAACGGGGAAAATATCTAGGAAGAACGAAATGCCCCAACAACCCGTCTTGTTTTGTGAAATTTTTGATGTGTGGGGAGTCGACTTCATGGGTCCTTTTCCCGTTTCCTCTGGTTTTGCATATATATTGTTGGCTGTTGGTTACGTGTCGAAGTGGGTTGAGGCAATCCCCACTCGCACGAATGACTCTTCTGTGGTTTGTGCTTTTGTGCGGTCAAATATTTTTTGTCGTTTCGGCACCCCAAGAGCCATCATTAGCGACCAAGGCACTCATTTTTGTAACCGTAGCTTTGAGGCGTTGCTCCGTAAGTATGGGGTTTCACATAGGGTGTCCACACCCTATCACCCCCAAACTAACGGGCAAGCCGAGGTGTCCAACCGGGAAATTAAATCTATTTTGGAAAAGGTAGTTGGACCCTCTAGAAAGGATTGGAGTGCTAGGATGCATGATGCTTTATGGGCGTATCGGACCGCCTACAAAACTCTGATAGGGATGAGCCCCTTTCGGATTGTTTTTGGCAAGGCGTGTCATTTGCCCGTTGAGTTGGAGCACCGCGCTTATTGGGCGGTGAAACAATGCAACATGGATCTTGGGGCCCCCGGAATGGAAAGAAAGTTGAAATTGCAGGAATTGGAGGAGCTGAGGCTTGAGGCGTACGAAAGTGCACAGATTTACAAGGAGAAAACAAAAGCGTTCCATGATCGGAACATCTTGAGGAAGGAATTCAAGGCGGGGGACAAAGTCCTCTTGTACAACTCGAGGTTGAAATGGATGGCGGGAAAGCTCAAGTCTAGATGGGACGGACCATTCACCGTAGTCTCCGTATTCCCGCATGGTGCGGTTGAATTGGAGAATGAACAAAAACAGAAATTTAAGGTGAATGGGCACCGCTTGAAGTTATACCAACAACAAGAAGCTAATTCCGGAGCCTCCGTTGATGTCTACCTCCAAGAGCCGGTCTACCCGCCATAAGAGGTTCATCCGTCCAACTTAAGGACGTTAAACAAAAGTGCTTGGTGGGAGACTACCCACCGGTAAGTTTTCTTTTTCCAGCACTTTCATTTACATTTCCATAGGTTAGGAAGCATGTTTTGGTAGTTTAGCCACCTTTAAACTCAATTTCCCACTTTTCTGCAGCATTTTACTGCATAATTCTGATTCTGCATAACTTGGTCGCCAGCGACCATACCGATGTCGCCAGCGATCACTAATCTTGTCGCTGAGCGACCAGCACCTCGAGTGTGAGATTCTGTCCAAATTCTGAGATAGAACCCAGTCGCTAGCGACCGCATAGGCCATCGCTGGAGACGACACTTTCTTCGCCGGCGACCACGGGCACCGTCGCCCAGCGACCAGCCCTAAAATTGGTTTGTTCTGCCTAAATCTCTGGAATGTCTTTGGTCGCTGGCGACCACATCTTCTGTCGCTGGCGACTAAAGGACCCGTCGCCGGCGACCACCCGTTTTTTCGCCTAGCGACCAGAGCCCAAGTGACACTCATTCTGTTTGAATCTGTATCCACTATTTGTCTCTAGCGACCTGCTTCTCTGTCGCCAGCGACAGTGCTTTTCGTCGCTGGCGACCTAAAAAAAAATCAAAAATATTCAAAATCGCAAACACACAAAACGGTCCCGTTCTGGTTTCAACCCATTTTAATTTCCCTCTCTTCTATTCTTCCCTCTCATCTTCTCTTACTCTTCACCATTCTCCCTCTCATACTCTTCACCAACACACACACACTCAACAAAACCCTAACCACCACCCCATTCCGTCGCGCCGCCCGACCCGCCTGCCACTTCCGGCACGAGCCGTTTCCTTTTCCTCTCTCTCTATTTCTCCGTCTTTCTCTCTCTCGCTCCATTTCTCTCTTTACCGCGAGCAACATCATTGCCGCGCCCCGGCCACCACTGCGCCGGCCATCGCCTCCACACCGCCGGTTGCAAACCGGAAGGCATTATCACCGCGGACCTCGCACCAACCGCGCCGGCGACCTCACTGTTCCGGCTGCTCTGCATTCTCTCTCTTTCTCTCCCTGTTCTGCTCTGACCAGGACCTCCGAGCGCCCCCTTGCTCAGGCCGCCGCCGGTCCGCTCCCAGCCACCATCTCCATTTAATCTTCTCCAACCTTCTTTTAATTTACACAGCATTGTAAGTTCATCCTTTTGCTTTAGGTTTTGCTTTTATCTTCAATAAATTGCATACAACTTTATTTCAATTCATTTTCATTGCATATTTGTGTTCATTAGCATTGCATTTCACAGTAGTGTTTTGATTAGGTTTTGGTTCTGTTAATTAGTCGTATTTAGTTGCATTTAGTCTCATTGTTGCCTTATTTGTTTAGGTTTAGGTCATTAGGCATTTAGTGATTGCTTAGGAAATAATTATATTGCATTTCACTGGTTGGTTTTATCTAGTTTAAGGTTGTCTTGTTAATTCCATTTTTATTAATCTCATATAGCATTTAGATTGTGAGTTTATTCTTGTTGTTAATAATTATTGTCATCTCTTTGTGTGTTTTAGATAATTTTGCACATTCTAGATATCATTGTGTAGTTGCATCTAGGTTCATGCATTTATCTACATTGCATTGTGGTTGTGTGTTGTTGTGGTATGTGTGGGACAACTCGAACTCGCGTGTTTGTTTTCGTGCTAATGTTTTGCTGTTCCTATTGGCTATTTTCAGTTGCAACTTACTTTGCAGATGGCTTCCAAAGGAAAAGGCAAGCGGCCAACCCAACTGGCACTTACTAAAGAGGAGTTGGCTGGGCCAGCTCATGACTGCCACAAATTCTGCTGTTTGGAGGCCGAAATTGCCTTCAGAGACCACATGCTACATCGAACGGTCACTGCAGAGTCCTTCCTTAACTACCGCAATTCTCCGCAGGGCGTCTTGGACACTGTGGTGGCTTCCATCGAAAGTTGCCAGTGGGGGTTTATGCTAGAGCTGCAAACTCAGGCCAACAGTTCTCTCGTCCGGGAGTTTTATGCCAACCTCCTATATGACGAAGCTACACTCGTCCAAGTGCGGGGTTGTCAAATCCCCATCTCACCTGAAGCCATCGCCACTTTCCTTCAAGTGCCCTACATTGGCCAGGAAGACTACGCCCGCTTCTCAGATGGCGTCTCCAATGACAAACTCGACGAGCTGAAAGACGCCATCACATATCCGGGGGCTGAGTGGGTGCTCAAAATGAGACTCTACCCCCATCAAGCTCAGAATCCAGTCCACTCTATTGACCATTGAGGCGAGAGCGTGGTTCCGCCTTGTCTGCTCATTTATATTTCCCACTGGCCACTTCTCCGACGTTCCACTAGCACGGATGTTATTGGTCTATTGCCTTGTGAAGGGCAAATCTGTGTGCTTGGGGACCCTCATTCGCAACACCTTGAATGAGGTCCGGAAAAAGACAAAGAAGGATGCACTCCCTTTCGCTTGCCTCTACACCCGGATGTGTCGGGCTGCCTCAGTGGAAGAGCTCCCCAATGATGATAGAGCGGCGAGAATCGACAAGGTCGAACCATCTATTCTAATTAAGGTGGACGCCCGCCTTAACCCAAACTTCGACCCGCTCGCACGCACCACCGATAAGAGGAAGAAGAAGAACCCGGATCCGGTGGACACCCCAGATATCGGTGCTAGCACCCATCCACCCACACCACCATCCGCACCGTCGGCCTCCGAGGACATCCTCCTCGCTATGGATGCTATGGAGGGCCGACTCCGAGAGGAAGGACAGACAGCTAGGGCGGCTCTCAAGAAGGAGCTCAAGGCCCACGTCACCCAAACGATGGCCAAAGTCCGAAAAGAAGATTATGAAGAAGCTGTCTCAGATATTCTCCTGTTTGGGTGGCGCTCAGAGCAAAGCGGCGACGAAAGGGAAGGGCAAGCAACCAGTTGAGGAGTCGGAGGAGGAGGACTCGGATTGAACACCACACCCACCACTGTTTGTATTTATTTTCATTTTCTTCTATCTTATGTTTATGTGCTGTTTATATTGTTTTCTTTGCATTATGTTCTATGTGTTTAGTTTGTGTAAATATGACTTAGTTGTTAGTAAGCATGCTTGATGTTTTGTTTGGTTCCCTTAAAGTTTATTTTGATGATTTGGTTGAGAGTTTGTGAATTGCATGATTGAAACACAAAGAGAATGTACACCATAATCTTTAAATTTGTGAATGATTGTTTGACTTGAATTGAGATTGTGGCATACCCTAGTGAGCTTTTGGGCTTCATTTGGGTGGCACCACTACATGTCACCTGTTTTTCTTGTGTGTGCTTCTCATTTTGTGCATACTAGAACTTGCTTGAATTCTTGTCTGAAACTTTGGATTGGTGCATGCATCTCTTGATATGATTGAGGCATTCTTTTTGTTTAGCTACTCACCCAAATATCCACCCTTTACATACCTCCATTGCTAGCTCCGTTGAGCCTTTAATCCCTTTCTTTGATCAAACCTTGCACCTTCGCCTAAAAAAAGCGTAAAACAATGTCACATCCTTGACTTGGGCTTAGGAGAGCAAATTTCTTGTTCTTTTGATATGTCATTGTGGAATTGGGATTGTGGTTTAAGTGTGGGGGAAACATGTGGGCATGTTTTTGGTTTAAGTGTGTGTGGGGGGGGGGGGAGTTAGCTTTTGTTTTTGTTTCACTTATCTTTACCTTTGCTTTGTAAATAAGTTTATGAAATTATCCTTGTTTAAAAGCATTTAAAAAAAAAGAGAAAAAAAGAAACAACAAAATAATAATAATAATAATAATAATTAAATAAGTATATATAAAAAAAAAAGAGCAAGAAAATGAAAATTAAGTATCTTTGGTTTTGCTCTCTATTGGTGTTGCTTATTTTGATGCACTGTTTTCTTTTGAGTCTTTAGTTTTAATAAAAAGGGGTCATTTGGGAAATTTAAGTTATCTTTTCTTAGTTGGGGTTATGGATTTAATTTTGGGGTTGGGTAGAGTAATTTGCTCTCTAGGGCCTAAGTTTCAGCTCTGCTAGCTTTGAAATTCCCCTGCCCTAAACCTAGCCTCATTACAACCCCCTAAGTCCTCTTGATCCTTGATGTGCGTTATCTTTCTTGTGGAGGAATGAGAATTCTTGCAAGCCTATGGTTATGCACGTCTGCCGGCGGCGAGTGTGAAGTGACATAGCCCCATACACGTTGGTGAGATGTGTGATGATACACCTACCCTTGAGTGGCCACTTGATTGATTTTTGTCGAATGATTGATTCACTGTGTGCATATTGACAAGCTGATTCTCTTTCTCTTTCTCTTGCAATTCATTAGCTTGAAACTGAACATTGTGTTTTATCTCTTGGATTTGATCACCTTTCAATTCATCAAGCATGTTTGTTATTGGGGTAGATTTTTTGTTTTGTGATTCGTAGGATTAGGATGTTTTGCATGAGGGCATGCAAGTTGCTAAGTGTGGGGGTATTTGATAGGATGCGAAATTTTGTGCATTCTTTATCCTTATATGAGCATCTTGTGTTCCTTAGTAGTCTTATTAGCATTTGTTTGCCTTGTTTGTGATTCATTTGGTGTTTTGGTGGTTGAAGTAAAAATCGGACTTTAAAACGGATTTTAAGGTAGTACTTGGTCTTGTTATCTTTTAATGCACTCTTGGTTAGTGTCTTTGGATTTCAAGAACCTAGGTCGGGTCTACTTTGAGTCTCAGGAGCAGCAGGAGCGAAGGAGCGAAGGAGCGGATGCACGGATGAGCCGGAGAAACTGTGCAGGATTTTCTGCCAGGAAGTGGTCGCCAGCAACCAAGCAACCAAACATTCTGGTCGCTTTGACCAATGCTCGAAGAAGACAGAATTCTGGGCCTTTCTGTTTGTGGTCGCTAGCGATCCAGCGACCAGTCATTCTGGTCGCCAGCGACCACTGTGCGGCTGACAGTTTTTATAATTTGTATTTTTTGCTTTTTGGTCCCTATCTTTCATTTCTAAATTTGGGACTTTTAATGTAATGAAGGGGCACTTTTTAGAATATACACTTACACTATTAGGTCATCTTTTCCCCTTTTAGTTTTCTAGAGAGAAAAGCTCCAACTTCTCTCTAGGTTTTTATTTCTTTTCTACATATTTGGTGTTCTTGGATACATTTGCACTCTTGAATTTTTATTGATATTTCAATTTCAGTTTCTATTCTTGCCATCAATTTCTCTTCTTATTTTCATTTCTAATTTCTTCATGTGTGAGTAGTTCTCTTGGTGCTTGGTGTTGAGATAGTGTTAGAAACATATTTTCCTTTGAAGCTTGCTATTTGTTTCTTTGGGTTGCTCCCTATTCTCTTGGTTAAATGCTATTAAAATTTGTATGTGTGGATTAATGCTTGCAAGTTCTGGTTGCACTCTTGGATACAAATTGATTCCTTGATTGGGGAATTAATTTGTGTTCTTGGGGTTTTGGGTTTTTGATATGGATTAGTATCTTATGCCTATGACTAAGAGAGTTGGGCTTTTTCTTGATTGAGAATTTGATTTGCATGGGTCTAGCTTAGTTTAGCTTAATTGGTTTGGATTAGAATCTCTTAAGTTATTTATTTTCCATGCATGTGTAGATTGCACTCCATGTGTTTATTAAAATGCCTATGTGAGTTTATGATAGGGAAAATGTGGTTTTATACACTACTCAACACCAAGACCTCTTTTATCTTGTTAATATCTTACACTACATAGTTACACAATATCTTACACAATCCCCAAACTTTATTTACATATACTATACATATTAAGATCAAATATTTAAGCCTCCTTTGAGAAACGACTTGGGTTAACTAACTATACTCTATAGTTAATTAATTCAATACCTTTTTGCTCTTTAAACTCTAAATTGATTTGTGAGTTAGAGGAATTAACGACGCCTCTAGCTTACTATCAGGGGGTTGAATCACGTTTCAACTATAAATCCTGTTTCTGAAAATTACTTAAAAATAAAGATCAAGTATAAACTTGTATTGCACAGCGGAAACGGTTTGTTAGTAATAAACAAAAACTAGCCTATAGACAAGGCTATTTGTAGATCTTGAAAATATATTTACTTTCAAGGTCTTCTAAATGATAAAGGTTAAAAGTTTAACCTTCAACACTTAGACAAATATGATGATGATTTTTGCAATATGTATATGTGTGTGTATGCAATGATAAATTGTTAAAACAATAATAATAAGAGAGTAGGGAAGAGAGAAAGCACACACAGAAATTTTATACTGGTTCGGCAACGTGCCTACTCCAGTCCCCAGGATACACCTGAGAGTTCACTATCACCACCACAACTAGGTGGAATTTCCTGCCTCTGCTACACCACAAAGGACTTCAACCTGCACCTTCACCAAGGTGACTAACTGCTTTTGAAAACACAAAGGACTTCCCTTGCACCAACAACTAGGTGACTCACTGCCTTTGACAACTACAAAGGACTTTCCTTGCACCAACAACTAAGTGACTCGCTGCCTTTGACAACTACAAAGGACTTCAACCTTGCATTCAACACCGAAGGACTTTCTACCCTTGCCTTAGACCCTCTAAGGACTTCTTGTCTTACAAAAATAAGGACTTTATATAAAAGATGTGATTTTTACAATCAAGAACTTAGATGCAACTAAGTTGGAACCTTGATGGATTTTTCTCTCAAAGAAAAACTAGCAAAGCTAGGATAAACAATAAAGCTCACTCTTTTTAAGAATTACAACCTTTTTCCAAATAAAAATTAAAACTTGAGGTTTGGAGGTTGAAGATGAAGAGAAATAAGGATTCAATTCGACAGCGTTTTGGCACTTGTAAGCTTGGGTAATCTCTTGAATTCTTGGGCATTGAGGTCTTCTATTTATAGTGAAAAGAGAGCCTCAATTTCGAAAATCATAGGCTTGATCTCCACCCTTGATTTGAATTTGTAATCTCTTGATCCAATGGTGAGAATTCCTTGATATGATTTGAAATTTGATCTTCCAAACATAGAAAAATCAAATAAGAGGAAGTTTCATCTTGGCCATTGATTCAAATAATTCCCTTTAATCCAAAGGTTATTATTTGATCTTAAAAATGGAAACTTTGTAACCAAGCATTAGAAAAGAGGAAACTTCATCTCAGCCCTTGAATTTGAATTTGTGCCTTAATCTTGTGGTGTGCATTGCTTCATCAAATTTTCACAAAATCTTGCAAAGTTGCAAGCTTGTTTGCGCCACCTTGGAGTGAGAAAAGGCTACGGTTTTTAGCTTTTCTTGCTCCACAAGTGTGCCTCCATTTTGGTACGAATTAGGATTTCACAATTTCTTATTTTTTGAAAATCCTAAAACACCAAACATGGTCTTCCAGGGAATCTTCTGAAGGTTGATTCTTGAATCTTGAATATTCTTGAATCTTGTATCTTGAGGCTTGAGATTCTTCTGGAATCTTGAGATTCTTCGGGATCTTGATAGAATCTTCAAGAATCTTCTGGAATCTTCTAGACTTGAAAATCTTGACAGAATCTTCTGAGGTCTTCTAATTTCGTGTAGAATCTTCAACAGAATCTTCTGGTCCCGCATGGAATCTTCTGGAAATCTTGTAGATTCATATAGAATCTTTAGGAGGCTCACAGAATCTTTTTGAAGTGTCCGTAAAAATATTATGTTACTTAAATGCAAGATATATTATAGAATAAATTCTAGATATTTATTTTTAAATCAATTGCATTTAATTCTCCATACAAGATCTTTCTAGATTTCCCACACATATATATATATTTCGAAATTATTGTTTAATAATATGTAAAATAGAGATTTGATATTGTTTCTCTATTTTTGATATGTATATTTCGAAAATATGTATATATATATGATACATGAATATTTAAATAGAGATATTTGGTAAAGAAGATTCTCTATTTAATTCCATGTATTTTCCATAAATAAATTTTTAGGAAATCATAGAGTCTTCCAATCAAACTTTCCTTAATTAGAAAAGCTTTGACTTGGTCTTCAAAAATTAAAATAACTTGTACTCCGAGCTATATATGTATGAGCCACTTTTGGACATTTTGTAGTCAAGATGTGTCTTTTCATAATTTCAATTAATTAGGTCCTAAAACACACTTAACAAATCATTAGTCCAACCAAATTAAAACTTTTAATATAATTTAAAATTTTATCATTCAAAACCTTCAATGATGAGGTAAAGGGTTCTTGGAGCTAACACGAGCATCTTCAGCTGCCGTCTCGTGCAAGATACTCGCGCCCTAGCGCGGTACGTGCGCCCTAGCGCGCGCCTGCGTATCACTGACAGCAGGGACCAATCTGCAAAACCGCGTGGGGGGCATAATTGCAAGGGTTCTGAGGTTGCTTCCTCTATATAAAGCAGTGCCTATGCATCCAGAAAAGACACCTCTTCACATCTGATTACCTTCTTTCATATTTCCAACGCTAGACTTTTGATTTCCTTTTTAGTTAGAGTTTTTCTCTCATTAGGATTCCACCATTTTTCCTAGTTTGTTCCCTAACTTTCTCCACTATTTTCCCTTTTGTTCACTTCAACGTTATTCGTCAAGTCTTTTGGGTTTTTGTTATTTGCTTTCCATCTTTGACTCATTGTCAGTTATTTTCAGAATTAATTCAGTCATTCGTTCTTCATCAATTTCTCCATTTGCACTTTATTTTCCATTAATCCTTGTTTTCTCTACCCTTTCTCTTTATTGTTCAAGTCAAATTGCTTTCTCTCTTTCATATTTATTTTCAAAACAATTTATGTTTCTGCCCTTATTCCTCCATGAGTAACTAAGTCTCTTGGTGGTTTATGAGGGTA
Organism: Aeschynomene evenia; assembly: GCA_013621005.1. Classification (NCBI taxonomy): domain Eukaryota; kingdom Viridiplantae; phylum Streptophyta; class Magnoliopsida; order Fabales; family Fabaceae; genus Aeschynomene; species Aeschynomene evenia. Next base: position 19,531,157 of record CM024268.1, read on the forward strand.
TGAACATCATTGGGGTAAATTGAGGCTTTGCACTTCATATTGCATAAGTTTTCATTGCCAATCCTAACATATAATTTGAGATCTTAAATTGTGTGTGTTTACCTATGTCTTGGCTTACTCGATTAAGTTAGGTTAATTCATTTGGCATGTTCATGTGTTGGTTGATCAATTAATGCATGACATAATAGGAATTGGCATATGATTAGTTAATTGGCTGATTAGTCTCTTTAACTAGCTTAATGTGATTGGCTTAAAAGATTGTTGAAAACGAAACTAAAGGTGAGATCTCACTGATTAATCTTGTTCCGGGCAATCAATCATTAGAATCACAACAATAGGGTTAGATCTAACTCTGGCGTAATTAATCAACTCATGCATTCTTTTGTAGCCAATGATGAACTCCCCAATGAATGTTGTACCTCATAAACCACTATTTTCAGCATTTATTTCAATTAATTCAATTTTACATTTTTGCATACAAAACCCCCAATTTGTGACAACCCTCATACAACTAGTCTCGCGTATTGCTCTTTTAGCCATTCCTTATGAGATATGATCATGGTTTACACTAAACTATATTAGGGGAACTTTGTTTTAAAAAATAATAAATTTGTGGGAGTTGCGACGCTTACCATCAGTGACCTTTCTCATTACAGTTGTAACAAGTCACTTGTTCTGTTTTAGCTTTGTCCTTCTGAATGCATTTGCATTTCTCCTGCTGCCTTTTCCTTTTCTGAACATCTTTTTGAAGTTCTTGATGAATAAGGTCAGTTGTTCTTCATTTATTTCTGAAGCATCACTTTCTGAACTAACATCTTCAGAATTTTCATCAGAATCTTCTTTTGAAATCAATGTTTTCTTTTTCTTTCTCCTCTTGGAGACTTTCAATGCCATATTATCCCTAAAATTGTTAGTACTAGCAAGATTTTGCAATTCAATTTCATGAACTTTTAAAGAACCAATTAATGCATTCAATTTCAATGTTTTTAAGACTAATGTCTCACAACCCAAGAGGGGGTGAATTGGTTGTTGTGAAATCTTTTTCAACTTTCTCAAATCTTCATACTTAAAGATACTTTCTGAAATTATGAAATCAATCAAGTCTTTTGAACTTGTTGAAATGGTAATCTCAAAACAAATATATCAAGACAATTTGTGATATCAGAATTTGTATCAGAAATTTAACCATCTCAATACAATATGCAGCGGATTTAGTTATCACAAACACTTAACATACAACATTATTGATAACGTGGTTTTTGCCAATATTTTATACCCTTAATTTGGATGATTGTATGCAATTCTTTGCTCTAATTTAGCCTTTTATTATACTTAATACAATTTGGAATTTAATTGGGCTTAATAGAAATAAAGGCTAAAATAACAAGTTTTATGATGTTTTTGCTATTCAAGGATGACCTTTGCACTTGACCTTGGATATTTTGTATTTTTAGTACAGGTCACAGGTATTATTGGAGCTGTAGACATCAGGAACTGAACAAGAAGCGGAGCAGTGAGTTTCAGAACCAGCATCGAGCGCTCCAGCGCCCATAGCGCGCTCCAGCGCACGAGGCCCACTTAAACTCATCACGTGCACAACGCTAGCGCTCTAGCGAGCTATACGCGCCCCAGCGCCGCGCCGCAACTCTGTCACAGCAGAAACCCTATCTGCACGAGTTGGGGGCCTAAATTGATTAGGGTTTGGAGGCTGCTCATCTTATTTAAAGGAGGCTAATGCATCAGAAAACAACACCTCTCAACACCACTACTTTTACATCTTTTCTTTTCCTAGTTAGAGTTATTTTTCTCTCCATTAGGTTCCCGTTTTTCCTAGTTTAGCTCTAGCTCCTTCATTTATATTTCCAACATTATTCGTCCAGCCCTTTGGGTTTTGTAAGTTACTCTTTTATCATTAATTCAGTTATTCGTTCTTCAATTCTTTCCTTAATTGCATTTAACTTTCATAGTCTTTACTTTCTTTGATTTTTACCTTTATTATTCAAGTTAATTACTTTCTTTATTCCAATTTATTTTCTGCCTTTTAATTCCTGCCATGAGTAATTAAGTTTCTTGGTGGTTTATGAGGGTGTGAACATCATTGGGGTAAATTGAGGCTTTGTTCTTAATCTTGCATAAGTTTTCATTATCAAACCTTGGCATATAATTTGAGATCTTAAATTGTGTGTTTAATCCTTTGTCTTGGCTTACTCGATTGAGTTAGGCTAATTCATTGGCATATGTTTATGTGTTAGTTGATTAATTGATGCATGGCATATTGGGGGCGTTTGGTTGGGGGAATCCTTGAAGATTCCCGGGAATGTTTCATGAGAAAATCACATTCCTATGATTGGTTCACTTTTAATCAAAATATTCCCGGGAAAGTTGCATTCCCGGGAAACCAACATTCCAACATTTTCAATCCCACCTCCCCCATGGGAATCATAGATTCCCATCCCATGGGAATGTTTCGAAGAGTGTAAAAAGACTATATTACCCCTACTATAATTTGTTATTTCTAAAATTATCCTTATCCAATATCCATAATAATAATAATAATAATAATAATAAATATAATAATAATAATTTAATTTTCATTTTAGTTGTTATTTTAATTTTAATTTTAATTTTAATTTTACTATTAATTTTAATTTTAATTTAACTATTAATTTAATTTTAATTTTAATTTTATTATTAATTTTAATTTTAATTTTAATTTTAGTTTTTTTAATTTTTATTTAAATTTCATTTTTATTTTCATTTTAATTTTAATTTAATTTTATTAGTTTGATTTTTAATTTTGTGCATACTTTTGATATACATTTATTGTTAAATTTTGCTTTAATTGTTAGGGATATTTAAGGAAAAATAAAAAATATTCTCAGGAATGTTAGTGTGAACCAAACACAAGAATGATTCATTCTTGGGAAAGTTATATAAGATTCCCAGGAATTTAATTTACGAACCAAACACGGGAACACTTCATTCTTGGGAAAGTGATTCCCGGGAATAAGATTCCCTGGAATGTGCACATTCCCGGGAAAAAAGTCATATGCGAACCAAACGCACCCATTAGGATTTGGTAATGAGTAATTAATTGGCTGATTAGTCTCTTTAATTAGATTAATGTGATTGGCTTTAATAATTGTTGAAAGTGGAACTAAAGGTGAGATCTCACTAATTAATCCCATTCTAGGCAATTAATCATTAGAATCACAACAAAGGAGTTAGATCTAACTCCGGCGTAATTAATCAACTCATGCATTCTTTTGTAGCCAATGATTAACATCCCAATGAATGTTCTACCCCCATAAACCACTGTTTTTATTATTCCAATTTTTATTCCAATTTACTTCTCTTGCATTCAAAAACCCCCCAATTGTGACAACCGTCATACAACTAGTCCTGTGTATTGCTTTCTTAGTCATTCCTTGTGAGAGACGACCCTGGTTTCCACTAAACTATATTAGGGGAACTTGGTTTTATAAATAATTAAATTTATGGGTGTCACGACAACAACCATAAAATTTTTGGCGCCGTTGACGGGGAATGGCGATGAAAGTAATCACTAGTTGTTTGATTTGTGAATAGTGTACATAACCGTTTTTTTATTTTGTCGTTGTTTCTTTCAAAAATAAAAACAACAAAAAGATTTTCTTTTATTTTGCACTTTATTTTCGTTTTTAATTTTAATTTTACTCTTCCCAGACTCGCTGTTCCACGAACAGCTGAGTCTACTGTTGTTACTCGCGCTCCAGCGCGTATACTGCGCCCCAGCGCGCGACTGCAACTTCAAGGTTGCAGCCGCGCATGACTCGAAACCAACCGGATCCCCAGCTTGCCGTTTTTGATCCTGAAATCGAACACACTTTGAGAAAAATAAGGCAAGCTAGGAGAGGGTTTACTGAGTCCCAAGCGCAACCGGAAGATCCACCGTTTGAAACGCTACTTTTCTCTGGTCCTGAACTTTCTGATTTGTCTGTTAGTGTTTCAGGTCCGAGTTCAATTATGGCAGACTATCAGCCCACCCTGAAGGAATTTGCAGCCCCTGACCTCAGCCAACAACCTTTGGGGATTACTTACCCAAGGTTGGACACTGAGTTCGAGCTTAAGGGAGCTATTCTCCATTTGCTCCCTAAATTCCACGGTTTGGCCGGAGAGGATCCACACCAGCACCTCAAAGAATTCCATGTGGTGTGTGAGACTCTCAAGCCAAGAGGAGTCAACGAGAAACACGTGAAGCTTCGGGCTTTTCCGTTCTCTCTGGACGGTCAGGCGAAGCAATGGTTCTTGAACCTGCCAAATGGAGCTGTCAACACATGGATTGGCATGAAGAAAATCTTTCTGGAGAAATTCTTCCCAGCCTCAAGGGCAGCAGCCATAAGAAAGCACATCAGTGGCATCCGCCAACTGCAAGGTGAGTCTCTCCATGAATACTGGGAGAGATTCAAGAAACTGGTGGCAAGTTGTCCAACCTATCAGATCTCTGAACAATTGTTGATCCAGTACTATTATGAGGGTCTGACGGGTATGGATCGTTGTATGATTGACGCCGCCAGTGGTGGGGCCCTGATGGACAAAACTCCGGCAGAAGCAAGGCTCCTGTTCGAGAACATGGCTGTGAACTCACAGCAACTTGGCACAAGGGCTGTAACACCCTACTAGATAGCCCTTAATGCTTAAGACATTTTAGGCCATTTCATAAGGGTTACTTCCTGTTATCATAATTATTTTTTTTATATTCAAAATACATATACGCGGAAAATACGCGGGAGAAATTTTCGTAAATCGTTTGCGGAATATAAAATAATGGCCTTGCGAAATAATACAACGTATATAGACGTGGGAACAATAATCATGAATAATACCTCAATTTAATTAAATAAACCATGTAATCTCCCAAGACATACATCAAAAACAGTAATGATAATAGTGTTATCTCATGAGCCTAAAACAGTGACTCACAAGAGTCCACAAATTCAATCCATAAATAAATAATACTTGCCGGCTAGCAAAGGTCCGGACTTAGGAATATAAACGGAAACGGAACATAATTCAAGACATATAATCCATAAGAAAAGACATAGTCTAAGAGATAAATCTGATAAATTAGTAATAAATGAAATCTAGTCTACGACTGTCCAGGCTCCAAACCCGCGCCGTCATCCTGCTGATACTCATCATCTAAAAGGGGTGAAATAACATGGGGTGAGTACTTTAAAGTAACTCAGTAGGGGAGTCGTCCCGGGTTTATTTTATAAATACGTGAGCATGAATGAATTCAATTCAGTTATAAGTTCCAAAATGATCTTTTCCCGGTACGACTACCTATGTGTGTCTTGTTCCTTTTTAATTAACAGTTATACATAGCATAAATGTTCATCAATGTGTAGTGTAATAAGTGCTTGACCATCATATAATTACATAAGGTAATATAACATTCTTTACTTAAATTATCTTGAGTCTTTTAAGCATACTTAGTATGCCTGTGGATCCGTTTCATTAAAGCACGCCCTTTTGGTGCCTATGGATCATTTACATTGTTTTAGCCTGACCACCCTCCTGTAACCTCCGCATCACCGACCCTAGGTATGAGCTCATCCTATACTATTGGGTAGAGGGGGTAATTCACCTTCCGCTAATGAGTCGTTACAGCCGAGGTTGCCAGCCCCCTGTAACGTTCATCACTAACAGAAAGGCTACTCTGTGTGTCTTAACTTTCTTTCTCTTTGCACATTAATCTCTTTATATATCATATTACATAATCAATCATCATGAACATCATATAATCATTCCAAACAGCATATAAAGTCACATATAATCTATGGAATATCCATGCATATCATTCATACAAGTTGTAGAACACATTAGGGTGCATAAAGGGTCAAAACGGTTCATTTTCGCACAAACAGCAGTGCTGTAATCGATTACCACCCCCGTGCTAATCGATTACTGTAATCGATTACAGGACCCTTGTAATCGATTAACAGAGAGCACGCGTTTCTGACGATTGGAAATTCACTTGCTGTAATCGATTACGAACTCGTGGTAATCGATTACAATGTCGTAAAACACGATTCTAGAGTTCTAAAACACGATTTTCCATAGCCAATGGCCAAAATAATAACCTAGAATCGTTCCAATCATTAGAAAACAAATTCATACGAAAATCAATCATAAAAATAAAGCTTAAACACTTTTTAATCGGTGAAAACACTTTTAATTTCAAAATCAATCGGTACAATTTACCCCTTTCATGAACCCTAATGGGAAAAACAACAAGAACATCAATTTCATCAAAAATCGTTATCATCAAGCATGAAATTCAACATTTAGAATGTCTAAACCCCTACCTCTTAGAAAAACAATTCAAAACTTGATGACAACACTCTAGCCCGACGTTTCCCGTAAATCCTCTTCTTCACCCTAAACCCACGAACGGTTTGGTGACAACGGTGACACTTGGTGGAGAAAAGAAACCGGTGATTTTGTGTATTTCAGTGTGAGGATTAATAATATGTGGTCGGTTTTTTGATCTGGTGAGAATTGGTGGGTGTTTCTGAAGGTGCTTGTGACGTGAGAAGGGAGGTTGAATCACGTCTGCTTAAAAACTTTGCTTCCTGAAACTTGCAATTCTGATCAAGCTATAAGCTTGTCTAGTTATAGAGTGCAGCGGATTAGAGAATGATGCAAGCTTAAGTTTCGAATTAGCTTAGCCTTAGGTGTAAGGCTTGATTATGTTATAATCACTTTTTGCTTGTAGATTAAGTTAATTGATGTAGTCTTTGAGCTTTGGCTCTAGGTGGCTAAGTTATGTTATTTTAATCAAGTTAGGTGCAAGTGTGTGTGCTCTATTTATGCGAAAATGCTATGTAAAAGATAAAGGTAGAGAGAGTGCACACAGTAAGTTTTTTAGGGTTTAGGGTTTAGGGTTTAGGGTTTAGGCAATGTGCCTACTCCAGTCCTCAAGGTTCACTTGAGAGTTTACTAATCACCACCTCCAAACACTTGAAGGATTTCTGCCTCAGCACACCACTGGGGACTTCTTGCACTTCACACTTGAAGTGACTAACTGCACCTCAGCCTAGAGATGACTTCCTTTCCTTCAACACTGAAGGTCTTTCTACCCTGCCTTGAACCTTCAAGGACTTCTGCCTTCACAACTAGAAGGACTTGTACAAACTGTAAATTGAAGAGATTCTTATGATTCTAAGAATCAAATAAGAACTTAGATGCAACTAAGTTTTGCTCTTATTTGATCTTCAAAGCTTAACTTGCAAATGCAAGGATATTCAAATTGTTCTTAGCTAAAATCTTACAAATTACCCCTTTTGATCTAAATGTATATGAATTCGAGTACAAATAGTTGTTAGAATTTTTGACAGAGTTTCAGCTTTTTTGTTCTTGATTCTCTTGATGATCTTGTCAAATGATGGGGTATTTATAGGCATCAAAGTCCACTTGCAAATAAGGAAACTTTGAACTTGTCTTTAATGCTTGAGCTCATGCTTCCATGCGCCTATGCTTACTTGAGCTTGCTTGAGCTCCCTTGGTGTGCTTAGCTTGTTCTACTATCACCAAGCCTAGGTGATTAGCTTTGGTTGCTAGGTAGCTTTGCTTACTAGCTTGAGCTTGCTTGAGCTTCCTAAATGTGTTGAGCTTGTATTTTTCTCCACTTAGAGGTAGCTTGTGTTGCAAGAAGCTTCCCTTGGTGTCTTGAGCTTATGCTATGCTCCACCTATAGCTTGCTTGTGGTGCAAGAAGCTTCCCTTGATGCTTTGAGCTTATGCTATGAGCCTCTAGCTTTAGCTTATGCTATGAGCCTCTAGCTTTAGCTTGTGCTATGCGCCTCTAGCTTGCTTGAGGCTATGCTATGCGCCTCTTGGGTGCTCTTTTGCTTCAAGTGTTTTCTTAATATTTTTAATACCTCATAGGTTAACCTCCTGAAACACTTGATGAAACCATTAGTATTCACAAGCAAAATTCTTATCCATCACTTAAAGATTTTTATCATTCAAAACATCTTATGACAATGTAGGGTTCTTGGAGCTAACAATTTCTTGGTGTGGAAGGGTTATGGCTTTGTGTATTCTTGAGAGAGAAACCTATGGAGGCTCAAAGATGGAGAGAGAGGGTTTCCTGATGGAATGATAGTAGTATTAGGGTTTACACACGTGGTGGCTAGGTTAAACATGCTCTGGAGTCACCGTCGGGCCCGAACGTCACTTAAACGCGCTGAAAAACGCGTTCTGCGCAAGTGATTACACATGGCGAAAACAGCTGTAATCGATTACCACGGGATGGTAATCGATTAATGGGCTGTGAAAAAGCTTCAAAACACTTCTAAACGTCCCGACTCGTACCTTAACATCCGTATATCCTTTTTAACTTTTAAACATCATAAAATCACATACTTGGGCACATAAAACACATAGCATACAATACTTTAAGCTGGGAGAAACTTATCCACTCAAATCCAATTAAGTCCCAACTAAGGTCCTTTACCCTTAATTTCTCTTAATTAGGACTTAATTAAAGATCGGGGTGTTACATTTCTCCCACCCTAAAAAGAATTTCGTCCTCAAAATTCATACCTGTAAACATAAGCGGAAACTGACGACGCATCTCGTCCTCCAGCTCCCAAGTGAAGTCGCCCAGCCGACCTCCACCCCAGGCCACCTTGACCAAAGGCACATCCTTCCGTGTTAACCTTTTTACGCTGCAGTCAACGATGCTCATAGGGGGTAACTCAAAACTCAAAGAAATGCTTAAGGTTATGCAGAAAGAGAAATAATTAAGATAAAATAAGCTACTTACTCCCCCTAGGTGTATGCACCTATACTACTAAGATCATACTAGAAGCTACTTAGAAGCTACTACTTCTTGTACTTTTCTTCTACTTTTTCTCCCCCTTTGTTTTCATCAAAAATCAACCCAAACTGGGGTGGTCTTCACATGTAGCGCCTATTGCCTTGAAGTTCTAGGAAGAGTAGGTCCCGAATTTCACTAAGAGTGTTGCTGTTAGGGCTTGCATTAGATGAACTTGATCTTTGCCGGTAGTAACCCAAACCTTGAACTTCCAAGTTGTGAAATGAAGCAACCAAGTCTTGATGAGGTTGTAGAGGTGGTGATGATGGCCGAATGACCTCTAGAGAAGGATCAAAAATTGCTTGTCTTGGAGGTGGAGCAATTTCATGAGCCACATGTTCCTCTTCAACTGCATTCTCTTGCACATTTTCGGGTTCTTCAAGGTTCTCATCTTCTTCCATCATGTTATCCTCATTGGGTGCATCCATAAAGTCTTGCAATTCATCCACCATCATGTTGATTGTTCCTTCAGACATGAATCCATCATCCGAAACTTCTTCAAGAGTAAATGGAGGTGCCTCTAAGTTTGAACTATGAGGTTGTGAAGAGGGTGGTGGAGGTGGTAGAGAAACACGAAATTGAGGAGAAGGTGGGGATGGAGGTTGTGTTTGTAGAGGTGAAGGGGGTGAAGGTGGTGTATGATGAGAAGGGGGTGAAGGGTGACTTTGAGAGGTAGCCCTTGAGGCGGTTCTTTGAAGAGTTACCTTTTTAACAATAGAGTGGAGTAACTTCTTTCTCTTTTGAATGTAGTCATCTTTATGAGCACTTTTTCTTTTCTTTTCATTTAGCACTCCCTTGGGGACTTTTGTTGACTTGTCACCTTGGTCAACACTTTTTGCAACAACCATTGACTTTGTACTTTTGACTACCTTGTTGACAACTTTCTCTTGGGGAACCACTAGCTTCTTCTTATTTTCTTTACTCCTTTTCTTCTTGATTGCATCAATAGTGTTGAAGGTGATTGAATGTTCGTTGAAGAAAAATTCAAACTTTTCTAACTCCACCTTCTTGAATTCAAATATCTTGGTGAGTAGCATACCATATGGAAGGTTACCTTTCTTGTTGTCAGAGGAATACATGTAGTCAATCATAAGCTTAGGAAAATTAATCCTAGAGCCTACAAGCATGGGATATAGCAACATTTCCTCCATGCTACTAATTAGATTGTTTGTACCTCTCCTAGGTATTATGCAAAATTGAATTACAAGGAGCATGAGTTGAGCCAAGAATGAGAGATGATGATACTTAACCTCTTGTAAGGTTAAGTCACTTCTTCTTGTAAGAACTTGAACTACCTCATGTTCTTCAATGAGTTGAGTGTTGTACCAATCCTTTTGAGAGGTGATCTCCACTCCACTACTTCTTACTTTGAACACCTTAGTAATGGTCTTTTCGGAGAGTTTAATCTTGGTGTTTCCAACATATGATGTGTAACCCTCTTTAGAATTAAAATTTAATTTAGAGTAAAAACTCCTAACCGCCATAGGATAGCACACCGATTCTTCCATGAACATCTCCATCCAATTTTCTTGTGCAAGTAATGTGTTCTTGAAACTTTGCACACTGTCAAGTGCTTCTCTTTTCAAAACTTGTTCAATGGCAATGGCTCTTAGAAGATAGTTATCTTCAAAGTTCTTTTGCTTTGTTGGATCCTCGTATACATCCTTGAGAACAATGTTTGTCTCACCCGATCTTGCTATGCCTTTGGAACCCATGGATATGACACAAGGTTTAGAGAGGACAAGAGAGAGAGAGAAAAAAATCGAAATTTATGGTGCAAGGCCAAGAATTTCGAGTATGAGGCCAAGAGAAGAAAAAAAAATTTATATGTAAAGATGAAAACTTTAGATGTAAAGGTGTGATTTTTATGGAGATTATGGCTAGAAAAAGGTAAAGGTGAAGACTTTATGTGTGAAGGTGAAGGCTTAAGGTGTAAAGGTGAAAACTTTAGGTGTAAAGGTGAAGGCTTTATGAAGGGTGGAGGTGATAGAGATGAGATGAGGTGAGGCTATAAGCTTATATGGGGTGGTGAGGTGATGAGAGGCTAGGTGAAGAGGGGCTAAGCGAAAATAGAAGAGGAGGCTAGGTAGAAAATATGAGTGGAGACTAGGTGGATAATATGAGCATAGGCTAGGTGAAAAATATGAGTGAAGGCTAGGTAGAGGATATGAGTGGAGGCTAGGTGAAAAATATGAGAAGAGGCTAGGTGGAAAATGAGTAGAGGCTAGGTGGAAAATATGAGAAGAGGCTAGGTGGATAATATGAGCATAGGCTAGGTGAAAAATATGAGTGAAGGCTAGGTGAGAGAGAGAGGCTAGGTAGAAATAATGAGCATAGGCTAGGTGAAAATATGAGTGGAGGCTAAACAAAAAGTGGAGGCTAGCTAGAGAGAGAGGGGGGGCGAAATTTGAGAGGGTGAGAGGAGAAAGAAAAGAAAAAAAAAATTTAAGAGATTTGAGAGAAAAAAGATTGGTGTGTGATTGGTTGAGCATTTAATGAGAGAATATGCAATTAGAGTGTCACAACCAATGGGAAGGCTCCATGATGATATATTAACATTTAATGAGATTTCACAAGATGCTCTCATATTTTAAATTATTGCAAGACAATTAATGAATAAATTAACATTAATTTTTGAATCTTGCAAAACTAAATAACAAAAACAAAAATTATTTTTGTTAAATAATATATATATGGGGTGAAAATAATAGAGTGGGGTCCACTAAAATTTTAAGTTGATCAACTAATTAGCAATAGTTAACCCCTCTAGAGCTTAGTTGACTTTTTAATTGCAAAGAGGCCCTTCCTCCTTACTTTCTAGTAAGCTCTGCGCCACTTCTCCTCCTCCCATGAGCTTCACTTTAAAATTTTTGCTTTCCTAGCTTTATCTAGCTCATGTACTCAAACTACTAGTCTAGTACATACAATACTACCATTGGGGAGGTATAGCTAACTTCTTGAAAATTTAAGTTTTTTTTTTCATTTTTTTTAATTAAATTTTTTTTTCGTTTTTTTTTAATTATTAATTTTTTTTCGTTTTATTTTTTAATTTTTTTTTTATAACCTTGAAATTTTTCAAAAAGGTTTTAAGCTAAGTGTATATACTGGTTCGGCAATGTGCCTACTACAGTCCTCAAGGTTCACTTGAGAGTTTACTAATCACCACCTCCAAACACTTGAAGGATTTCTGCCTCAGCACACCACTAGGGACTTCTTGCACTTCACACTTGAAGTGACTAACTGCACCTCAGCCTAGAGATGACTTCCTTGCCTTCAACACTAAAGGTCTTTCTACCCTGCCTTAAACCTTCAAGGACTTCTGCCTTCACAACTAGAAGGACTTGTACAAACTGTAAATTGAAGAGATTCTTGTGATTCTAAGAATCAAATAAGAACTTAGATGCAACTAAGTTTTGCTCTTATTTGATCTTCAAAGCTTAACTTGCAAATGCAAGGATATTCAAATTGTTCTTAGCTAAAATCTTACAAATTACCCCTTTTGATCTAAATGTATATGAATTCGAGTACAAATAGTTGTTAGAATATTTGACAAAGTTTCAGCTTTTTTGTTCTTGATTCTCTTGATGATCTTGTCAAATGATGGGGTATTTATAGGCATCAAAGTCCACTTCCAAATAAGGAAAATTTGAACTTGTCTTTAATGCTTGAGCTCATGCTTCCATGCGCCTATGCTTACTTGAGCTTGCTTGAGCTCCCTTGGTGTGCTTAGCTTGTTCTACTATTACCAAGCCTAGGTAATTAGCTTTGGTTGCTAGGTAGCTTTGCTTACTAGCTTGAGCTTGCTTGAGCTTCCTAGATGTGTTGAGCTTGTATTTTGCTCCACTTAGAGGTAGCTTGTGTTGCAAGAAGCTTCCCTTGGTTTCTTGAGCTTATGCTATGCTCCACCTATAGCTTGCTTGTGGTGCAAAAAGCTTCCCTTGATGCTATGAGCCTCTAGCTTTAGCTTATGCTATGAGCCTCTAGCTTTAGCTTGTGCTATGCGCCTCTAGCTTGCTTGAGGCTATGCTATGCGCCTCTTGGGTGCTATTTTGCTTCAAGTGTTTTCTTAATATTTTTAATACCTCATAGGTTAACCTCCTGAAACACTTGATGAAACCATTAGTATTCACAAGCAAAATTCTTATCCATCACTTAAAGATTTTTATCATTCAAAACATCTTATGACAATGTAGGGTTCTTGGAGCTAACAGTTTCTTGGTGTAGAAGGGTTATGGCTTTGTGTATTCTTGAGAGAGAAACCTATGGAGGCTCAAAGATGGAGAGAGAGGGTTTCCTGATGGAATGATAGTGGTATTAGTGTTTACACACGTGGTGGCTAGGTTAAACATGCTCTGGAGTCACCGTCGGGCCCGAACGTCACTTAAACGCGCTGAAAAACGCGTTCTGCGCACATGGTAATCGATTACATCGATTTTGTAATCGATTACACATGGCGAAAACAGCTGTAATCGATTACCACGGGATGATAATCGATTACTGGGCTGTGAAAAAGCTTCAAAACACTTCTAAACGTCCCGACTCGTACCTTAACATCCATATATCCTTTTTAACTTTTAAACATCATAAAATCACATACTTGGGCACATAAAACACATAGCATACAATACTTTAAGCTAGGAGAAACTTATCCACTCAAATCCAATTAAGTCCCAACTAAGGTCCTTTACCCTTAATTTCTGTTAATTAGGACTTAATTAAAGATCGGGGTGTTACATTTCTCCCCCCCTAAAAAGAATTTCGTCCCCGAAATTCATACCTGTAAACATAAGCGGAAACTGACGACGCATCTCGTCCTCCAGCTCCCAAGTGAAGTCGCCCAGCCGACCTCCGCCCCAGGCCACCTTGACCAAAGGCACATCCTTCCGTGTTAACCTTTTTACGTTGCGGTCAACAATGCTCATAGGGGGTAACTCAAAACTCAAATCATCCCTTAGTTGTACACTTTCCGGCTCAAGAACATGACTAGGATCAGACACATACTTTCTCAATTGAGAGACATGAAAGACGTTATGCAAGTTTGAGAGGGTGGGAGGTAAGGCCACTCGGTAAGCGACTAGCCCGACACGACTCAGGATCTCAAAGGGACCAAGGTACCTAGGGCTAAGCTTTCTAACCTTCAGGGCTCGTCCTATACCTGTCGTGGGGGTAACCCGCAAAAAGACGTGCTCGCCTACTGAGAACTCTAAGGGTCGTCTCCTCTGGTCAGCATAGCTCTTCTGGCGGCTTTGGGCCGCGAGCATTCTCTCCCTAATCATCCTTACCTGTTCAGAGGTCTCTCTCACCAGCTCAGGTCCTAATACACTCGCCTCTCCCGGGTCATGCCAACACAAGGGTGATCTACACTTCCGTCCATACAAAGCCTCGAAAGGCGTCATCCCTATGCTTGCCTGGTAGCTGTTGTTATAGCAGAACTCTATTAAGGGCAACAACTTGTCCCAACTCCCCTATCCGTCCAGTATGCACGCCCTCAACATGTCCTCCAGGGTCTGGATAGTCCTCTCCGACTGACCATCCGTCTGCGGATGATATGCCGTACTCATGCTCAACTCCGAGCCGAGCGCTTTCTGGAAAGCTCTCCAGAAGCGAGACGCGAACCTCGGATCACGATCCGAGACTATCGTCTTCGGCACACCATGCAACTTCACAACCTCCCGGATATAGATCTTGTAACACCCTACTAGATAGCCCTTAACGCTTAAGTCATTTTAGGCCATTTCATAAGGGTTACCTCCTGTTACCATGTTTTATCTTTATATTTAAAGTATAATACGCGGAAAATAGGCGGGAGTAGATTTTTCGTAAACATTCGCGGAATAGAAAATAAGGGCTTTGCGCATATGATAAGCGATACAAACATCTACTAAAAATACTTCATCATATAAATATCTCCCATCAAGTAACAAACATGAAATAAATACGAGGTCTCACCCCATAAGCAAAAAATGGTGACTTATGAGACTCCACCTTAAATACGAGTAAATAAATAGTTGCCGGCTAACAAAGGTCCGGACTCAGAAAACATAATAAATGAACAAACGTAGCGGAAGCATAAAGATCATAATATCTGATAAGGAAATAAAACATGTCTCTGATATCTAAGGAACAAAATATATCATAAACTAAGTCTGCGCGGGCTCCTCGTGTGCTCCGACATCCTACTCTGTCTGCTCTTCTAAAAGGTGGGAAAAACATAGGGTGAGCACTGGGAAGTGACTCAGTAGAGGAAGCCGCCCCGGGTTTAATTATGAAATAAGTGAAGCATGAATGGGTTTAATTCGGATATAAGTTGAAATCAATCTTTTCCCGGAACGTCTTATCTAAGTGCATCTTGTTCATTTTATTAATACATATAACATATCATAATTAAAGGTCTCTGTGTAGTGTACTATGTGCTTCTATCACAATCAGGGAAAATATAACATAACAGAACATTTATCAGAGCTTTCTTTCAGAGTATCTTATCATTAACTTTTACTTGGAACTGTCAGACATGGCAAAGCCTCCCTCCCATCCTTACTCCTACAATCCGGCCCCTAGGCATGAGCTCATCCTAAAACATACGGGGAAGAGGGGGTACAGTTCACCTTCCTCAAGTGAAGGAGTTGCAGCCGAGGATGCCACCCCTCCCTAAAACTCTCATCACAAGCTGAAGGCTACAGGGTATTTTAATCTTTCAGAGTATCAGAGATCTTTCAGAACGTCTTTTAATTATCACAAATCTTTCAGAGTTAACAGAGATATTTCAGAGCATCAAAGTATCTTTCAGAACATCTTTTAACCTTTACCGGATGACAGAGTTAATTCATTCAGAGCATTTCATCATAATTTATATCGTATAATCACATAAACAATTTAAGACATCATAAAAGCAATACATATACTTAGTATAACATATATATCTCATATAATAATTATATTTACCATATATTATCATATAATCATACTTTTATATTATAATAACATATAAACATTTATTACATCTCATCTAATCATATATAAATCATGCATAGATCATATATAACACTTATACAGTCGTAGAACGCATTAGGGAGCATAAAAGGGTCAAAACATGTCAATTTTCGTAAAAGGAGTGGGAACAACGCAGGACCAGCGCCCTAGCGGTCCACGGCCGCTTGAGCGGCCCGCGCACAGGTCTTGCCGCTGGAGCGGCCTCGCAGAGAGCACTCACCGCTGGAGCGGCGTCTCGGTCGTTGGGGCGGCCTTACCCAGGTGCTGCGCCGCTGGAGCGGCTGCTGGCCGCTGGAGCGGCTGCTGGCCGCTTGGCGGCTGCTGGCCGCTTGGGCGGCCGTCGCGTGACGACGCCACCGCTGGGGCGGTCTCTGGCCGCCTAGGCGGTCGCGCGTCGACCTGTTCGCAGAACTTCGCGATTTCAATGGTGTTTCTTCCAAAAAGCCATTTTTGAACATGCAATAGATGAAAAACTTTTCTCAAAGCACCTTTAACTCATAGAAACACTTTCTCAACACTTTTAATCGGTAAAAACATTCTCTCTTTGAAATAATTTTACAAAAATGTAACCCTTTCATGAACTCTAATGGGAAAAACAACCATAACATCAATTTCATAAATTCATCATCAATATGCACGAAAATAGAATGCCTAAACCCCTACCTCTTGAAGACAATCACGAAATATGCAAAGAGAAACCCTTTCCCGACGTTGCTCTCGTTGGAAGCCTCTCTCTAGCCTCAAGAACGGTCCAGTGACGCCGGAGACTCTTAACGGAGAAACGGAATCGGTAGAAAGCTCCGGCTTGATGAGAGGATTAAGAATATGAGTTTATTTTCTAGATTGGGTAAGGTTTGATGGGTGTTTCGTGGTTTGGAGTATCAATGGCTTAGGGAGCTCTTGAGAGAAAGATGGCTATGGCGGCTCAGAGGAATGAGAAGAGTGTTTCCTTGAAGTGGAGAGGGTTACTAGTGTTTATATAGGGAGTGGCTAGGTTAAGAGTTACCGTGGGGCTCACCATTACTTAAAAATTACTAAAACACTCTAAGACGTCCCAAATAATACTATAATGCTCATATAACTCTTCTAATATTTAAACATAAATTAAAATACACACATAGGCATATAAATAAAATAAAATAAAACAAAATACATAACATATAACACATAATTCACATAACATGTAATTAATACACATATTCATACACATAAATCATATAGCACATGACAAACACACATAAATCATATAACACACATACGTATACTTAGGTCACATAACAAGTAATGGTTTACTAGAAGAAACTTACCCACCCAAACTTAATTAAATTCTAACCAAGGTCAGTTACCCTTAATTTCCCTCGATTAGGACTTAATGAAAGTCGGGGTGTTACAGATCTCAGCTAGCTTCTCCAAGGGGTATGTCATCCTGATCGCCTGAAAGTGAACCGACTTGGTCAGTCGATCAACGATAACCCACACAGCGTCGTGTCCCGCCTGAGTCCTCGGCAACCCGGACACGAAGTCCATAGATATGCGCTCCCACTTCCACTCAGGTACACTCAGCGGCTGTAGTAGTCCCGGCATTCTCCTGTGCTCCGCTTTCACCTTTTGGCAGAATAGACATCTGTTGACCCACTCCGCTACATCCCTCTTAAGTCCCTGCCACCAGAACATCTTCCTCTGGTCCTGGTACATCTTGTCTATCCCCGGATGAATGGTGAAATGGCTCTTATGAGCCTCCTCCAAAATCGCTCTCCGAAGGTCACCACTCGCAGGAACGCAGACATGCCCCTCAAACCTCCACAGACCATCTCCGTCCAACCGAAAACCCTGCATCCTCCCTTAGCTAATAGCCTTCAGCACCTTCCCAAACTCCTCATCCTCCTGCTGCGCTTTGGCTATGTCCCACAAAAAAACACTCGACACCTGAAGCTGACTCACTCTCACACTGGTGGGGGTAAGGGTAACTCCTAAGTCAGGGTCTCTAAACTACTCTATCAGCTGCGCCTCCCTAACCATCATGTGGGCCACGCTCACCGTCTTGCGACTCAACGCGTCTGCTACCACATTCGCCTTCCCTGGATGGTAGTTCAACTCAAAATCGTAGTCCTTCAGGAACTCCACCCAGCGCCTCTGCCTCATGTTTAGCTCCTTTTGATCAAACAGGTACCTAAGACTCTTATGATCAGAAAACACCTCAAACCTGACTCCATAAAGATAGTGCCTCCACATCTTTAAAGCAAACACTACCGCCGCAAGCTCCAAGTCGTGGGTAGGGTAATTAAGCTCGTGTGGCTTCAACTGCCGTGAAGCATATGCCACAACGTTGCGATGCTGCATTAGCACGCAACCCAGCCCCTTCCCTGAAGCGTCACAGTAAACCTCGAAAGGTTCACCGGGGTCCGGTAACGTAAGCACTGGAGTCGAGGTCAACCTCCTCTTCAACTCCGTGAAGCTACTCTCACACTCATCCGACCATACGAAAGCAGCGTTCTTCCTAGTAAGCTTCGTCAAGGGTAACGCTATCTGGGAGAAGTTCGAAATGAACTTACGGTAATATCCGGCTAGCCCGAGAAAACTCCGAATCTCCGTCACCATAGTGGGTCGCTCCCAGCTCATCACAGCCTCTATCTTACTAGGGTCCACAGAGATACCTCCCTTCGACACCACGTGCCCCAGAAACTTCACTTCCTCCATCCAAAACTCACACTTAGACAGCTTGGCGAACAACTTCTTCTCCTTCTGCACCTCCAACACTACCTTCAAGTGACTCTCATGCTCCTCATGCGTCTTTGAATAGATAAGAATGTCGTCGATGAAGACAACAACGAATCTATCCAAATAGGGTCTAAAGATCCTGTTCATGTAATCCATGAACACCGTCGGAGCATTGGTCAGTCCAAAGGACATGACCGTGAACTCGTAGTGACCATAACGAGTCCTGAAAGCCGTCTTCGGGATATCCTCATCTCTTACCCGAATCTGATGGTACCCTGACCTCAAGTCGATCTTTAAAAACACCTGGGCACTTCTCAGCTGGTCCATCAAATCATCGATCCTCGGCAGTGGGTACTTGTTCTTGTCACTTTGTTCAGCTGCCTGTAGTCGATACATAGCCTCATGCTCCCATCCTTCTTCTTCACAAACAGAACCGGCGCCCCCCATGGTGATACACTAGGTCTAACAAACCGTTTCTCCAGCAGCTCCTCCAACTGCGTCTTAAGCTCCGCCAACTCTCCGGGTGCTATAGATATGGGTCAGGTCCCGGGCATCAGGTCTATGGAAAACTTTACCTCTCTGGTTGGGGGAAACTCAGGTATATCCTCAGGGAAAACCTCTGGGTAGTCTCTCACTATGTGTAGCTCACTCAACACCTGACCCTTCTCTATCTCACTGGCGACAAGGAAAACGTAAGCATTGCTCATAACCCCACAACAGTTCAGCCTAATAGCACTAACGTATAGGTCTACAGGGGTGACACATGCAGAAGGAATAGAAGGAAAGATCACAGACTTTGCATGACAATCAAGCAGGACTCGATTGGTGGACAACCAATCCATGCCTAAGATAATGCCTAGACCTGTCATGGGCAAGCAGATGAGATCAAATGTAAATGCCCTATCATCTATATGGAACTTACACTTTATGCAAACTAAGCATGTCCTAATGGGTGCAGCAGTAGGGGTGGATACTAACAAATCAAAAGGTAGCTCTGACATGTGCAAACCTAGGCCCTAGCATGATCATGTGAAATGAATGAATGCGTAGCACCGGAATCATACAGTACAACTAAGGACTTGCCATAAATCATACACGTACCCCTAATGAGATCGTCGGACCGCTCTGCGCCCTCCGCTGTAACCGTGAATACCCAGCCTTTTTGCTGTGGCCTAAGAGAGGAAGAAGGCTGTGAACCTGTAACTCTGCAGTCTCTGGAGATGTGACCCGGCTGGCCACAACGATAAAAGACACCCTGCCCGACGCGGCAAACCCCAGGGTGAAGCTTGCCGCATGTGGCACATGGAGGTCGTAGTGCTGCTATCGCCGAACGTGGCTGCTGCTTCTACTGCTGCTGTGGGCGTGGCTGAGTCTGTGGCCTGCGAGGCTGGCCATACGGATGAAAGCGTGCAGGGGAGGGGTGGTTAGTCTGCTGAGGAGCCGCACCCCTTCTCTGAGCATCGACCCTCTGCGGAGCCACTGGGCGGCTCGTCTCCTCCACAATCCTGCAGGTGTCTACCATCTCCCGGTAGTCTCTGATCTTCATATGCTTAACCATCCTCTTGATGTCTTGGTTAAGCCCAGCACAGAATTTCATACACTTCCAGCTCTCCTTTGGGTTCTCCTGGTAGATCTCAGAAAACCGGATAAGCTCCTCAAACTTAGCAATGTATTCTGGAATGGTCATAGAGCCCTGGCGGAGATCCAGGAACTCCATCTCCTTGTCTTGGCGAACTGTCTCTGGGAAATACTTCTCATAGAACATGTCCTTGAACATGTCCCATGTGATAGCTACACCCGCCGCATCAGAAGCGCGACGAGCGTCGTTCCACCAAGAACGCGCCTCCATCTGTAGCATGAAAGTAGCCAGCTGCATTTTCTGGACCTCTGTGCACTGAACCACCGTAAAGATATCTTCTATACCTCTCAGCCAATCCCCGGCTTCAGAAGGGTTAACGGTGCCGAGAAATGGAGAGGGATTAACCCTCTTGAAGTCAGCAAAATAGGAACTGTCGTTACCCGCAGGTGGTGCTGCAGGTGGAGTGGTGTGCTGTTGTGTCATATGGTCCACCATCCTGTTCATGGCCCTTGCCATCTCCATGAACGCTTCCGCAGAAACCTCGCTTCCTTGCCTGTTTTCCTCATGAGTGTCGCCATCGTCCCTAGTGCGTCTGTTCTGTGGTGCCATATTCCTGTGCACACAAAACAAGAAACATTGAGTTGATCAGGCTCCATATTACAGTTGTGTATGCACAGTTACTATGACAGTAAAACAGACCAATCATGCACCCCAAACTAACTAAAACACATAAGAGGCATACGCATGATACAACTAACGTGCATGCAACAATAGCATAACACGTCCATTACCCCAAGCCCTGTAGGATAGACCTGCTCTGATACCAAAATGTAATACCCTACTAGATAGCCCTTAATGCTTAAAACATTTTAGGCCATTTCATAAGGGTTACTTCCTGTTATCATAATTATTTTTTTTTATATTCAAAATACATATACGCGGAAAATACGTGGGAGAAATTTTCGTAAATCGTTTGCGGAATATAAAATAAGGGCCTTGCGAAATAATACAACGTATATAGACGTGGGAACAATAATCCTGAATAATACTTCAATATAATTAAATAAACCATGTAATCTCCCAAGACATACATCAAAAACAGTAATGATAATAGTGTTATCTCATGAGCCTAAAATAGTGACTCACAAGACTCCACAAATTCAATCCATAAATAAATAATACTTGCCGGCTAGCAAAGGTCCGGACTTAGGAATATAAACGGAAACGGAACATAATTCAAGACATATAATCCATAAGAAAAGACATAGTCTAAGAGATAAATCTGATAAATTAGTAATAAATGAAATCTAGTCTACGACTGTATAGGCTCCAAACCCGCGCCGTCATCCTGCTGATACTCATCATCTAAAAGGGGTGAAATAACATGGGAGTGAGTACTTTAAAGTAACTCAGTAGGGGAGCCGTCCCGGGTTTAATTAATAAATACGTGAGCATGAATGAATTCAATTCAGTTATAAGTTCCAAAATGATCTTTTCCCGGTACGACTACCTATGTGCGTCTTGTTCCTTTTTAATTAACAGTTATACATAGCATAAATGTTCATCAATGTGTGGTGTAATAAGTGCTTGACCATCATATAATTACATAAGGTAATATAACATTCTTTACTTAAATTATCTTGAGTCTTTTAAGCATACTTAGTATGCCTGTGGATCCGTTTCATTAAAGCACGCCCTTTTGGTGCCTGTGGATCATTTAAATTGTTTTAGCCTGACCACCCTCCTGTAACCTCCGCATCACCGACCCTAGGTATGAGCTCATCCTATACTATTGGGTAGAGGGGGTACTTCACCTTCCGCTAATGAGTCGTTACAACCGAGGTTGCCAGCCCCCTGTAACGTTCATCACTAACAAAAAGGCTACTTTGTGTGTCTTAACTTTCTTTCTCTTTGCACATTAATCTCTTTACATATCATATTACATAATCAATCATCATGAACATCATATAATCATTCCAAACAGCATATAAAGTCACATATAATCTATGGAATATCCATGCATATCATTCATACAAGTTGTAGAACACATTAGGGTGCATAAAGGGTCAAAACGGTTCATTTTCGCACAAACAGCAGTGCTGTAATCGATTACCACGGGGTGGTAATCGATTACTGTAATCGATTACAGGACCCCTGTAATCGATTAACAGAGAGCACACGTTTCTGACGATTGGAAATTCACTTGCTGTAATCGATTACGAACTCGTGGTAATCGATTACAGCGTCGTAAAACACGATTCTAGAGTTCTAAAACACGATTTTCCATAGCCAATGGCCAAAATAATAACCTAGAATCGTTCCAATCATTAGAAAACAAAGCCATACGAAAATCAATCATAAAAATACAATTTAAACACTTTTTAATCGGTGAAAACACTTTTAATTTCAAAATCAATCGGTACAATTTACACCTTTCATGAACCCTAATGGGAGAAACAACAAGAACATCAATTTCATCAAAAATCGTTATCATCAAGCATGAAATTCAACATTTAGAATGTCTAAACCCCTACCTCTTAGAAAACAATTCAAAACTTTATGACAACACTCTAGCCCGACGTTTCCCGTAAATCCTCTTCTTCTCCCTAAACCCACGAACGGTTTGGTGACAACGGTGACACTTGATGGAGAAAAGAAACCGGTGGTTTTGTGTATTTCGGTGTGAGGATTAATAATATGTGGTCGGTTTCTTGATCGGGTGAGAATTGGTGGGTGTTTCTTGGTGTGGAAGGGTTATGGCTTTGTGTATTCTTGAGAGAGAAACCTATGGAGGCTCAAAGATGGAGAGAGAGGGTTTCCTGATGGAATGATAGTGGTATTAGGGTTTACACACGTGGTGGCTAGGTTAAACATCCTCTGGAGTCACCGTCGGGCCCCAACATCACTTAAACGCGCTGAAAAACGCGTTCTGCGCACATGGTAATCTATTACATCGATTTTGTAATCGATTACACATGGCGAAAACAGTTGTAATCGATTACCACGGGATGGTAATCGATTACTGGGCTGTGAAAAAACTTCAAAACACTTCTAAACGTCCCGACTCGTACCTTAACATCCGTATATCCTTTTTAACTTTTAAACATCATAAAATCACATACTTGGGCACATAAAACACATAGCATACAATACTTTAAGCTAGGAGAAACTTATCCACTCAAATCCAATTAAGTCCCAACTAAGGTCCTTTACCCTTAATTTCCCTTAATTAAAGATCGGGGTGTTACAAGGGCAACCGTTGTGACCAAAGGGGTGAATGAGGTAGCTCAACAGGAGAGTGGTGGCCTACACCAAAAGCTGGATGAAATTGCTACCTTCATGAAGCAATTGGCCATAAATCAAGCCAAACCGGGAACCTCCAGCCAAGCAATGGTGTGTGGGATATGCTCTTTGGAGACCCATCCAACTGACCAATGCCCACATCTCCAAGAAGAGGCAACAGTGGTGGCAGCTGCAAATACTTTTTCGGGAAAGCCTCAGTTTTAGCCACAAAATCAACCTACGGGGAACACCTACAACCCAAGTTGGAGGAATCACCCGAACCTGAGGTGGAATAATAATCCACAGCCACAACAAGTTCAGCAACCTCAGCAGGTTCGGTACCAACCTCCTCATCAAAGGCAACCCCAGGCTCCATACCAGGCTCCAATGGCCTTGCCTCCACCACCGCGACAATTGGCTCTGCCTGCACCTCCGAATCCTAACGAGCCAACCATCGGTGATGTGATGAAACTACTCATGGAGCAACAAAGGATGATGCTGAACTTGCAGAATGAGGTCAATCAAATGAGGGGAACAACCTGGCACCTCACAGATCCCATCTCAAACAGTTCCTAATCCCAAAGGGAATGTGAGTGCCATGTCCAAAGTAGCCTTGAAACGGTCGACCGTCCAACTTAGGGACGTTAAAGCAAAGTGCTTCGTGGGAGACAACCCACCGGTTTCCTTTATTTTTCAGTAATTTTAATTTCCGTATTTTAATTTCCGTATTTCAATTTCCGTATTTTAAAATTCCGTATTTTATTTTCCGTATTTTACTTTTATTTGCATCTCTAAATATTTGCATGCATTTAAATTAATTAGGATAGTTTCATGCATTTTAGGAATTATAGCAGTAAAACACTGATTCTGCATCAGGAGGCCGCGCCCGGGCGCCCCATACGCGCCCCAGCACGCGCGTCTCGATTTAATGAAACGCTTCGTTTGGGCTTCGCGCTCCAGCGCGCTCTAGCGCGCGCGGGTTTCTTCAAAAACCCTAAATCCCCAAATCGTAGACCACTCGGTCCTTCTCCCTCCATTGCAGCTCCAGCGCGGCCAATTCTCTCCCTTCTCCCTCTCACCATTTTTCACACTTTTGCTCATTTTTGCCTCCATACATTTGTCCATCTTATCATTGCATTGAATCCTATCAAGGTACATTGGTCTAAAACTCAATCTTTTCATTGTTCTTGGTAGAAATCGGTTTTTGATTGATTAGGAGATGGAAAATGTGATTTTTGATTGTTTAGTGTGAGTTTAATCGGTTGGTTTTGCATGTTAAATGATTTAATCGGTTAGAACAGTGAGAAATTTCGAGTTAGAGTAGTTTTGGCACTATTATGCGTTGTTTTGTACTGTCGCCGAAACCCTCGTGCGCTCCAGCGCGCTATACGCGCTCGAGCGCGAGGTGCTTTCGTTCCATTGCAGATCGTGCGCTCCAGCGCGCTCTCCGCGCTCCAGCGCCGATCTGCTGCATAATTTGGGTCGAATCTGTGATTAATTGTTTGCTGGATTAGGCATGTTTGACTGCTATATTATATTTTGTTTTGCATTTGCATTAGTTATGGCATGACTGGAATTGACAATTAGCCAACATTTAGACTATATATTGGAACTTGAGTGTCTTGATCCTTATCTTTGCAGGCATGGCACCACGAACTCGAGGCGGCAAGGGAAAGAGAGTGCGCACCACTGAGGAGGATGATCACTCCTATGATCAGCCCCACGACCCCGCACGGTTCCTCGACGTCACTGCCGAGATGGCTTTCCATGCCACGATTCATAAGAGGAAACCCCTCTTTGAGTTGGGGTATCAGTTCCACGATGAGGGCCAAGGACGGCTCGATATGGTGGTTGCAGAGATTGAGAGACGGGGATGGGCCCACTACCTTCTCAGTGCCCCCGTCAGGGCAAACATCACTTGGGTGCGGGAGTTCTATGCTAACTTCCACGACCGCACCGCCACTAAGGTGTTCCTCCGGGGCAAGTTCATTCTGGTGGACGTGACGAGCATAGCCACGCATATTCAGATTGCCCCGGAGCCCGATTATGTACTCGGAGAGCCAGATGCCATCAAGACCATGGCTAATACGAGTTTGGATGCGATCAAGAACCGCCTCTGCCTTCTGGGATGTAGCTGGACGCTGGGAGCCAATATGCTCCCCCGCACTCTGAAGAACTACACGCTCAACTTGGAAGGAAGAGCGTGGTCCCGCATCTACTTCACCTCTACTGCATTATGGAGGGCCACTGGGTGGATTTGCCCACTCGTCTGCAGCGCACCATGCATCAGGCTCACCACATTGAGGCCTACAGGTGCCTTCCCTTTCCCTCTCTGATCACCTCTTTGGCTATCTAGTGTGGTGTGCCAGAGTACGCTGACGACAAGTGGCAAGGGCCACATTCCACCATCACCGCCGCCGGTCTTGCTACCAAGGATGCAGCAGCTCAGAACAAGACCCAGCCAGCAGGGAATCCCCTAGATTCCATTACTGCACAGTTGACTCAGATGGAGGTCAACATGAGGGAGTACTTCGATCAGAAGTTCGCTGCTGCTGAGAGCTATCATGATCAGCGATACCTGGCCATGCAGACTCACTATGACCAGAGGATCGCTGAGATGCAGAGCGGTTTCCGATCCTACATCGACCAGCGCTTTTCCGCCGGTTATGGAGCTCCGGGACAGTCCCAGGCTCCTATTGATGTCGATGAGGACGAGGACGACGATGATGATGAGGATGATGAGGTTGAGAAGGAGGACAGTGATGAGGATGATGACGGTTCAGAGGACGATTGAGTCCTCCGTAGGTCCTTTCTATACTCTTTTCTCTGTTCTTTAATTTGTTGACACTGGAGACAGTGTCTCATTCAAGTGTGGGGAGGGTGTAGATAAAATTGGCTTTTGTAAATAATGGCATGCCTAACTTTTTTGTTTTCTTTTTCTTTATTTCGTTTATGTGTTTTTTTTAGGTAGATGATTGGGTAGTTTTCTTTATAGCACCTTTTGGTCTGAAATTGCTTTGCCCTTTGATTTTAACTCAGAATTGTTGGCATGATAATCTAATATGAGTTTGAATTGTTGGTGTTATCTCTGTTTGGTTGGTTGGATTACCTATGAGATTTGAGCCTTAATGTGATTACATATATCAACTGATCACTTTCTTTCTGTGAGCACACACACACTTGTATTTGTTATTCCTGAATTTGCTTGATCCTTGTTTTGCATCTTATACATGTTGCATGTGATTGAGGCATAATTTTGTATTTACATTTAAAAGCAACTTAGCCAAATAGCCAACCCATACACAATTTCCATTGTTTGTAGCCAATTTGAGCCTTTATCCCTTTTTTGTTACTAAGCTCATTACAAGCCAAAGACAGAAAAACAATGAAAAATCCCTTCTGAGAAACTAGGAGGACATGGTCTGATTATTGGGCAAAGGTCTTAAGTGTGGGGAAATTGGGTTAAATTGAGCACTGGTATGAATTGCAAAATGTGAGGATATAACTGTAAGGGTAGCTTTTGTACATAAGTGGTCCTTTGTTATTTTCTTTTCCACCTCATTTCAACTACCAAAAGAATTGAGATGAGGTAATAAAAAAAAATTAAAAATAAAAAATAAAAAATAAAAAATAAAAAAATCGAAAAAATACAGAAAAAAATCAAGAAAAAAATATGTGAATTCAGCAAATAAAGGTTGTTGGGTTCCTGGGAATTAATGTGAAATTATTTGGGAACCTTGGGAATGTTAAATTTAAGAATATATGGGTTATTGATTTTGGGTATTTCTATTCTCTCCATCTCTTCTCTCTCCATCTTTTTCTGTAGTGATAGAAGTCATCTAGGATCGATCAAACCATGAAATCTTAGTTTTTTGGAATTAAGTCCACTTCCCATATATGCCACACCTGTCCCAAGCCCCGTTACAACCCTGAAAAGACCTCTTGATGCACCATGTTTGTAAAATTGCAATGTTAGGAGTATAGCAATTTATGGAATATGAATACTTGTGTGAATTATTCAATTGAGTGCTTAGCCAAAACACTGAGTGATTGAGAGAGAAACCACTAGTGAGGGCCAATCAACCACTTTGCATAACATGAACTGATTCTCTTAACTCATGAATTTCTCTTAATGCCAACTGATAACATGTTAAGGGTGTTGCATAAATCTGACCAAGGTGTGCTGTTTTGAATAACTTTCCATCATCTGTAGATTTTATTTTTTCTTTTAGGACTTAGGTGTTAGATGTGTTAGCCAATGCCTTGCTTTGAGAGATGCTTGGAATCATTGCTTTTGCATGAGGACATGCAATTGTTCAAGTGTGGGGATATTTGATAACGTGGTTTTTGCCAATATTTTATACCCTTAATTTGGATGATTGTATGCAATTCTTTGCTCTAATTTAGCCTTTTATTATACTTAATACAATTTGGAATTTAATTGGGCTTAATAGAAATAAAGGCTAAAATAACAAGTTTTATGATGTTTTTGCAATTCAAGGATGACCTTTGCACTTGATCTTGGATATTTTGTATTTTTAGTACAGGTCACAGGTATTATTGGAGCTGTAGACATCGGGAACTGAGCAAGAAGCGGAGCAGTGAGTTTCAAAACCAGCATCGAGCGCTCCAGCGCCCATAGCGCGCTCCAGCGCACGAGGCCCACTTAAACTCATCATGTGCACAACGCTGGCGCTCTAGCGAGCTATACGCGCCCCAGCGCCGCGCCGCAACTCTGTCACAGCAGAAACCCTATCTGCACGAGTTGGGGGCCCAAATTGATTAGGGTTTGGAGGCTGCTCATCTTATTTAAAGGAGGCTAATGCATCAGAAAACAACACCTCTCAACACCAGTACTTTTACATCTTTTCTTTTCCTAGTTAGAGTTATTTTTCTCTCCATTAGGTTCCCGTTTTTCCTAGTTTATCTCTAGCTCCTTCATTTATATTTCCAACGTTATTCGTCCAGCCCTTTGGGTTTTGTAAGTTACTCTTTTATCATTAATTCAGTTATTCGTTCTTCAATTCTTTCCTTAATTGCATTTAACTTTCATAGTCTTTACTTTCTTTGATTTTTACCTTTATTGTTCAAGTTAATTACTTTCTTTATTCCAATTTATTTTCTGCCTTTTAATTCCTGCCATGAGTAACTAAGTTTCTTGGTGGTTTATGAGGGTGTGAACATCATTGGGGTAAATTGAGGCTTTGTTCTTAATCTTGCATAAGTTTTCATTATCAAACCTTGGCATATAATTTGAGATCTTAAATTGTGTGTTTAATCCTTTGTCTTGGCTTACTCGATTGAGTTAGGCTAATTCATTGGCATATGTTTATGTGTTAGTTGATTAATTGATGCATGGCATATTAGGATTTGGTAATGAGTAATTAATTGGCTGATTAGTCTCTTTAATTAGATTAATGTGATTGGCTTTAATAATTGTTGAAAGTGGAACTAAAGGTGAGATCTCACTAATTAATCCCATTCTAGGCAATTAATCATTAGAATCACAACAAAGGAGTTGGATCTAACTCCGACGTAATTAATCAACTCATGCATTCTTTTGTAGCCAATGATTAACATCCCAATGAATGTTCTACCCCCATAAACCACTGTTTTTATTATTCCAATTTTTATTCCAATTTACTTCTCTTGCATTAAAAAACCCCCCAATTGTGACAACCGTCATACAACTAGTCTTGTGTATTGCTTTCTTAGTCATTCCTTGTGAGAGACGACCCTGGTTTCCACTAAACTATATTAGGGGAACTTGGTTTTATAAATAATTAAATTTATGGGTGTCACGACAACAACCATCAATCATATACAATTTTCTTATCACAAGCTTTCTGAATCTCTTAACACAATATATTTCAAAATGTACTCTTCAGAAATACTTTCAGAAATTCCTCTATGAATTCCCTCTTCAACATTACCTTTAGAAGTTGTTCTAGTTTCTGAACTAACTTTCTGATGTCAATAGCTTCTGAAATTAAAAAATGAATCTTATATGATGCGATAATGTCAAATATGATTCAACAAATATTTCAAACAAGATATAAGATATCACACCTTTAGAAATATATCAAACTTTGTTTCAGAATAGTTTCTTCAGAATGTAACTTTCTGAATCTCTACTAAACAAAGATTTTTGAAATTCTTTCGAAAATCAATGTAGACACTTATCTTTGATTTCTTTTCAATGATACAAGTTAATCAACAACTAAGAATCAAAACTAAACAATCTTTATCACAAAAAGATTAATGATCAAATAAATCTTTGAATCTTTATCACACAAAAGCTCGTGCTCTGTTTTACCTTTCCTTAGTTAAAACTTTTTTTGATCAATTCAATTCAAATTTAATTATGTAATGATCAACAAAACAATTAAGCAATTAAAAGATAAAGGTAAGTAAAACAAAACCACAATTTTTATATTGGTTCGGCCAATAATGCCTACATCCAGTTCTTCAACCTTCATGGCTGAGTTCCACTATTCAGAATTCTTAGCAAGATTACATTATCTAGATATATTTTGCAACCTTCTCAGGTTTGCCACAAGATACCACTTGCATAGGTGCTATACAATATCCCCTTGTACAGAATTTTGCTTCAGAAACAATCCTTCCAAAGACTTTCACTCTAGAATCTCCCCTTCTGAAGATTTGCACTCCAAGATCTCCCCTCTTGAAGATTTTCTTCCTGCCTTGAATCCTCTCAAGGACTTTTCCTTGCAACTTGCTTTAGATTTTTGAATTCACAGTGATTGATTTTGGTTTCTTTAACTTTCTGAATTCACATCTAGAATTTCCTTTCTCTCAAACTCTTTGAATTTTCAGCACTTTTTCTTTCTTTCTTTTGAGTTTGAACTTTTCTTTTCTTTCAGAACATTTTCTCTTTTATTTTCTTTTTCTCTCTGAAATTTCTTTTTCTCTCGAGTGTATTCTTTTCTCAAAATGATTTCTATCGTTGCACTCTTTCAGATTACACTTAATCATCTCATTATATAGAGAGGAGAAAACAGAAATATCTAGCTGGCATTCCAACTAGAATAACTAACTTAGCTAAAGAACATTTTTACACATTTTACATGTGTTCTTTAATAAAAAATAAAACAATAAAACACATGTTATAAAAAGTTATTAAGTTTCTGAACTTTTATGTGTATTTTGAACTAACAAGGTTTCTGAACCTTGTTTCAGATTTCTGAACTTTATATGTGTGTGCTTTCTGAACACACTTTTCTGAACCGACAATTCTGATGCAGCCATTCTGAACCCGCATCATCCTTTATGAAGTTGTGCTTCTACTTCTAATAGTTTTTGATGTGTTACAAAGTATACTTACCTAATACATTGTCTAGGAAATAGAATATAGCATGTACAAATTTTCTTAAGCTATGTACACAATTCCTATCAACTATTACAAACATAACACTTTCTGAAACACTAAAGAATAAAGAAGCTTTTATACAATATAAAATTTTAATATCAAGCTTCTAAACCTATTATTACATTAGTTTTGTTATTATCAAAATCAAATGAGGATTTACATCAACAAGTGATCTTAGGAGATTGATCATGGAAGAGGCTCACAACACCAGATACTCAGTGCACCCCGGTAGTACCAAGATGTACCAAGACTTGAAGCAATTATTCTGGTGGGAAGACATGAAGAAGGATGTGGCGGAGTATGTCTCTCGATGCTTAGTGTGTCAGCAGGTTAAGGCTGAACACCAACGACCCGCCGGGTTGTTGAAACCGATTGAGATTCCCACATGGAAGTGGGAAATGATCACCATCAACTTTGTGACAGGCTTGCCTCGTAGTTTCAGAGGGTTTGATTCTATATGGATAATAGTATACTAATTGACCAAGTCGGCTCACTTTATTCTGGTGAAGACGACATATGGAGCACCCAAGTATGCCCAACTGTTTATTGAGGTCATTGTACGACTTCATGGAGTCCCTCTCTCCATCATATCAGATCGTGGAACTCAGTTTACCTCTCGATTCTAGAGGAAGTTTCAAGAGGCTTTGGGAACTCGACTTAACTTCACCATTGTTTTCCATCCTCAATCTGATGGGCAGTCCGAGAGGACCATTTAGATTCTATAAGACATGTTGAGAGCTTGTGTGATGGATTTTTGGGATGGATGGGATTCGTACCTTCCCTTGGTTGAGTTCTCATATAACAACAGCAATTCTGGGACCCGACTTAGTGCAGGATGCCATGGAAAAGGTGAAAGTGATTAGAGAGAGACTTTAAGCCGCCCAGAGTAGACAGAAGGCATATGCAAACAATAGGAGACGAGATTTAGATTTCTCAGTTGGTGACCATGTGTTTCTCCGAGTCTCACCTATGAAAGGTGTAATGGGATTTGGAAAGAAAGGGAAGCTTAGTCCTCGATATATTGGGTCATTTGAGATTCTAGACCGGATTGGGCTTGTAGCTTACCATTTAGCTCTTCCACCGGAGCTTTCCTCTATCTATCCAGTTTTTCATGTGTCGATGTTAAGAAAGTACTTAGCGGATTCGTCTCACGTGATCCAGTATCAAGAGGTACCCTTGGATGAGAACTTGTCCTTTGAAGATGAACCAATGGCCATAGTAGATCGGCAAGTCCGAAAGCTCTGTTCTAAGGAGTTAGTGAAAGTGAAAGTGATATGGAGAAATCACTCAAGTCAAGAGGCTACTTGGGAACCGGAAGAAGCTATGCGAGCTAGATACCCTTATCTTTTCCATGGCTAGGTGAGCATCTATACTCTTATGTTTTTTGAATTCGGGGACCAAATTCTTTAAGGGGGGAAGACTGTAATACCCTAGTATAATAATAATAATAATAATAATAATAATAATAATAATAATAATAATAACAGTATTATTATTATTATTATTATTATTTAATAAACCCCTCCCACCTACCCCTTTCTCTCTCTCCCTCTTTTCTTTCTTTCTTTCCCTCCTACCCGAGAACCCCTCACCTTCTTCTTTTCTCATTTCCTTTCTTCCCTTCTTTCTCCATCCCCTTCTCAAACAGCCCCTGATCCTTACTCCCTCCATTAATTTTTCAATGTTTCTTCAATAATCTTACTCTTGGTAAGTGGTAGAGTAATATTCCTAATCCTATTAGGTTGTATTTTTTTCATTTGGGAATTAGGGTTCCAAAATTCGGGGCGTGCTGGGTGTACCGAGGCGTGTGGGGGCGCTGGGGCGTGGTGAAACTGTCGGAGCGCCCTGTCCCTGCCTCGGCACGCTATCTCGTGCGGAAAGTTGATATTTTGTTGTTTTGACGGTTTTAAAGTCATATTTTGATTATGATGTGTATGTTGTCATATTGTATGATTGATAGTATTATTTTGTATTGAAAATACGGAAACGTTACAATATAATGACAAAATAAAGAAAACTATACAAAGATTATCTATGGTGGATGATATGACCTTGGAGTCTGAAGATGGGTTATGTAACACCCCAATTTTCTGAGTCAAATAACATTTATTTTAAGCCAAAAATAGACATATTTGATACAACGTATTTCATAATATGAACTTATTTTTAGAAACAAATTACATCACAATATAGATTTAAGTTTCTACTAATAAAACTAATGATTTCAAAATTTTCGGAATAATATATGATGAGTAAATTATACACGTAATATGTTTTGATGTAATATTTCAAAAGAAAAGTTACTATGCAAGCATAATAACACCCGTGATTCTTCAAAATTATTGAAGTTACTATGCACTATTTGTTTTATTATATTATTTATTCTTAATAGTAATTTACTATGCAAGATATTATTATATTTACTATGCACTATTCATTATTTATTATTATTTGTATATTATAATAGAGGGGGGAGGGGAAGCAAGGAAAGCATCGAGAGAAAGAGAGAAAGAAAGGGAGGGAGGAAAGAAAGAGAGAAAAAAAAAATAATAGTAAGATAATTTCTTAGTATGCTCTGTGGTTGCAGTTTTATCTGATCTTCCACAACAGAAAAGAATTATTCTTAGATAAAATAATGTCAAGTGAGTCTCAATAAAAGTGTTTGTACGGAGATACTGCCCATAAATACGAGAGTACCATTCACATACACAGTCACTATTCACGACACTATTCACAGTCACTATTCACAGTCACTATTCATACGGGCACTATTCATACGCTACTATTCACGGGTACTGTTCATACGGTACTATTCACATATTATTGATCATCTCGTCAAGCCGGACGTTTCTACCGGTTGCTTCTCTAAGAAAAGGGGGTCA
This sequence comes from Aeschynomene evenia, assembly GCA_013621005.1. Lineage (NCBI taxonomy): Eukaryota > Viridiplantae > Streptophyta > Magnoliopsida > Fabales > Fabaceae > Aeschynomene > Aeschynomene evenia. The sequence goes on from CM024268.1 coordinate 19,564,863, forward strand.
CCGTTAGAGTCGGCCGTTCGTGAAACTAAGTTTCCGTCTAGAACAAGGAATTGTCTTCAAGAGGTAGGGTTAGGCATTATAATTGTCATGAAATTACATGTATAGTGATGAATTGTTGAAGTCTTTAATGTTGTTTAATGCATGTTATGATGATATGTATGAATGTCCTATGGAATATATGTGTTTGTACTTGCTGTTTGGATGGATTAAATGATGTATATGATGAATGAGTACATGTTATATGAGAGATTAATGTGCAAAGTGAAAAGAAAGTTAAAAACACATTGAGTAGCCTTTCCGTTCGTGATGAACGTTACAGGGGGCTGGCAACCTCGGTTGTAACGACTCATTAGCGGAAGGTGAATTACCCCTCTACCCAAAAGTATAGGATTGAGCTCATACCTAGGGTCGGCGATGCGGAGGTTACAGGAGGGTGGTCAGGCCAAAACAATGTAAATGATCTACAGGCACCAAAAGGGCGTGCTCTAAATAAGATAGATCCACAGGCCATACTAAGTATGCTTAAAAGACTCAAGATAAATAAGAAAGAGATATAGTTTATTATTATAAAGAATGTTACTTTATGCTATATATGTGAATAGTTGATAGTCAAGCACTTAGTACACCACACATTGATGATCATTTATATTATGTATAATTGTTGATTAAAAGGGACAAGACGCACATAGGTAGTCGTACCGGGATAAGATCGTTTTGGAACTTATAAACTGAATTGAATCCATTCATGCTCGCTTATTTATTAATTAAACCCGGGACGGCTCCCCTACTGAGTTACTTCCCAGTACTCACCCCCTCGTTTTTTCCCCCATTCTAGATGATGAGATTCCACAGGACACAGGAGCAGATGAGAAGCCCGCTCAGCTTTAGTTTATGCAGTTTATTACTACTAGACTTATTAGCTTCCGCCTTTACGTTATGGATTGTGTTTACTTCATATGTTAGTATTTATTTGTATTTACTCTGATCCGGACATATGTTAGCCGGCATTTATGTTTTTCAGTTTATGGATTTGTACAGTGGAGTCTTATGGGTCTCAGTTTTAGGCTCATGGGATGACGCCTATTATTATTATTTACTTTCTTGATTGTATGTTTGGGGAGACTATGTTTGTTATTTCTATTTATGAGGTATTTTTCAGATTATATCAGGTGTCATATATTATCGTTATATTTATACGCAATGCCCTTATGTTTATATTCCGCAAAGGATTTTTCGAAAAATTCTCCCGCGTATTTTCTGCGTACAAGTATTTTAAAAAACAAGTATAAGTATGATAACAGAAAGTAACCCTTATGAAATGGCCCTAAATGACTATAGCACTAAGGGCTATCTAGTAGGGTGTTACAGGTTAAGTCCCAAGGACTACCAAGAATAGGTTTATTATGAGCTTAGGAGCCTTGATACCTAATGGTGGGCTAAGTCACTTAGGTTATCAAGGAAAGGTCCGAGGGACCTAAAGGCCTTTGATACCTGATGTCGGGCTAAGTCCCTAGGATGATCAAAGAAGAGGTCTATTGAGACCTAAGAGGTAAAAGATAGCTAACCCACAAAGAAAATTATATACATGATATATGATTAGTGTTACCATGTTATGTGTATCATGTTTAATTATATTTATGTATGATTGTATGTAGGATGATGATTATATTTCCTTGTGTGTAGTGTATATAATACTTTTACTCACTGAGTTATATTTGTATAACTCACCCTCTCCATTTCTATAATTTTTCAGATACAAGTGCTAGTCAACGGGGAGAATCGTCGGTTCCTCTGAGTTCTTAGAGTAGTGAGCCTCATCCTCATGGAGGCCTAGTTATTTATGTATGTGTGTTGTTGCAAAGTTTGTCTGACTCCATTTGTATTACAGGCAGAATCTTGGATTGTGTTGTGTATGTTTAGGAGTTTATAAACATAGAATAGATTCTAGTGTAGAACTAGTGATGTGGTTGGATCCCACGGAGGGAATGTTGGATTTCTATATATATATATATATATATATATATATTATGTTGTTGTTAGAGTTTTATGGACTTAGTGTAAATATAAATATGTGCTATTATAAAGTTTAGCCCAATATTAAAGTGATCTGGTAAATTTAATTATTATTAGTGTATGGGCATAAACATCTTATTAAGTGAGTATGGGCTTTGATATGTGTAGATACCATTTGGGCCTAGTTACTAATTCTATGATGGGCTGAATTAGAGACTAGGGTTATGTTTGTTTATAAAAGGGTTATGGTCCCCAAGCTGTGAGTGTTGCCTCCTTTCCTGTTATCCCATCAGCAGAGAGGTAGAACCCTAAGGAGCACTCACTAGTTTGGAAGATCAAGAACCAGATCAATCAACCTTGTAGATCAAGAACTAAAGAGACCCAAAGCATCAATTGATTTCTATGGCATCAGGTACGCTTCCGCTTTTGATTTCCACATTTTCTCTATGATTCAATATGAATGATCTTGGGTTATTGTGGATTCTATGTTTTCCCAACAAGTGGTATCAGAGCCATTCATAATTGAATTATTAAAAAACAAAAAAAAAATATAATGATGTGTTTGATATTTGGATTTTCTTCTCGATCAATTTGATTCATTGTTTTTTGGCTTGTTTTGAAATTAAAGCATATTGTTGATCGAGTATCTTGGTTTATTTTATTGTGATTCATATTTTGTATATATATGCGTATGCTTTTAAGTTTTAGCTCCGCATATATATACGTCATCCTAACACCTTTTTGATTCCTGCGGCAACTTTTGACGTTGCCTATTGAATATATATATATATAATCTTATTTTGTTATCATGTATCATAGTGAATTGGTTCTTTGATCCTTTGGTTTATATAATTATATTATTCGGTTTATATATAATTGTTATTTTGGGATTTATATTACGTATGAATTTGGAATTAAGTTGATTCCATTGTTATGTTTTGATCAGGATTTGATGAGTTTTAAGATGTGTGCTCTCCTAATTGGTTTGTCATTGTGTTAATCTCCCATTTGTTTTGGCATGTTAGTTCTTATGACTCTCTTTCGAGATGTCAATAAGGATTTAACTCTAACATGTGTGATTCCCTATTTTTAAAATATTTGATTTGAAATTTATATTTGAGGTACTTTATTTTGATATAGTACTTATAAGAACGATTGGGAATACATGATAGAGTAATTATGGTGATTGTTGCATTAGGATTTGTAAATAATTTTGGATTTTGGAGTAAATTGGCTAAACAATATGCTGCCAAAGTAGCCTCTGTTGTGTAAGTCAATTTATTTTGAAATATAAGGATAATTGTTGGCATGTATTCGTTAAGTATTGATCAGCCGAAAGGAAGGTCAATACATTTGGTGGCGAATTTCCTGCTCACTTGAGTAATGAATATAAATTCATAACATTGTTACATAAGAATTTTGGCAACAATCATATGAGTTCTATGATAGATTGATTGAAGTGATATGCTGCCAAAGTAGCCTCTATTGCTTAGGTTGATTTATTTTGGAACATAAGGACAATTAGGAGTAAGTAATTCTTGCGAATATTGGTCGGCCCAAAGGAAGGTCAATATTTGGCTGAATTACATGCACACACTTGTAGTGATAAATATGTGATAATTGTTAGGTTCCATGTGAATGATAAGTCGATCCAAAGATAGACTTATTGTTTGACAGGATTTATTATCAATATTTAACTACTATTCAGAATTCATACGGGTATTGATCGACCAAAAGGAAGGTCTATACCTGACTGAATTTTACCTATAGGTGTGGCAATGAGTGTGTGGTGGTTATTAGGCTCCATGTGAGCAACATGTTTGTCCAAAGATGAACTTGTTGTTTGACAGGAATTACTACCAATACTTCATTACTACATTGAGAGTGCCACTTACAAGTTAATATTTCTGTCCAAAGACTAAATATTAATGTTGTGCTAGGTATCTTGTGATGGGCCCACCATTATTTGAATTTATAAAATTCATTTGAGTATATTGTTTTGTTCTAATTATATTTTTACTTTTATATATGTTTGTGTTATCTGTCATTATTAGTCTACTCATGCGTTGAATTACACTAGCACTAAGGAATAGGAATATGATAAATTATTATTTCTATCATAGCTGTTTGATCTTGGATTGTGAACTAAGGTTTGAATAAACTCATTTCTCTTATGGATAAAGGTTCTCATAAGGAAATAAAAAAAAAAAATTGGAGGACTTTGAGAAGTGAGACTATTCTGATTGCACAAGTCTTATGATCTTGAAGCATGAAGTTATATAAATATTCATGGGCAATTTGTCCGAAAAAGGTATTAGGTGTGAAGATAATTATTGTTTTCTAAAGGGCTTTATCAAAAGCAATAAGGTAAAACAAGTGCGATTTTATCGAACTTGTTTTCAATAAAGTGTTAAAAGAAAACAAAATTTAAGGGAGTACATCATGAATATGTCTTATCTTGTTTCGAAACTAAATGCATTAAAGTTAGAGTTATCTAATGATGTGTCTGTGCATTTAGTTTTGACTTCTCTTCAAATAGAATTTATTTGGTTTAATGTCAGTTATTGTAACTGATAAAAGGAAAAATAGCTAAGCTATTTTTGAAAAGAAGAAAAGTGTGTTAAGACTAGAATAAAAGTACTCATTTGGCAAACACCTTTAAGGACAAAATATAAAGAAAGGAATAAAGTTGCTATCATTAGTCCACTTTAGAAGAAATAGCGCAGGAAACAAAATTTATATGTATATATAAATTTTGGTTATAACTTCTAATAATATTGGGACACATAAAGGATGAATTGTCGAATGCTATATTTGACATATGAGGAAAACTATACTTCTCTTTTCGGTATGATATTGGGCTATTTAAGTCGCAATGTCTGTTTAGAAAAATAAATAATCAGGAAGAGATTAGGTGTCAATAAATTCTTTTTGGAGCTCTTTTATTTTATTACTTTGTGAAAACATGATCCATTTAAGTTTATGACAGCTTTACCTCCTATGAGAAGTCTTAGTTGTAAATATATTTAAGGAATAAAATATTGCAGCTTATATTCTTAATAAAGTTTCAACTAAGGTAGTGACCAAAACTTCTTATGAACTTTCAGACTGAAAATATTTTTCAGTATAAGGCTTTTATACATTTGGAGTTGTCTGATTAAGATGTATTTTGTTGGTCAAATAAAGAAAAAAAGAATTGGACATAAAGATGGTCAACAACTGCTTAGTTGATTTTTTGGTATATGGGGTATAAAGTTATTATGATCTCACTGCATTATTGAGGATATTTAGTCATTGAGGATATTGAGTTTGAGGGGAGAGATAAGGTTAAAAAGAATGTTGATAGCTTTCCCCAATCAAGATAAGGAAAATATACTTAAAAGCAAACTCAATAGACTCAATAACTTATGTTATTAAGGTAATCCAATAGAAAAAAAAAATTATGTTATTATGTTCCTCTAGGAATATAAGAAAAAAATGGATTGATGAAAGAAAATGATTTAATCAACTTTTATCAAGACATGAAAGGTGTATTCATTTCTCAAATGTGGATTGATGTAAGAGTGAAGAAGTGAACAACGACTTTTAGGTACTTATCTCATTACTTGAAGGTATGAATCTCATTAGTTACAGATTAATATTTAAATCTGGAGGTTCAAAAGGTAATGTGGAGAAAGTTAAAGCATGTCTTGTTCTAAAAGGTTTCACTCTAACATATGTTGCATATTAATATCATAAGTTTCATCAGATGAATATAAAGAATATGGTTTAATTATCAATGAGCTTATGCCAGATCCCAAATTCTAGTAAAGGATATTACAAATATCATTAATTATTATCTCATTTGGCTCTGAGATAAATAAAAATATGATTTTGTAATTTATAAGTTCAGTGGGAGAACATATATTTTGACATTACATGTTGATAATATATTGTTTGTTAATTATAATAAAGTTTTGGTTCACAATATCAAAAGGAGTCTATCAAAGAAATTTGATACGAAAGATCTTGGGAAGTCTCTTTTGCATTAGGAATTCAGATGCGTCGAGATCATCTCGAGCTATTCTTGAATTGTCGCAAAAGAGCTACCATGTTAGTTAAAGGACTCATGATATTTGACATTCAGAATTGCAGAACAGAAAATGCCCCTATTGCTAAGGGAGACGTGTTTAGTCTCAATTAACGTCCTATGAATGATTTTGAAATTAAAGAAATGCAAAAGATTTCTCATACTCTAGAAGTTGGAAGTCTGAGGCATGTTCAATTTTGTACGCGTTTGGATATTGTGTACATTATTGAGTGTTAGGCAGATACTTGAGTAATGTGACAATAAATTATTGGTTAACAACCAAGTAAGGCTTATGGTTTCATTAAAGAACAAAACATCACATGCTCACATTCAAGAAGTCGGGTGAAGTTAGAGATCATCAAGAATATAGATGCCGACTTTGTCAGATGCCAAGAGAATTATATTTTCTTTTTGGTTATATTTCTATGCTTGTTGGAGGAGCAATATTTTGGTAGAGTGTCAATCAGACACTCATTGCTCTTTTCACCAAGGCAGTTGAGCTTATTGCTCATTAAGAAACATCAAGTTAATATGATTATGTAATTTTGTCACATAATTGCAAATTCTTGAATAAAGTTGAAAGACCACTTAAGTTATTTTGTGACAAATTGTTTATAATCATATTATTTAAGGAAATACAGAGTGATTAAGGTGTCTTTAGAGCATATTAACATAAACTCCATAATTGCGAATCCGCTTACTAAGGGAATCAAACCTATGGTCTTTCTTGAGTTCAGTACTCATTTTGGTGTAATATCATTTTATATGATATATTGTTTCAGTGGGAGTATGTATTTGGATGCTCATGTGTTTCACAGACACACCTTAAGTTTATGGATATTTTCTGCAGAAATAAAGTATTTGGTTTTGTTTATCACTCTGGATTATTTAATTTGGTCTCATAAAGAATAAAGTTTGGACCAGTTGGAAATAGGCATGTGTGATCACATTACGTGTAATTGTAAGCTCCAGAACCCTTCTGAGAGAATTAGGCATAATTCTCTTAGAGTTATGAAAGTTTTAATGATAACAAGGTAAGCCATAAGTATAAAAATTTTACTTAAGGTTTTGCTAATATGTGCGCTAAGTGTCTCAGAAAGCTTTGAATTATTGCAATACCATGAGCAAAGACCAAGACAAAACATCAAGTAGCCTCGAGATCAATTAATAAAATCATAGCGCCAAAGATATCAGAAAGGATGTCTCAGAAGCGCAGAAGGTGAAAAACATGTTTCTGAGGATAGAACACTGTCGCCTCAGAAAGGTCTCAGAAGACCTTGCGACTAGTAGTTCTCAGAAGGGTCTTCCCTCAGAAGGTTCGCCTCAGAAGTCCGTACAACTCTCAGAAAGTTGGACTAAGAAGCAACCAAGTGTCTGAACTCAAGGGATCGCAAGCAGTCTCAGAAAGCTCGCTACAACTAGCCAAGGAAGTGGGAACACGCGCACTGTGCAGTTCTGAAAAGTTCCTCATTTCGCGCTGACTGTAGCAGGGAGCCGTTCTGAAAAAGGACACAGCCACATAAGCAAAGTGAAAGCTTCTAATTTCGCGGCTCTTTGATGTCTATATATATGAGTTCAATTCCAGAGCAATGTGACGAATTTCTTGCGCTAAAAACTCTTGATTAAACGTACAAAAACTCTGCTGAATTGAAAATCATCTGCGAAAACTTAGAACTTTCTCAGAAAGACAATTTTACAGAATTGTTCTTTCAACTTTGCGAAAATCTTCTAGTTCTGTATTTGTGTAAATCCTTACATTTGTAAGTTAAATCTAGAAGTCTACTAAGGGTCAAATTAAGTTTGTAACTTAATCTTAGTAGTTGGTTTTCGAATCAAAAACAACTTTCCGAAAAACGCTAAGTCCTTCGTTGTTTGAAGGCAGTTTTAAGTCCTCTGGTGTTTGAGGCAAAGTTCAAAGTCCTCTAGTGTTGGAGGCAAGGAAGTCCTCCAGTGTTGGAGGCAAGGAAGTCCTCTAGTGTGAGGCAAGGAAATCCACTTCCGGTTGTGAAGTGGTGGAAGTCCTTTACTTGGTAAAGGCAGTGTTGTCTGGGAAGGCACATTAAGAAGAATATCTAAGAACTCTCAACTGAAGGTTGAGGACTGGAGTAGGTTGGTTATAACCGAACCAGTATAAAATTCTTTGTGTTAAGCTTTTCTCCCTTTGCTCTTTACTTGCACAAATCTTTGAGAAAAACTCTACCACGATTCTAACTAAGAGGTCTCGTGAAAACCTTATTGATATAAATCAGAGAGTTTTTAAGAAATTCTAACTTTAAGTCATTTTCTTAAAATTCCTCAGAAAGGAACTTTCTCCGAAAGACTAAGTTCTCAGAAACTTAATCTTCTCAGAAAGCAATTTCCGCTGCAAACTCTTAAATCTACCTTCTGAGTAAAAACAGCTTTCTAAGTAAAAGTGTTAAGAAGTCATTTTTTTTAAACTTGCACGATTCAACCCCCCCTTCTCGTGCACACATACACTTTCAATTGGCATCAGAGCTCGGTCCTTAAGGGGTTGAGCACTTAGCAGTGTCAAGGAAAAAGATCCACGAAAGGAAATATGAATTCACCAGCTGCATTCATATCAGATGGGGCTTCAATAAACAGACCTCCGATGTTCTTCGGAGATAGCTTCGAGTACTGGCGTGACAGGATGACGCTATTCATCAAGCACACCAGTCTGGACTTATGGGATAGGATCGAGAATGGAGACTATCAGCCTCTGCAGACAATTACAGAGGATGTTGTAGTTGCAACAGACGCTGAGCCAGGAGTGGCACCCCTAGCACTCAGAACCTATACAAGACGAGTCCCTAAGGACGAATGGACTCAAGAGATGAAGGAGAAGATACAACTCAACTTCAAAGCTAAATACATTCTTCTCTGCGCCTTGCCCAAGGTAGAATACGACAAGATTGTGTCGTGTGACACCGCTCAAGAAATTTGGGAGAGATTACACATGCTGCATGAAGGAAATGATGAAGTCAAGGAAACCAAGGTATCAATGCTAGTACATAAGTACGAGTCCTTCTGCATGCAACCTGAGGAAACTATTGACAACATGTCAATAAGGTTTCTCCACATCATAAATCAGCTAAAGGTCTTGGGAAAGACCTACTCCAACGCTGAGATGGTGAGGAAAATTCTCAGAAGCCTCTCTGCCAAGTGGCGCCCAAAGGTGACAGCGATCCAAGAAGCAAAGGATCTAAATCAGCTAGGTTTAGATGTATTGTTTGGCTCACTCAGAACTCATGAGATTGAGCTTGAAGGACTGCTTGGAGGACCATCTTCATCCTCAAGACCTCAGAAAGCTCTGGCTCTGAAAAGTCAGATCAAAAAGACTTCAAAAGCCCTAAAGGGTGAAGAAATATCTGAGTCTGAAAACGATCAAAACTCAGATTCCGATGAAGATGACATCTCTCTTCTAGTAAGGAAAATGAAGAAAGCTTGGAAGAGAAGACCAAGCAAAGACAAAGAGATCACCCCCAGAAAAGGAAAGTCAAAGCCTTCTGATGCCACATGTTTTGGCTGTGGAGAAAAGGGTCACTTCAGAACGGAGTGCCCTCAGAACAAGGGAAAGAAGAAGTTCATTCCCAAGAAGAAAAAGAAGGCAATGGCTGCTACATGGAGTGACTCAGAAGAGGAAGGCTCTGAGTCAGCAAGTGAAGAGGAAGCTAATGTCTGCTTCATGGCCGGTACTGACTATATTCTGGAAACAGAATCTGAGTCGGAAGAGGTACCAAACTCTCCTCCTCTCTCATACTCATACAATGAGATCTCAGAACTCTATGAAGAGCTTCTGAGAGACTCAAACGAATTAGCTAACAATTTCAGCAAACTAAGAAAGTCTTTCAAACACTTAGAAGCTGAAAATGCTAGACTAATTCAAGAAGTAGAGAACCTAAGGCTTGAAAGAAATGACTTTAAAAATAGATATCTTGAAGGTCACAACCTCTATCAAGCTTTAGAAACAATGGCTTCTGTAACTGTTGAAAAAGCCGAACTGGCTTTGATAGAATTACAAAAGACAAATGAGCTTCTCACTTCTGACTTAGTTAAGATGGTCAAGGGTGAAAAAATGATGACACTCTTGCTTGGTGGTCAAAGACCTTACAAAGATAAGAGTGGACTTGGTTATGAAGAAATCTTCGAACCAAATGATATTGATCCATCTTTAACTAAATCACCTCGCACATGCATCGCATGTTTCAAAAATGGCCATGGTTCTGAAAAATGCCCTATGTTGGAAAAAGGAAAAATTTCTAAGCCTCTGAAGGCTCAAAAGAAAACTCAGAAAGCAAAGCCTTCTAAGAAGACTAACCCCTCTCAGAAGGGTAAAACTTCTCAGAAAGCAAGTGCTTCTGAAAAGGGCAAACAAAAGGTCTCTGACTCTCAAAACCATGACTCTTCTAAGAAAAGAAGGCAAAAGTCCAAGAAAGCTAACAAGCAAGGACCCAACAAAGAATGGGTACCTAAATCTGTTAACTTTGTGACTGTAGGTACATCATCAAGCGCTGCTCCACCACCACGATGAGCAGTGGTACCTTGACAGTGGCTGCTCGAGGCACATGACTGGAAGCAAGCACTGGTTCAGAAGCCTCAAGCCCAAAAAGGGCGGAACAGTGCGATTCGGTGATGGCGCTAAGGGAAGAGTCATTGCAATCGGAGATGTTGGTAAGGATTCCTCTCACAAAATCTCAGATGTACTTTTGGTCGATGGCTTAACTCACAATCTATTAAGCATTAGTCAATTTTGTGACAAAGGCTTAAAGGTTGAGTTTTATGCCAAGTATTGTCATGTGATTAATCTCACAAATGACAAGATCGTTCTGGAAGGAAAACGTGTTGGTAACATCTATGTTATCCATCTGGATGATCTAAAGGATCAAAACGTGGAGTGCCTTGTCTCTGTCCAAGAAGACAAATGGTTGTGGCATAAGAAACTTGGTCATGCCCATATGAGACTTCTTTCTGAACTCTCTTAGAAAGGACTTGTAAAGGGCCTTCCCAGAATTAAGTATCAGAAGGATGCAACCTGCGACTTCTGTGAAAAAGGGAAACAGACCAAAGCTTCCTTTCCCAGTAAAAGTGGTATTTCCACTCAGAAACCACTGGAACTGCTCCACATGGATCTCTTCGGACCAACCAGAACGGCTTCTCTTTCTGGAAAACGCTATGGTCTTGTCATAGTGGATGATTACTCCAGATTCACTTGGGTTTTCTTTCTAGCCTCTAAGGAAGAAACTTTTGAGAAGTTCAAAGCATTTGCAAAAAGAGTTTCAACAGAAAAAGATTCGCACATTCATACCATAAGATCAGATCATGGTGGTGAATTTGAGAACCATGCTTTCGAAAAGCTTTGTGAAAATCTGGGCATTGCTCACGAATTCTCATCTCCCAGAACTCCTCAACAAAATGGAGTGGCTGAGAGAAAGAATCGAAGCCTTCAAGAGATGGCTAGAACAATGCTGTTAGAAAGCGGACTTTCAAAAGGTTTCTGGGCTGAAGCAGTTAACACTTCATGCTACATTCAGAATCGAGTCTTTCTTAGACCAATTCTGAAAAGGACTCCTTACGAGCTATGGAAGAATAAAATACCAAACATTTCTTATTTCCATGTATTTGGTTCTTCTTGTTTTATTCTCAACACAAAGGACAAACTCTCTAAGTTTGATCCTAAGTCCGATGATGGATGCTTCCTAGGATACTCCTTAGTCTCTAAAGCTTACAGAGTATATAACAAAAGGAGTAAATGTGTTGAAGAGACAATCCATATTAAGTTCAAAGAACTTAGTAAGGACATGTCTCAGAAAGACGCAGACTTAGAAGATGAGTTTGAAAAACTCAACATCACTTCTAAGAAAGCCAAAAAGAAAATTCTTATGGATGATGAGACTGACTTCCAACCCATGGAACAACCATCTCCATCTAAAGAAAAATCCAGTAGCATCATCAAAGCTCCAGAACCTAGAGAATCTACTTCTCCAAATATAATGGAACCTAGATTCTCAGAAGGACAAGCTTCTGATGACTCAGAAAGAGAACCTTCTGTGTCTCCTTCTCAGAACCCTACTCCTAAAGGGATTAGAGGTTCAAGAGTCTTGAAGAACGTCTCTCAGAACGAAGTCTTGGGCAATCCAGAACGTGGCGTAAGAACCAGAAGGAACTATACAAATCTTGCTATGGTTTCTGAACTTGAACCAGATTCCATAGAAGAGGCGTTAGATGATCCTAGCTGGGTAAATGCCATGCAGGATGAACTTGACCAATTCGAGAGAAATCAGGTTTGGAAACTAACTCAGAAGCCCAAAGGCAAGAGTATCATTGGGACTAAGTGGGTGTTTCGAAACAAACTTGATGAAAACGGTCAAGTCTTGAGAAACAAGGCCAGATTGGTTGCTCAAGGGTACAACCAACAAGAAGGGATAGACTACGATGAAACTTTCGCTCCAGTCGCAAGATTGGAAGCTATCAGAATGTTGCTAGCTTTTGCTGCACACAAAGGTTTCAAACTCTATTAGATGGACGTTAAGTCTGCCTTCTTGAATGGATACCTTTCTGAGGAAGTTTATGTAAAACAACCTCCTGGTTTTGTGAATGATGCTCCGGATCACGTATTTAAGCTTACAAAGGCTCTCTATGGTCTAAAACAAGCTCCAAGAGCTTGGTATGATAGATTGAGCTCTTTCCTACTTAAAAACGGATTCTCAAGAGGGAAAGTGGACACAACTCTCTTTACACTCTCAGAAGACTCTGGCTTCTTGATTGTCCAGATTTATGTTGATGACATAATATTTGGCGCAACCAATGAATGCCTTTGCAAAGAATTCTCCAAGCTTATGCAAGGAGAATTCGAGATGAGCATGATGGGAGAATTAAAATTCTTTCTAGGATTGCAAATCAAGCAAGAGTCAGAAGGGACAGTTATTCACCAAGAGACGTATACCAAAGAACTTTTGAGGAAGTTTCTGATGGATAAGGCCAAACCCATGAGCACTCCCATGCATCCCTCTCAAGTAATTGACTTGGATGAAAATGGTGAGAAAGTCTCAGAAAGTAACTATCGAAGGATGATTGGCTCACTTCTCTACTTAACTGCCTCCAGACCAGATATCCAACTCAGTGTTGGGATCTGTGCTAGATTCCAGTCTAAGCCTAAGCAATCACATTTAACTGCAGTTAAACGAATTTTACGATATTTAAGTGGAACCACTAATCTTGGTCTCTGGTATGAGAAAGGTTGCTCTTCTGATGTTGTAGGATATTGTGATGCTGACTACGCTGGAGATAGGATCGATCGCAAAAGCACAAGTGGCTGTTGCTGCTTCTTTGGAAAATGCTTGATCACTTGGTCTTGCAAGAAGCAAAATACGATCGCCCTATCAACTGCTGAAGCTGAATATGTATCTGCTGCGAACTGCTGTTCTCAGATGCTCTGGATTAAGAATCAGCTACTTGATTATCAATTAAGGTACACCAAAACTCCTATCCTCTGTGATAATACAAGTGCTATCAACTTAGCTAAGAATCCTATTCAGCATTCTCGATCCAAGCACATTGATATAAAACATCATTTTATTCGGGATCATGTGCAAAAAGGCGACATTGAACTTAAATTTGTGAATACTGAGGATCAAATCTCAGATATATTTACAAAGCCTTTACCCGAGGATCGTTTCAATGCTCTCAAAGGACTTCTCAATCTAAGACATTTCTAAGTACTTTGAAATTAAAAACTTTTTCTTAGAAACCCTCCTTAGTCCTAGTTTAGACTCTGAGACAAACAATAGAACTAAGCTTCTGAGCTTGAAGTAGGAAAACACAGAAAACTCTATCTGAGAAAATTTGTTCTCAGAAGACTCATCCCTCAGAAAGGAGATCTTCTGAAACATTTCTCAGAAGGAGCGTTTCTCAGAAGGACAACCTTTCTCAGAAAGGTACCTTCCGAGAAACAAGTTACCAACGGTAACTTTTGGATAAGCGTCAGAAACGGCTAGTTACAAGCCATTTCTATAAATACTCATGGCATTGTTCCATTTGAGCACTTTGCGCTTAAAACATACCAAAACTCTGCCAAATCCTCTCCTCGCTTTCCAATCTTCATCTGCTCTCTCTCTCTCTCTCTCTCCGCTATCTCTCCTCTCATTTCTTCTCAAACTTAAACCCTTCTTCCAAATGGCCTCCTCTGGAGAAATCAAGGGCTTAATGAGAAACAACCTCAATGAAGTATCCGAAGATATTCTCTACGACAATGAGGAGATGCAGTCCCTATTCCACAAGACTTATCTTCCAAGAAATCTTGCTATGGGAAGAGTACTACCTCTAAACGTATACAATCAAGTGGATGAGCTTCAACTCACCTTCCTCAAGCAACCGGGATGGCCAGCCATGATGAGCTCAGAGGACGTGTGCTACCCAAATGTGGTGAGAGCATTCTATTCGCAGATAGAAAGGTTCACCAACAAAGGAGTCAAAAGCACGATTGTTGATCAGCAAATCCGCTTCTCCTCCTCTGACATCAACAAAGTTTTCAAGACCTTGAATGGTGGTGCTGTCATCGCCGACGACCCAGAATGGGTCAAAGAGGTAGATGACTCAGAAGAAGAAGTGGTGACACTTCTGACTGGTAGCAACAGTCTACCACTCAAGGGAGTAAAGGTGCCTCATCTTACGCAAGAGGCCAGAATAATCTTCTCAGTTGTCCAGCATACCCTTCTCCCTCGGATTGGAGACATGGGAAATGTCACCACCATGGACGCATGTCTACTTTACCATCTGCTGAAGAAAGAGAGGGTTGACTTTGGGAGGATGGTGCTCAACTACATGATGCACCAAGCTCATCCTAAGAGGGCTCTCACAAGTCTACCTTACGGAAGCCTTCTGACCAGAATCCTCGACCATTTCTCCTTCCCACTTGAGGACTACGAGTATGTCTTCAACCACAGCAAATTCACTATGGTCACCTTCAACAACATCAAGAAGAAGAAGGAACCAGAGACGGGGGCACCTAAGAAGAAGGAGGAAGCAAAGCCTTACAAGGGAGCTGCTAGCACCAAACAGCCCTCTAAGGCTGAGAAAGGAAAGGAAAAGGCTTCTGACCCCTCAGAAAGGAAGAAGAAGCAACCAAAGGTGACTCACCCTTCTTTAACAAGGGTGACAAGGAGTATGGCTTCTGAAGAAGCTCAGAAAACTCCTCAGAAGGAACCTGAGGTTGTTGAAGCTGCTGAAGACTCAGAAGAAACAACGTCTGAGCAACCCATGACCAGAAAGAGGAGAGCACCTCCAACTCTCCAAGTCCCAGACGTGCCACCAGAAGGGAAAAAGAAACGTGGTCGTTTGGTAAAAGCTTACTCTAAAACTCCACCTTCCTTTCTTAAATCTTCTTCTACTTCAATTCCTGTTTCTGATTCTGTTGCTGGTTTTAAACCCACCAAATTTAAAACTAAACTCCTGCATTCCTTGAAATATCAGGGAAAGTCTCACAAAGGAGTGGGGATAAAAACCACTAAGAAACAGAGCCCGCCGAAGCCGACGGGTAAAGAAATTGTAGCAGTTGCTGCTACTGCTGCCACCACCGCTACTGCTACTGCTGCTGCTGTTGAAGAAGAAGCAGAAGCTTCTCATCACTCCTCCCCCTCTGGGAATGTCTCCCCTACCAGAGAAGACATTCAGGGGCATGGAGGAAATGTTGCTGATTCTTCTGAGGAAGAAGATGCGGCAAGCTTTCGCATTGAGCATCGCCACTCCAGATGCTGGAAGCTCCAAGAAAGAGCCCCAGAAGAAGCCATCTGATGTTTCTATGGTGGAACTTTCTGAGGCAACCACAACTGAAGTTGCTACTGTGAATGCTGAGTCATTGGCTCAGACGATGCTTGAGATCCAGAAGGAACTGGATCAACCTTCTGAGACTCCAGAAGATGCTCAGATGCAACCAGAACAACAACTACAGCATGAGGAAGCCTTACTTGAACCAACTTCTGACGTTGGTCCTATCTCTTCTGAGATCCCTTCGGAACATGAGGAAACTCATGTCTCAACACATGAAGCAGTGCCAGGGACCACCAGCACTGGGCTCAGCTCAGAGGTGGGCGCTGACGCTACCATGGCTGTCGGAATTGCAGCAGTTGAGGCATTTGTTGCCCACAGTTCCTTAGAAGGAACTCTATCTGAGAAGGACTCTCAGAAGGAACCAGAGGTTCCTCCTCTAGATATAACAGAGGTTCCTCCTACATCCTTTGATCAGCAAGGTCCCACCTTCTCGATTACGGACTCAATGATTGGTTCCGGCTTTCAGCTGGGAAGGATGGTAGTCACCCCACCCTCTGTGCAATTTCGGCCTTTCTTTGGTCGAACTGAGAAGTTGAAAGGCAGTGAAGCCGTCCATAGTCAGATCTCAACTTTCAGCCTCTCCGAAGATGCTCAGACTTCTGGTGCTATGGAGCAACCATCAGCTAGGCAAACTTCTGATCTAGACCTTGCTCTAGTTTCTGAGGACACTCAAAGGAAGCCTTCCAATGAACTTGCTGCTATTGAAGGCAAAGCTGTCCAAGAAGAAGAACTTCCTGAATATCAAAAGAGGGATATCATCGATGAAGTACTTGAGGCTGAAGTCTCTCGTTTTCCTTCATCTCAACCTCATCTTCTCAACAGTCTTCCACTGCCTCTGAACTACCTCCAGAATGCGCTCCGAATGCGACTCAGAGCGAGATTCTCATGGAGATATGCCAACTGCTACGCTACATTGCCAGAAGACAGTAGTTCTAAGTCAATGATGGCGTTTATGTCTTAGCCACCCTTTTTGATGTAACAAAGGGGGAGTAGATAAATGATAAAAAAATTTTGTACATTGGCTATCGTAAACACTAGGCTAGAACTTAGGGGGAGCAACAATTTAGGGGGAGCCAAATATTTTGTATCTCTACAAAACCATCAATGAAAAATCATTATTTTTGCATCTCATGTTTTTACTTTAATTTATGCTTATCTTTTATTATTTGGCATCTCTTGATTTACTTAGCCTGGTATTCCTGAATTCGATACATATATTAATCATGAAATACACGCTATGTAATTGATAATCTCAAACAGTGATCACTCATTGAATACTTTAACTGTTGATTATCACAGCCTTCTAAGAAAATAACTAAGCCTTCTCTCAGAAAGCTAAGTTAGTTTCTAAGAAAGCAAAAGTGCATTCTGAATAAGTTGAGAACTTACTCAGAAACACTTCTGAACTTAAGCAAAATTATTATCTTAAGACTTAAGTTGTTATCATCAAAAAGGGGGAGATTGTAAGCTCCAGAACCCTTCTGAGAGAATTAGGCATAATTCTCTTAGAGTTATGAAAGTTTTAATGATAACAAGGTAAGCCATAAGTATAAAAATTTTACTTAAGGTTTTGCTAATATGTGCGCTAAGTGTCTCAGAAAGCTTTGAATTATTGCAATACCATGAGCAAAGACCAAGACAAAACATCAAGTAGCCTCGAGATCAATTAATAAAATCATAGCGCCAAAGATATCAGAAAGGATGTCTCAGAAGCGCAGAAGGTGAAAAACATGTTTCTGAGGATAGAACACTGTCGCCTCAGAAAGGTCTCAGAAGACCTTGCGACTAGTAGTTCTCAGAAGGGTCTTCCCTCAGAAGGTTCGCCTCAGAAGTCCGTACAACTCTCAGAAAGTTGGACTCAGAAGCAACCAAGTGTCTGAACTCAAGGGATCGCAAGCAGTCTCAGAAAGCTCGCTACAACTAGCTAAGGAAGTGGGAACACGCGCACTGTGCAAATCTGAAAAGTTCCTCATTTCGCGCTGACTGTAGCAGGGAGCCGTTCTGGAAAAGGACACAGCCACATAAGCAAAGTGAAAGCTTCTAATTTCGCGGCTCTTTGATGCCTATATATATGAGTTCAATTCCAGAGCAATGTGACGAATTTCTTGCGCTAAAAACTCTTGATTAAACGTACAAAAACTCTGCTGAATTGAAAATCATCTGCGAAAACTTAGAACTTTCTCAGAAAGACAATTTTACAGAATTGTTCTTTCAACTTTGCGAAAATCTTCTAGTTCTGTATTTGTGTAAATCCTTACATTTGTAAGTTAAATCTAGAAGTCTACTAAGGGTCAAATTAAGTTTGTAACTTAATCTTAGTAGTTGGTTTTCGAATCAAAAACAACTTTCCGAAAAACGCTAAGTCCTTCGTTGTTTGAAGGCAGTTTTAAGTCCTCTGGTGTTTGAGGCAAAGTTCAAAGTCCTCTAGTGTTGGAGGCAAGGAAGTCCTCCAGTGTTGGAGGCAAGGAAGTCCTCTAGTGTTAGGCAAGGAAATCCACTTCCGGTTGTGAAGTGGTGGAAGTCCTTTACTTGGTAAAGGCAGTGTTGTCTGGGAAGGCACATTAAGAAGAATATATAAGAACTCTCAACTGAAGGTTGAGGACTGGAGTAGGTTGGTTATAACCGAACCAGTATAAAATTCTTTGTGTTAAGCTTTTCTCCCTTTGCTCTTTACTTGCACAAATCTTTGAGAAAAACTCTACCACGATTCTAACTAAGAGGTCTCGTGAAAACCTTATTGATATAAATCAGAGAGTTTTTAAGAAATTCTAACTTTAAGTCATTTTCTTAAAATTCCTCAGAAAGGAACTTTCTCCGAAAGACTAAGTTCTCATAAACTTAATCTTCTCATAAAGCAATTTCCGCTGCAAACTCTTAAATCTACCTTTTGAGTAAAAACATCTTTCTAAGTAAAAGTGTTAAGAAGTCATTTTTTTTAAACTTGCACGATTCAACCCCCCCTTCTCGTGCACACATACACTTTCAGTAATACCCATGCTACACATCCATGCTTGATCTATGTCATTTAATTGTGATGATATTTGTTATCATGGAAAACTTAGTTATGAAGAAATATGACGAAAGTTGCCTTGGTCCTATATCAACATAGTTGATGGACGAGATTGTTTAAAGATGTTTTTGACATAATAGCAAATTTAGAGCTCATAAAGTTACGGTTTTGTATTTATATATACACATATGTCCAAGTGGGAGATTGTTAGAATTTTATGGACTTAGTGTAAATATAAATATGTGTTATTATAAAGTTTAGCCCAATATTAAAGTGATCTGGTAAATTTAATTATTATTAGTGTATGGGCATAAACATCTTATTAAGTGAGTATGGGCTTTGATATGTGTAGATACCATTTGGGCCCAGTTACTAATTCTATGATGGGCTGAATTAGAAACTAGGGTTATGTTTGTTTATAAAAGGGTTATGGTCCCCAAGCTGTGAGTGTTGCCTCCTTTCCTATTATCCCATCAGCAGAGAGGTAGAACCCTAAGGAGCACTCACTAGTTTGGAAGATCAAGAACCAGATCAATCAACCTTGTAGATCAAGAACTAAAGAGACCCAAAGCATCAATTGATTTCTATGGCATCAGGTACGCTTCCGCTTTTGATTTCCACATCTTCTCTATGATTCAATATGAATGATCTTGGGTTATTGTGGATTCTATGTTTTCCCAACAGTTGTGTGTTGTTTAATTAATGTTATTGTTGTGATTATTCTTGAGGTAAGGCTGACATGGTGCAAGGAGTGTCATGTGCCGGTCACGGCTCGAATAGGGTCGTGACAATAGATATATATAATGTTATATGTATGTATAAAATGAGCAAGACACACCTAGGTTAAGGACGTTTCGGGATAAATTAATATTTGCGAACTAATAACTGATTTGAACATGGCATGCTACACCTTTTTCATAATAAACTTGAGGTGACTTCTCCTACTGAATGACTTTCCAGATGTTCACCCTTCATGTTGATATTTTTTTAGATGATTATGCAAGATTGGACAATGAGACACCAGGTGGACGTGACGACGGATGCGATTAGAGCTTCCTTCATTTATTTAGTTTCCCCCTATTCTGTTCATGTATGTTATGTAGATATTTATGTCGATGCAATATATTATTATTATTATTATTATTATTATTATTATTATTATTATTATTATTATTATTAATGGTATGATGATAGGTTTTGGGAAATTATATGTATTATGTCGATGTATAGGGTTAGATATAGTTATGAAGTCTTGTATGTGTTCCATTATGTAAATATTATGCATGGTTGTAATATAATATTTATATGTATGACAGATGCTTCTAGTTTTTGCTTGATCTTTTGAAAACAAATTTCCACGTATTTTCAATATAATTTATTTTAAAAAATTAATATATGCTATGAGGTTCAAAGGGTGACACTCAATAATTAGTCCATATAATATGGAGTGTTAATTATATGAATGTTACATCCTAAAAAACCTTACATGCTTTAATTTTGCTGTTTAATTAGTCTTGATCTTCCTAAAAAATTTCCACGATTTCTAGACAGCTTTATGTGAGAAACCTAACATTTTTTATTATGTTTTGCTTTAGAAACATGTTCTTAATGTCTCAATATCCTTACCTTTCTCATGTGCTTTTGGTCTCTCTAAAGAACTTACTTTCTGAGACACATTAATAATTATTAAACTATTCTATTAAAATATTGATTTGTTATCACTCAAAATCAAGTTCAAATAGTTTTCATCATTTTCCCACCTTGAAAGTGCGCTGGAGCTAACAAACGTCACTATTTCAAATGAAATCACACCTCAAAAAAATCTCAAAAAGAATACAATGACATAAGATTACAGTCTTATGATTTGATGTCTCCATTCTAAAATAGAAAATAGAAAATAAAAGATAAATTATAATAAGGAACTATAACAAGCATAAGACAAATGTCTAAGCTTCAAAAAAAAAAATTACTACTCCTTCCAGGATTTTTTCCCCTAATAAAACCCTAAAATGCATTAATTCTACAAACAAGCAAAGAGAAACAATAATTCCAACGTTGTCCTGTTTTTGGGTTTCTTAGGGAAAATCGTAGGGATCCTACGATTTCAGTTCAACGCGTTTTGTCTCTAGAAATCGTAGGGATCCTACGATTTCAGCACATTGCAAAACGTCTCTAGAAATCGTAGGGATCCTACGATTTCAGCTCAAATCATTTCCATTGAAATCGTAGGGATCCTACGATTTCAAAGTGCTATATAAGGCCCCCATCCCTACGATTTCACTCGCATTTCCCCTTCTCTCTCTTCAATTCTTCTGCTTCTCTCTCTTCAACTTCCGCCTCTCTCTTTCTAATTTCTTTGAGAAATTTAATTTGAGTTGATACTAGTAGTTCCCGATGGCACAAGAAAATTTCGGAGTTACGTCACCGTTTCATATTGCACGGAAATTAGCGGCTGTGGTTAGTTATTTTTAATTTATGTTAATAATAATATGCTTTAGTGATTATTAATTTAACTGTTAATAGTAATATTATGTTTTAGTTTTATTAACTGTTAATAAAATAATTCTTTAGTTTTTATAAATTTAGTTTAGGGTTTAGGGTTTAGCGGTTAATAATATGCTTTAGTTATTATTAATTGAATTTAATTGTTAATAATATATAATATGGTTTAGTAATTATTAATTTAATTTAACTTTTAATAATTTATGCTTTAGTTATTATTAATATAATACAATTGTTAATCATGAATTGCTTTAGTTATTATTATATAATTTAACTATTAATAATTTATGCTTTAGTTATTATTATTATAATTTAACTATTAATAATTTATGCTTTAGTTATTATTATTATAATTTAACTATTAATAATTTATGCTTTAGTTATTATTAATTTAATTTAACTATTAATAATTTATTTTTAGTGATTATTAATTTAATTTAACTGTTAATAGTAATATTATGTTTTAGTTATATTAACTGTTAATAAAATAATTCTTTAGTTTTTATAAATTTAGTTTAGGGTTTAGGGTTTAGCTGTTAATAATATGCTTTAGTTATTATTAATTGAATTTAATTGTTAATAATATATAATATGGTTTAGTAATTATTAATTTAATTTAACTTTTAATAATTTATGCTTTAGTTATTATTAATATAATACAATTGTTAAATTTTATAAATTTAATTTAGCTGTTAATAATATGCTTTAGTTATTATTAATTGAATTTAATTGTTAATAAAAAATAATTTAACTGTTAATAATAAATAATATAGTTTAGGATTAAGAAATTTTATTTTAGTTCTTTTAGGATTACTTAGATTTTCAATTATATTTTAATTTTCTAATATTTTGTAGATTTTATTAATTTTAATTTTTTAATTTTATTCGTTAGCCTCCACGTGTACTACGAGTTAGATCTTGTGGCACACCTAGGCTGCACCCTTTATTAGAGTATCATTTACGCACAGCCGGTTTTTGGGAGGTAGCACAGTTATGTCATCGTACATTCGACTGTGACTACGGTCTGGTTAGCGCTTTGGTTGAGCGTTGGCATCCAGAGACTCATACCTTCCACCTACCATATGGTGAGGCTATCATCACTCTGGAGGATGTAGCAGTGCAGCTGGGTTTACGTATTGATGAGGAGCCAGTTTCTGGTTACATCGGTCATTGGCCGGAACACCACCAGGGCCGCGACATCTGGGATTATTGTCAGTCTCTACTCGGTGTTATCCCCCCTGTTGAGGAGCGTGACGGGAGTTCTGTTAGTATTCCTTGGTTCGAGACAGAGTTTCCAGAGTCGCAGTTAGTTCCTTCAGCATCTCCGGTGGTGATCGAGCGGCATGCCAGAGCTTACATTATGAGACTTATCGGGGGCTTTCTGTTCCCCGATAAGTCTAGTGCTCGTGTTCACCTGAAATTTCTACCTTTGCTCGAGGATTTCAGGAGATGTGGTCAGATGTGTTGGGGAGGCGCTGTTCTTGCTTGTTTGTATAGGACTATGTGTCGAGCGACGAAGTACACAGTGACTGACACTGGTTCTTGCTTGTCACTGCTTGTTTCTTGGGCGTACTATCGCATCCCCTCACTACGACCGGCACATTTTGATGATCTTTTCTTTCCGCTCGTTGGGAGGTACAATCTTTGTTTCATTATATCATATCTAATTTAATGTAGTACTCAGTATTGTCCTAACTATCTAATTGTGTACATATGTTTGAGTTTCTTATGTGGGGCGGTCTCCGGTCATCTCGCGGAGATAACAGTGCACGGTTGGTGCAGTATCGACGGATACTGGATTTCATCTCTATGGATGGGGTAAGTGTCACATTGTTTAAATGTTTGTTCATATGTTTGTATGTAACATTGTGTCATATTCTTCGTCGTCATTAATCTAATGTTGAGTGAAACATTTGTGCAGTTCCGATGGACACCATATTTTGACATGGACGTGATGCAGATTGTTCCGGATCATGTCCAGCAGCACTCTGTGCTGTTTCGTTCAGTTATTCCCTTGCTTTCGTTCGAGATAGTAGAGTATCATCAGCCTGATCGTGTGTTGAGGCAGTTCCACATGATGCAGCATATCCCATCTCCTCCGGCTGACCTCAGCCGCCTTCATGGCATTGATGGGAGAGGACGTCCCTCGAGATGGTGGCCGAGGGAGCACAGAGATTATTATGATATATGGGGAGATCGATACGATCGTGTGTTCACTGGGATGATGACACATGATTATCGTCCTTCAGCAGAGTATCTTCAGTGGTGGTCCTTGAGTCCGTTTAGATATCTAGGCGGAGGTCCCCCTGGCCCAGACGAGATCCCTCCAGGGTTGCCTGATGGAGTTGGCCTTGGTGCAGGTCCTCAGATTCCACACCCACCAGCAGCCCCTGATAGGAGACGTGCACGCACGAAAGCACGGACGGGCACACGTCAGAGCAGACGCCAGTACCCTATTGGGACTGCGGATGTGGGTGACTACTTTATTCCGCGCCAGACCCAGACTCAGACGCAGTCGCAGACTCGGCCGCAGTCCGGGACTAGTACCCAGATACCTCCGCAGTCCCAGTTGCCCCAGCAGTCGCATGTCGCACCGGATACGCAGACAGAGATGCACTTTGAGTCTAGGGTAGCTGCTGGAGGATCTACGTTTTTTGCTGGATTATCGTCAGATTGGAGGAGTGCTCCTGGGCAGAGCTCGCGCGATGCACCTGGATCGAGCTCGCGCGATGCACCTGGATCGAGCTCGCAGGCTGCAGCAGGGGGAGACGGTGATTGTTATAGGCCGACGATGGAGTCAGTGGACGATATTGGTATATCCATCACTGATGATGATCTTGATATGTTTGATTCATATCTTCGTCGACAGCTCCATAGCGGTGGCGATGTTAGTACCCCAGCACAAGGTGCTCAGTTGGACCTGAACCAGGCATCGTTTGATATTATGTCTGGTACACCTACATCTGCGTTACATGGACCGCCACCACATCCAGAGCCACAGCCACAGCCACAGCTACAGCCAGAGCCAGAGCCACAGCCACAGCCAGAGCCACAGCCACAGCCACAGCCACAGCCACCTGATCATGGTCGACCTAGGCGCCAGATCAGGCGGCGTACTTGTCTCACGGGCTCACATATTGTACCACATCCGACGAGGGATAGAGGCGATTGATTTTTATTTTGTTTTATATGTATTTGTATTTATTTGGGTTACAGACTTATTGTATTTGTATTTGATTTTTATTTTAGTACCTTTCATTAGAGACCATTAGAGACTTTACATATTTGTATTTGTATTAATTTTATTATATGTTTACTTTTTGTATTTTTATTTTTATTTTAATGCACACAAAATGTACCAAATCGTTGGAATCCTACGAATTTTATGAACACAAAACGTTTACAAATCGCAATAATGCTATGATTTCAGTACACAGGAAAAGTTAAGAAATCGCAGCAATCCTACGATAATAATGCATACAAAAGTGTTAAGAAATCGCAGCAATCCTACGATTTCAATTAAGTACTACTTTTATAAATAACACAACTCAGATGTTAGGATTGCACACTTCACTATTAATCATGAATTTTTCTCCCCCCATAGAACCTATTCCTTACAATGTAACGGTGGTATGGATAAGATCGGAAACTGAAGAAAAAACTGTAAGTATTTTTTCATATATTAATTAAATACAAAATTCAGTTAAACATTTGAAAATTTGTGTTAATTTGTAGGAACTTACACCGTCATTTGCACAAAAATATCGAAGACGATTACCTAGTCAAATCAAATTGAAAACTTCGTCCGGAAAAGAATGGCAAATAAAATGTGCAAAAAGAGGTGACAAGGTATGGTTCACAGACGGTTGGAAGGATTTTGTACAACATTTTTCAATGTGTTATGGTTACACGGTATGGCTCCACTATGATGAATAAAATACATTTGACGTTGAGATATTTGACGAAAATGAGGTTGAAGTCTCGTACGACTCTGAAGGAGATGAAGGAGACAATAGTTTAGCTGACGACTAACTTAGTTGTATGTTTCGTCCTAAAATATGGTTTATTCCGTTTTTTTAATTTTGGTTCTATCGCTAGTTTTTTAAATTGTACGTTATATTCGAATTAATGTATTTAATTTCTATGGTTTAATATCTACGTTAAACTTCGATTAAATGTAGAGCAAAAGGAATAATAGACAACAAATAAAAAGTAAAACTGCAAACAAACATCAATAATAAGTATCAACAACCACAGTGGACAAATATCACAAGTCATCTAGGAAGGACTAGCAGAAGATGATGCCCGCAGAGTTGGGCATGTCTTGCGAGTATGACCAGGATTTCTGCATATCCCACAACGTTTTGGATGATTTTCCTCTGTCTCGTCCATGCCGTTTCGAATCCTGGTGGATACAGGACGTCCCTCTGTTGCCCTACGAAGAGCTGGATCTAGCCGGATGTATGCACCATCGTAATGTGGCCAGAAATATTGATCGGGAATGGCAGTAAACTCGTGTCGATACACATTGAACACCCAATCCATGCTGTAACATTGGTGGGTATAGGTACCCCACTGCACACGAGCATCAGCACATGCAGCTAAAGCGTGACAACAAGGATAATGTAGCGCCTGAAAACCCCCACAATCACATGTTCTGTTATGAAGGTTGACCCTATAAGTGTGACCGGTCTCGATCTCAGACACCATAAAAGAAACATTATCTCTGGTCAGAGCAGTCACTGTCATACGACCGATCTTCTGGCTAGACTCCTGGATCGCCCTCAAAAGATGTTGTGACCACCTATGACCACCCGCAATCTGTCCTTGTGCTTCTCTTCCTTTTTTGACAAATAAATGTGCCAAACGATAATATTTCGCTTGGACAATAGCAGTGATAGGCAGATTATGGGTTCCCTTCATTACAGCATTAATGCATTCAGAAAGATTTGTAGTCATGTGTCCAAACCTGTGACATTTGAAGAATGTTGATGACATATTCAGTAAAAATAACGAAAACAATGCAACAATATTCTTTATTAATAAATGTTATACCTGCGACACTCATCAGCATATTGTGCCCACTTAGACCGAGGAATACGGTCCACCCAAGTACACATAGCTGTACTCTCATCCCTCAATTGTGAGAAGTAATATAAAAAATCTCGCTCAGACATTGCGTATGCAGCATTGGTCAGTATTCTCTTTGCATCTTTGTTCTTAAATTGCAGCGCAAAGTTAGCCACAATGTGTCGAATGCAATAAGCATGATATGCTCTCGGAGGTTGCCATCCACTTCCTTCTGCATTCAAAGCAGATTTTATAGCACCGTGTCGGTCAGAAATAACCAAAATACCATCCTGTGGGGTGACATGTTGTCGTAATAAAGTCAGAAAAAATGACCATGCTTCCCGTGTTTCTCCTTCAACCAAGGCAAACGCAACAGGCAATATGTTTGAATTCCCATCTTAGGCAATTGCCATCAACAACACCCCATGATATTTGCCATAGAGATGGGTCCCATCAATAGATATAAAAGGCTTGCACCACTTGAATGCTTCTATGCATGAAGGATAAGTCCAGAATACACGGTGAAACATTACACAACTACGATCAACCAAATTACCCACATAATAAGGTTTAGTCTGCAATGAAAATATGGTACCTAAGGAAAAGCAATATGCATTTTTGTAACATTAGCAATTCATCAGAATACCCAACAAATATCAAATATGTAACTTAAATCGCAAAACACACGCACAAAATATATTGTACCTGGCATGAACTGTTGAACACCCAACAACCACCTAGGGAGTTCATTGTATGACTGTTCCCAATCTCCATATATTTTTGCAATCGCTCTCTGTTTCGCAAGCCAAGCTCTCTTATATGATATTTTGAAATTGAATCTTGACTCCACTGCACCTTGCAAAACTCTTACTGGAACATTAGGGTCATTCTTGACCATAGGAAAAATTAAATCACATACCACTGCGCTGTCCAGCTGAGGGTGAACCTGCAAGATTTGTTCAAAGACACAAGTACGTGGTGCAGTGTACTTTCGGACCTCCCAATTGCCTCTTTTTTTCCTATAGCTCACACGTATGCTCCAATTGCATCTATCACCAAACTTTACACATCTCCCATGATATTTAATGTGGTCAGATTCCCGGACCTTGTATTGAACACGCCTCTTTATACTATAATTATTCACGGCATACACTGCTGATTCCTTGTCTGGAAAAATCTAACCAACGAAAAATTCAGTCTCCCCATCTGAAGTCCCAGATTCTACTGAAGGTTGTGTAGAACTATGGGGGGCCTCTGCATCCAAATTCAAATTGGTGTAATGTTCAGGGACACCACGCATCATACTTGCGGTCCTAGACTGGTGCACATGTCCACCACGTGCTTGTGATTGCACAGGCTGAGACTGTGGGAGAACATCAGCCTCTGCAGCAACCTCTTCATCACTAAGTTGTTGTAATAAAACATCCTCAGCCTGCAAATCATCATCATCATCATCTCCCCTAATATCGACTCCTTCATCAGCAACATAATCTATGTGTTGGAACTGAAGATTATTCTGAACTGGAGAAGGTTCAACATTCACTAGTTGTGCAATTTGAATTGCAAGATCAATGTGTCCATCCCCTATAAATATTGACATTCAATAGATAATACATAAAACAAAAAAAAATAATAATTAATCTAATAATAATATTATTATAATTTTATCAACATTTATTAACTCCTATGTACCTCCTATATATACAATATGAAATAAAAAAATAGAATTAAACTAAACTATTGCTACAATTAAAATTAAATTATGCTAATCACCTATATTTATTTTCTACGTAATAAAATAATTTCCTAAAATAGAATTAAACTAAACTATTGCTACAATTAAAATTAATTTATGCTAACCACCTATTAATTTTCTACGTAATAAAATCATTTCCTAACATAAAACAATTCAAATTAATTTATGGTAACCACCTATCAATTTTCTACATTATAAAATAATTTCATAACATATTTTTATACAAAAAAAAACATATCAAATTAATAAATTATACTTACCTGCTATGTCTGCGATATCATTATCATCTTCTTCATCAGAACCGATATCTCCTCCAGTAACATTTGCAGGAGCCACGGAAGGTGATGCACGTGCAGGATTTGGTACGGATCCGTGTGAGCTGATCGTGTCTTCTAACACGACAAATAGCTCTATAGCTCTAATTTCTGGAAAAGTATTGTGAGAGAAAAACATTCTACGAATATCCCTATCGTCCCGCAATTGCTGACATCCAAACTCCACCCTACAAGACCAATTGTAACTGGCACTCGATAGAACAATTGAGTGATTTTTTTCACGTTCTCAACTCTTAATTCTTCAATCAATTGACTCTCCAGCTCAGCAAAAGTAACTGATTCATTAAGAATGAAACCAATAGTACTGGGTGATTTGAAAATTACACTACCCCGACTATTAGTTTCAATTGATCCTTGGTGATGTATGAGTGCATAATGTGAATTTTCAGCCATGGTTGTATGTCAAATAATGGCCGGGGGATGGTCTTTTATAAACACTTTTATAACAGAAATCGTAGGAGTCCCACGATTTCACCCGAAATGAACTGAAATCGTAGGACCCTACGATTTCAAGCCAATTCAGCCTGAAATCGTAGGGGTCCTACAATTTCAGTTCATTTCGGGTGAAATCGTGGGACTCCTACGATTTTCCCTAAGAAACCCAAAATCAGGACAACGTTGGAATTATTGTTTCTCTTTGCTTGTTTGTAGAATTAATGCATTTTAAGGTTTTATTGGGGGGAAAAATCCACTCCTTCCATCCAAAAATAATTGATGTTTTAGATAATTGTACACTTATTAATTAATATACAATGATAAAATTGTTCTTATAATTTTTTGTGCAATAATTATTATAAGAAATACAAGAGAATAAATGTGTAGTCAAAATTGGAAAAATATAATAAATAATTTCTTGAAACTCTAAAATGATAAAAAATATTGGATAATAAAATTTCCTTATTAAAACACAAATAAAAATTGGCACACAACAAAAATTATCACCTAATATGTATCACTTATAAACAAAAAAATTGTCTACATACTCATTACAAGTATTTCAATAAATTCATTCCACATTTAGATTTTTGTACTCACATGCCAAATCCATTTTCAACTTCTACTTGTATTATATACTCTTTTGAAATACCAATTTGCAACAAAAATATCATTCTATTGTAATAAAACTAATTAACTAACTTCAACATATATATACCGAAAATTCCATAACCGCCACTTTTAACCCTCAGTTCCAAATACACATTATACACGTCAAATTGTTTCCAAATTAATTTTTGAAAGAGAAATGACAATCATATAGTATTGGGATTAGTGTTCAAGGAATAAGATGGTTAAATATAACAATTTAATGGGCTGAATTGAGTGTTTAGAGTTCACTAATTTGATATATTGAAGGTTTGAAGTAAGAAATTATAGATTCCATAGATATACATTGTGTAACGGGTTTCGTGATTTTTAGAAAGTTTATGATAGAAGAAGGAGTAGAAGGAGGAAAAGAGAACATACCTTAATAATGGTAGGCACTACTTCTCTTCAGGCTGAGTACAAATCGGTAGAGGAAGGAGGTGGGGGTAGCAATCAACGGTGGGAAGAGAGGTGGAGGAAGAAGCAGGTGAGAGCATAGAAGAAGGGGTATTGGTTTTTGGTTTTCAATAATATTTTGTGTACATCACTTTGATCCGTCATCATCATGTCATTACTTACTTTTAAAAGTAAAAAAACTTAACAAAAATAAATAACACTCACTCAAACAAACAAAAAATCCAATCAATTTATAAAAAATAATTTTAATAACGGGTACAAATTAACTAAGTAATATATTTTATCCATTTTTAGTGTTAATATGTATTGTTTTAGTGACAATTTAATGACAAATGTGTTACATTTAAGAGATAAAAAATAATGTACTTTATGCTATTTTTCTATTTTTATCATACTTATAATGAATTTATTTGATTATTTAATAAATTTTTAACTGTCATTAAAATTATTTTTTTTATAGTTTGTTTGAATTTTTTCATTTATTTAAGTAGATTTTTTTATTTGTTTAATTGAACTTTTTTACTTATAAAAACGATAGTTGATGGTGACCGATAAACATGGTGTATAAATAACATTATTGGTTGGTTTTATGTATATGTCAGAAAATGAAAATGGAAGGAAATAAATTGTAAATAGGAGGATATGAGAACTTTAGTGTGTATCTCATGAAAATATCCACAAATGGACCACTTTTTCCTTCCTCCACTACCCCTCTAGTTGGCTGATGGTTTGCTGGATATCATTCATTTTCGTAAAAGAGAGGAGTACAAAAAAAATATAAAGAATTTGGGAACCACATATTTTTTGCCAAAACAATTAATGAAACTCATTTTAATATTTTTGATCCAAATAATATTATTAATTATATATAATTTTTTAATGAGTTAAATAATTTAGACTCAATTTCTTATTATTAATTATTTTGACAAATTTTTTTTTTTTTATGAGCCTGTAAAAAAATTGCCCAACACAATTCGACCTCTTTCTCGTGTATACCTTCATCTTGAGTTGCTACTATAGAGAATTTCCTATATATATATAGCCGCCTTTTACTATAACAAATAACAATCCCAACAAAAAGGGTCGGTTGGCTAAGTATGCCACACTTGCCATATAATATAAATGGGGAGTGCTGTATGGCAATCAAGACATATGGCCGACATAATTTATTACCAAAAAAAAAAAATAACAATCCCAACGTGCAGCTAGAGGACAGTGATCAAACCGCGTCGACACTTTTGAAACGAAGAAAAACATGTCATAGGTCAACTAAATTCCACCATTATCATCATAACCGGAAGCCAATCATACTGCTAATCAACAAAAAAAAAAAAAAATTAAATGAAAAATTAAAGAGCCATCCTTCCATGGGTTTCAGTATGTGCACAATTATGTTCCTAGTTTTAATCGGTATATGTTTTTATTTTTCCAACATTTGTGTTGCCATAGACACCATCACATCATCTCAGTTCATCAAGGACCCTGATACTCTAAGCTCCAATGGTGGCAACTTCACCTTTGGCTTCTTCAGCCCTGAAAATTCTACAAACCGTTTCGTTGGGATATGGTGGCAACCCCGTTTCACAGTCATGTGGGTGGCTAACAGGAACCAACCTCTCAAGGATTCTTCTGGGATTGTTACAATATCTGAGGATGGCAATCTTGTTGTACTGAACAGACACAAACATGTCATTTGGTCATCAAATGTATCCCACATCGGATCTTCCTCCAATGCTAGTCTCAAACTTTTGGATTCTGGGAACCTTGTGCTACTGGAAAGCACAACAGGGAACATCATCTGGCAGAGTTTCGAGCATCCCTCTGACTCATTCTTAGCTGGCATGAAACTTGCAAGCAACAAAAACACAGGAGAGAAAGTCAAACTTACATCATGGGAGAGCCCTTCCAGTCCATCCATTGGTAGCTTCTCTGTAAGTGTTGAACGCTTATATATACCTGAAGTGTTTGTTTGGAATAAGACTCGCCCGTACTGGCGCTCTGGTCCGTGGAATGGTAAGATCTTTATGGGTATACCAAATATGAGAACTTTTTACCTTGGTGGTTTCGTTGTTGGAGATGACGGACATGGAGTGATTGAATTATCGGCCACGGGCGTAGCTGAAGCTGGCTTCATATACTTTGAGCTGAATTCAGAGGGTAATTGTCAAGAGAAAGTTTGGAATGTAGAGAATAAAGATTGGAGTGTAAGATGGAGTACCCATCAGACGGTCTGCGATGCTTATGGTCTGTGTGGGCCTTTTTCGGTTTGCAATTCACAAAGCTCGCCTATTTGCAGTTGTTTGACAGGGTTTGAACCAAGGAACATAAACGAATGGAATAGACAAAACTGGACTAGTGGATGTGTTAGGAAGGCACCACTGGAGTGTGAAAGGATCAACAATAATAATCGAAAAGCAAATGGAGAAAATAATAAAACTGATGGGTTTTTGAAACTGCAGATGATGAAATCACCGGATTTTGCAGATGGGTCATCTCTTACACTTCCACCAGACACATGCAGAAGCCGGTGCTTGAATAACTGCTCTTGCATTGCATATTCATATGATGCTCAGATTGGTTGTATGTCATGGACTCAGAATCTAATTGACATAAGACAGTTCTCGGTCGGAGGGCTTGATCTGTATATTCGTGTAGCCAATACAGAACTAATTATTGGTAAGCATTATTGTTATATGCGGGTTGATATAATTTTAGTCTAGTCATTAGATTTTATGCTATTTCAAGTGAAAGACTTTAATTTGGAGTGAAATTTGTAATGTTCTAAGTTTGTTATTTACCCTTAATTGCAGATCATGATGAAAAGGGGAAAATGGCAGTCATCATTACTATTATAGTGACAATAGGAACAACCATAGTTGCCACTTGTGCATATATCATGTGCAGAAGATATTCTATACACCGAGGTAATCTACCATCAATCAACATTAAAATTTATATTAGTAGCTACTGTAAATGCAAACTATGGTAAAATTCAACTCACCCTCTATTTTTTTCTGATGGCACTAACATACCTTAAATGTATTATTTAGGAGAGAACAACATATTTTTTCATGGGAGGGAGGTCAGTGACATTTTAAGAGGAAGTCCGTGTAATAATTTTAGGGACCTTGTGGGGAGTTCGGTGTTAGATTAAGTGTCCACCAATTAGCTAA
Source organism: Aeschynomene evenia (assembly GCA_013621005.1). Classification (NCBI taxonomy): domain Eukaryota; kingdom Viridiplantae; phylum Streptophyta; class Magnoliopsida; order Fabales; family Fabaceae; genus Aeschynomene; species Aeschynomene evenia. Next base: position 19,598,116 of record CM024268.1, read on the forward strand.
AAATTATAGTTGTTAGCAATGACATAACTTTATTTCTATTGTTTAGAAGCACATATAGCTTGAGAGGTTGCACCCATTACCAACGTCATGGGTTTGATGATTAAGCCCATCGAATCTTAAGAGTGATGCTGATCAAATAAAGCCAACAATCTCCTCCTGTGTCAGCCGGGGGTTTCGAACCCATAACCTCGCTCTGACACCACTTGTTGAATCAAGCGTCTACCACTTAGCTAAAAGTTATAGTTGTTAGCAAGGACGCAACTTTATTTTCTCATTGTTCAGAATCGCATCTAGTACGAGGGGCTACACCCATTACCTAGGGACGGATTCAACCCGGGGGCAGCAGGTGCCGCGACCCCCCACACATAAAGTGCAATACATATATATATTGAATCAATAATGCTAGTCGTACAACAGAAATACGTCTAACGAGTATCCAACGTGTGTTATACATGACATGGAATGTGTGCTAAACTTACATGTGTTATACATATAGCACACATTCCATGTCATGTATAGCACACGTTGGATACTCGTTGGACGTATTTTTGTTGTACGACTAGTATTATTGTATATTGAATTTTGTTTCACTAATGAAGTCAAAGTAATGATTTTGTGGTTAGAAATTTGAGCTTCTTGCCAATGTATTTAGATTTAAATTTCATCTAGTTTATTTTTAATTGCAAAATTATTTTACCTTTTCAATCTTATCTTATTTAGACTTCTTCTATCAATATGAAGTAAAAATAATATAAAATTAAATTCATCATAAAAAATTTAGAATATAAAGAAAATAAATATAAAATAAATGGATATGAATCCAAAAAAGAACAGAACTAAATTATTAATATATTTACTCGTAAAAATTATTAAGTTAAATATATTTTATTTAATTTATTTTTAAAATGCGTAATGTAATTAACTATCATAATAGTTGTTTAATATTATATTTTACATTTTTAAAATAACAAAAAATGAAGAAAAACTTTTTTACGATTGAAAAACACATAATATTAATATATAAAATTCCAAAAAAGAACTGATATCATATTCAATCTAATAAAAAATAATATATATATAACTTTTTTTATATTTTGAAATATTTATTTGATAATTAATTAAGTAAGTTAATTTTTGCCCTGCCATTACCTGTGGCATAGACTGGGCGCTTAAGCCCATCGAATCATAAGGATGATGCTGATAAAATAAAGCCGGCATTGGGTGTAATAATTTTGAGGGGAGGTCAATGCATTATATGTGTGTGTGTAGAGCTTGTGTTCTGTTTTTCTTTAATTGATCGACGGTTTGAAATCACTGTCCCTCACACGTATGTTTGTGGTTCCTCTGTCTTTCTAATTTGTGACGCTAGTAAGAAGAAAGAATAGCAAAGCATTCCCACAGATCAATAATAGAGATCAAACATCTGTAGAACATACAAGTGATCACATAATGTCACAAGTTAAATTCCAGGAGCTAGTAAGATTCAGTTTTGAGAGGATTGCAACTGCCACAAGCAACTTTGACTTGTCCAACAAACTTGGGCAGGGCGGTTTTGGTCCAGTTTACAAGGTACATTATTAAATCAAGCCTAGTTAATTATTGGTAACTGAAAATTATCATTCTATAATTTCTGTGTCTGCATATTTTATTCAAGGGGGAATTGGAAGATGGTCAAGAAATAGCAGTTAAAAGACTATCTAGAGCATCTAGACAAGGCCAACAAGAATTGATGAATGAAGTAGTTGTTATTTCTAAGCTGCAACATCGTAATCTTGTACGGCTTCTTGGTTGTTGTATTGAAGGAGAAGAAAAGATGTTGATTTATGAATACATGTCAAATAAAAGTTTGGATGCTTTTATCTTTGGTTAGTTTCTCTATGCTCTCTTAGCCCGTATCATATTGAAATTTTCGTCTTTATCAAAATGAGTGTGTTTGGAAGTTACAAAAATAAGAAATGAAATGATTTCAGAATGAAATGTTATCTTTCAATCAATTAGAAAATAAAAATGAAATGACTTTTAATTCCATGAAATTCTTTCACTTCATATTTTAAAATGCTATGGTTTTGAAAAAGATTTGTAGAGAAATGAAATTATTTAGAATCAATTCATTTCATTTCTATGCATTTCATTTCATTTTCTATTTTGAAGCATCCAAACACACCCAATATGATTTAGAAAAAAAAAAGAAAAAAGGAGAATTTTCCACAGCCATTGAGTTTTCATGAATCTTTTATGTTCAATTTTTCATCAAATAATGCTAATATGTAGATTTAGATAATGTAATGAGTAAGAAATTAGAGATAGAGAGAAATAAGGAAGAAGTCCTAATTAGGACCAATTAGAGAGAAAAGAGATGTAGAGAGAATCTCAATTAAGAGCCAAAAGGAGAAAATGATAACACAATTATGATTATGGATGATTTGCACTTGTACCATCTACCTATTTATAGTAATTTTACTATTTTTTTAATTGGGCTAGTAGGGCCACTATTTTAGTTCTTACATTACCTTCCTCTTAAAGACAACCTTGTCCTCAAGGTTGTGAAAAAAAATAAAATTCTATATTCTAATTACAAACAATTAATAAAAGAAACAATGAAAGCACCAATATAATGAGTAAGAAATTAGAGATAGAGAGAAATAAGGAAGAAATCCCAATTAGGACCAATTAGAGAAAAAAGAAATGTAGAGAAAATCTCAGTTAAGAGCCAAAAGGAGAAAATGATAGCATAATTATGATTATGCATAATTTACACTTGTATCATCTACCTATTTATATATAGTAATTTTACTATTTTCCTAATTGGGCTAATAAGCCACTATTTTAGTTCTTACATATAACTACTATGAAACTGCTTCATATTGCAATGTTACATTCAAGATAATACAATTCTACCTAATTTGATATGATAGATCCATTAAGAAAAAAACTCCTTGACTGGAGAAGACGTTTCAGCATAATAGAAGGAATTTCAAGAGGGTTGCTTTATCTCCACAGAGATTCAAGGTTGAAAATCATACATAGAGATTTGAAGGCAAGTAACATCTTGTTAGACAAGGAGTTGAATCCAAAAATATCTGACTTCGGCTTGGCCAAAATCTTTGGAAGAAGTGAAGATGAGGGCAATACTGAAAGAGTTGCTGGAACATAGTAAGTTAAACTTTCTTCACATTATATATAGTAGATAAATGCATTATAGTAGAATCCTTGCATAATCCTTAGTGTTAAATTGTAATGCAGCGGTTATATGTCTCCGGAATATGCTATGCATGGGATGTTTTCTGATAAATCAGACGTGTTTAGTTTTGGAGTTTTGCTACTAGAAATTGTTGGTGGAAGACGAAACTCAAGCTTTTGTAACAGCGAGAATGTTCTGACCCTTCCAGGAGTTGTAAGGTTCTACAATTTATTTCCTTCCCTTGATAAACATGCAAAATGTCTGATATTTCCTTTTTTTTCATTTTAGGCTTGGATGCAATGGACAGATGACAATATTTTATCTATTATAGATCCAGAAATATATGATCCTAGCTTTCATAAGTACATGTTTAGGTGCATACACATAGGACTTCTTTGTGTACAAGACATTGCCGCCGAAAGGCCCAGTATGGCTACCGTAGTTTCTATGCTTAACAGTGAGATTGTTGATCTTCCTCCCCCAAGGCAACCTTTATTCATCCAGCGACATGCCGTGTCCAGTTCACTGTCCTCTGAAGTAGACAATAATGCTTCGCACTCCCTCAACACTGTCAGTGTTTCAGAAATCCATGGTAGATAGCAGACCTAAAAGCTTTAAGAAATTAAGCTCTTTTCTTTATTGGCAATGGAGACTATTTTAATGCTTGAAAGGTTAATGGAACTTCGAACATTGTCATAAAATGGTGTTGTTCGAGAAAAGATGCTCCATGTCAAGGCTATCTAGTGCATGTACTTGAAGCTAGAAAAACAGCTCTCTTTTTTTTTTTTTCAAATAAAAAGTTGTTTTGAAAATTTTATATTTGGCTAGCTTTTAATTTAAGAAAAGAGGAATGTTATTTGTACATAAAATAGTGCCATCCACCCATTTTTCATTTATTCAAAAATTTACAACTTTTATAAAAATTTTGGCAAGTTGCCAACATATTCATAAAAGTTGTCAACTTTTTAAATGGGTGGAAAATGTGTGGATGTGTATTATTATATGTACAAGTAGCATTTTTCTTAAGGAAATAGACTAAGTGATTGTTTGAATGCTATTATTTATTTAAAATAAGATCTTTTTTAATTTAAAAGGATCTTATTGAATTTTTTTATATGTTTGGGTACTAATTTCAAGTAAAAGCATAATCTCTAGAAAAAGTAGAAAAAGATCTTTTTGTAGAAGTTGTAATTTCCATCTTCTAGAAAAAGACATTTTATATAACATAAAAAAGATGTTTACGATTAAATAAAGATTTTTCTATATTACATCCAAACATAAATTAATTTTATATCCAAATGTAAAATTACTTTTACTTTTTCAAAAGATCTTATTTAAAAAGATAAATTAAAAAAAGATCTTTTACTAAAATGACTTCCAAACAAGCCTAAAACCCCAACCGGCATCTCATACAATTTCAACATCGGACAAGCTAATTCTTGACAATAATAAAAATTACCTTAATTGGTTTATGATAATATAAAAAATCAAACATTATAAGATTTGTAGACGGAACCAATTAATGATGTTAACATTAATTTCATTTTTAAACAAATTGATCTAAAACACTTTTATTGTTGTAAAAATTTGTCCCTATTTTATTTAAATTCTTTTCTTTTATTATTTCCGTTATAATATTTAACTCTAAATATTCAAATAATATATATATATATATATATATATATCTTATTTGAAAATTGTAACTCACTTTTTAATGCATTTATTTTGATCTTTCCATAAATTTGTTTCTTAATAACTATTAATCTCTTACTTATTTAAATCTTTATATTTTAAATTACATACATTAAATGATTATACTAATAATTAATGTTAAATATAAAATTAACTATTTTAATAATATAAAATTTAGAATAAAATGAATCTAACATCCTATAAGTGTGATAATATTTAGAATAAAAAATGCAAAGTTTTTTTTTTTCTTTTTGACACAATTAAAGTAAGAGGTGTACCCTACTTTAAATTCATGGAGTTTTCTAATATACCTTAATATCAATACTTTTTTATTTTTCGATTTTTCACATATAAAATTACTTAAAATATTTTTATATTGTTATTTGTTATTACTTAAATTTATTTTTCTTTAAATTGTGATACATTTTTTCATTCATGATGTACATTTTCATTCAAGAAAAAGAAAATTGTTATATATACCATTTCGAATCTAAAAGTGGAGGTATTCATTCTTTTTAGTCCATTAGTTATAATATTGATAAAATTGTCCCTAATTAATTCACTTTTCTTTTATATTCATAGAGTAAAAATATATCTTATAGATTTAGGAAAAGATAAAATGGCTGGAGGTTAAAATAGGAGAACGAGTATATATTGAGAAAACGAAAAAATGAGAAAGAAGAACGAGTACACAAGGGAAATAGAAAACAACAAAATGTATGGGGGTTAAGCCTAAAATCTAGGTTTTTTTACGTAATCAGGTAGTTTAAAATAGTTAAATATGTATATAGGTAGTTGTAGAATTAGTTACGTGAATAGGTAGTGCGTTTTACTGAATAAAAGTCGATTTGAATCGACTATACTCTGCAAAATTGCAATTTTTATTAAGCTATAGTCGATTCAAATCGACTTTAGCACAAAAAAAATTGCAAGTTTGCATGCATAGTCGATTTGAATCGACTTTAGTGCAAAAAAAATTGCACATTTGTAAGCAAAGTCGATTCAAGTCGACTTTAGAGGAAGAAAAGTATAAATAAGTGGTTCCGGGTGATCATTTGGCACAATTCATCATTTTTCTAAAATTCACTCTCACTTTCTCTCTAAAATTCACTCTCTTTCTCTCTCATTTTTTTTATTATGGAGACTGAACATATATACCGGCTGGACATAGTTGATCACATCGGCGCACGTATTCAAAACTAGGTAATATATTAATTGTTTTATAATAAAATTATAAATTTTGTTATAGTTACCATAAATTAAGATGTAGTAAAAAATAGATTTAGGTTGTTAGGTAGATTAGTTGTGTAGTTAGAATTATTTTAGGTGGTTAGGTATTTTAGTATTACAGTAGATTTATTTATGTATATAGTTGATTATATATTTTACTTAAGTTACTAAAATGTAATATTAATTAGTTTACTACCATCATCATGTGACTGTTTAATGCAGCGTTCCAAAATTTAACCAATAGTTTGTAGGTCTTATCAGGAACGCCTATGTCTTATCGTATGAATGTTAATTAAGTAATTTTTGAATGATTTAACTGCATGAATAAATTTTAAATGGTATGATATTATGTTTAAAATTAAGTCCAGGATTAATTACTGTTTTTTATTTTTGTTCCAGTCTGCTCGTGTTTTAGACACGAGATGATTCTGTGTCGTACCACCTCACACCCGTTGATGGAGCCATTCTTGGACAGGGCGGGTTTCGTCATGTCTGGATGCCGGTGTGGACGTTAGATCGCGCATTTATTAGTGCACTGGTCGAGAGATGGAGCCTGAGACCAGCACATTCCACTTACCCTATGGTGAGGCCACGATCACCCTACAGGATGTGGCATTCCATCTAGGCCTTCGTGTAGATGGAAAGGTGGTGAGTGGTTGTGCTACTGACTGGGAGACACACCACCTGGGACGCAGCATTGAAGACTTTTGTCAGGAGCTGCTAGGTGTTGTCCCCCCCCCCTAGTTGAGCGTAAGGGGGGTTTTGTTACGCTCAAGTGGTTGATGAGTCTTCTTGGCGCATTCGACGAGAAGGCCCATCCCACTGACTTAGAGGTACAGAGAGCGACCAGAGCTTGGCTGATGGCCATTTTGGTGGTACTTGCTGCCGGATAAGTCGGGAATAGGGTACATTTGAGGTGGCTCCCACTACTCGAAGAATGGGAGGAAATCAGTAACATAGCTGGGATCAGCGTGTTGGCCACATTATACAGGGAGATGACCCTAGCTGTAAAGTTTGACGTGACTGATATAGGAGGCTGTCATGTCTTATTACAGTCATGGGCATGGTCGCGCTTGCCGACATTATTCGGAGGCGCAATTCGACATGATTTGTGGCCTCTTGTTTCGAGGTAAAGATTTAATTCATGAACCAACTAATAAATTTGACATGATATGCTATTTTATCTAACCTTGGTTTCTGATAATAAATTGTAACCGGTGGGAAAACGTTCGACACATTACCAGGAAGTTGGAGGAGCGACTTCTCAGATTTAGGACAGCACTAGACAACATCGGATTGCATGGGGTAAGGAAGAATAATGGTCATGATATTGAAACTTTATTTTCTACTTTTTATATTGAAATTTATCTTTGTTTGTTAATACTTGTCACAGTTTATGTGGAGGCCGCACGATGATGATCGTGTTAGAGCTGTGACGCCGGACTGGGTGTTTGCTGAGCGAGAGTTGTGGCACTCTGACACCAGCATCATCTGTTTTTCCACTGTAGAGTGGCACTATGCGGAGAGAGTGGTGCGGCAGTTTGGTGGAGCTCAGCACATACCGTATGCGCCGATGAACATCGATCGGCTACAACGTGTCGATGTACGCACCAAGAGGGAGGCATGGTGGCCCAAGGAGAACGAAAGGTGGCATAGAGTATGGGATGAGCGACGACGGAGGAGCATCATCCGGTTCGAGTTGTTCTATGACCACCGCCCATCACGCGAGTACTTTAACTGGTATAGTGTGTCTCCGCACCGATTTCTTAGTTTGGGTGGGCCGCCGCAGGACCCTGCATTTGTGTATCTTTTGGATGACGATGTGCCACTCCATGCTCCACCTGGTCCCGCATTGAATCTGAGACCATCGGGAGCCGCTGATACGCGCAACATAAATACCAAACGCCGTGCAGGTACTCGAGCGAGTGCTCGTCAGGTAGGAGTTCCTGATGCAGGGCAGGGGGGAGAGCGCGGGCGCAAGGGACGCGGACGGGGACGGGGACGGCGTCGCGTGTTAGCTCCAAGAACCCTTTACCTCATCATTGAAGGTTTTGAGTGATAAAATTCTTAATTAAAATAAAAGTTTTAATTTGGTTGGACTAATGGTTTGTTAAGTGTGTTTTAGGATCTAATTTATTTGACAAAATAAAAAGACACATCTTGACCACCATGAGCATCAAAAGTGGCGCAACATAGATGCTCGGAATACAAGTTACTCTAATTTTGAAGACCAAGTCAAAGCTTTTCAATTAAGGAAAGTTGGTTGGAAGACTCTAAGATTTCCTAAAATTTATTTATGGAAAATACATGAAATTAAATAGAGAATCATCTTTATAAAATATCTCTATTTAAATATTCATGCACAATATATATATATACACATAAATTTCGAAATTATATAGAAAATAGGGAAACAAAATTAAATCTCTATTTTACACAATATATGATAATAATTTTCGAAATATATATATATGTGTGTGGGAAATCTAGAAAAATCTTGTATGGAGATTTAGATGCAAATTATTAAATAAAAATAATTATCTAGAATTTATTCTAGAATATATTTTGCATTTAAGTAACATAATATTTTTGCGGACAACTTTAAAAAGATTCTGTGAGCCTCCTAAAGATTCTATTTGAATTTACAAGATTCCCTGAAGATTTCATGCGGGACCAGAAGATTCTATAGAAGATTCTACACGAAGTTAGAAGACCTCAGAAGATTCTGTCAAGATTCTCAAGTCTAGAAGATTCCCGAAGATTCTATGAAGATTCCAGAAGATTCCCGAAGATTCTATCAAGATCCCGAAGAATCTCAAGATTCTAGAAGAATCTCAAGCCTCAAGATTCAAGATTCAAGAATATTCAAGATTCAAGAATCTACATTCAGAAGATTCCCCGGAAGACCATGTTTGGTGTTTTAGGATTTTCAAAAAATGAGAAATTGTGAAATCCTAATTCGTACCAACATGGAGGCACACTTGTGGAGCAAGAAAAACTAAAACCCTAGCCTTTCTCTCTCCTAAAAGTGGCGCAACATAGCTTGCTTCTTTGCAAGATTATGTGAAAATTTGATGAAGCAATGCACACCACAAGATCAAGGCACAAATTCAAATTCAAGGGCTGAGAAGAAGTTTCCTCTTTTCTAATTCTTGGTTACAAAGTTTCCATATTTAAGATCAAATAATAACCTTTGGATTAAAGGGAATTATTTGAATCAATGGCCAAGATGAAACTTCCTCTTATTTGATTTTCTATTTTTGGAAGATCAAATTTCAAACCATATCAAGCAATTCTCACCATTGGATCAAGAGATTTCAAATTCAAACCAAGGGTGGAGATCAAGGCAAGAATTTCGAAATTTGTAGGGTATTTTCCCTATAAATACAAGACCTCAATGCCCAAGAATTCTAGAGACTACCCAAGCTTACAAGTGCCAAAACGCTGTCGAATTGAATCCTAATTTCTCTTCATCTTCAACCTCTAAACCTCAAGTTCTTATTTTTATTTGGGTAAAGGTTGTAATTCTTAAAAGAGTGAGCTTTTGTTGTTTATCCTAGCTTTGCTAGTTATTCTTTGAGAGAAAAATCCATCAAGGTTCAAACTTAGTTGTATCTAAGTTCTTGATTGGTAAAAACCATATCTTTTATACAAAGTCCTTATTTTTGTAAGGCAAGAAGTCCTTAGAGGGTCTAAGGCAAGGGTAGAAAGTCCTTCGGTGTTGAAGGCAAGGATTGAAGTCCTTTGGAGTTGCCAGAGGCAGTTAGTCACCTAGTTGTGGTGCAAGTGAAGTCCTTTGTGGTTTTCAAAGGCAGTGAGTCACCTTGGTGAAGGTGCAGGTTGAAGTCCTTTGTGGTGTTGCAGAGGCAAGAAAGTCCACCTAGTTGTGGTGGTGATAGTGAACTCTCAGGTGTATCCTGGGAACTGGAGTAGGCACGTTGCCGAACCAGTATAAAATTTCTGTGTGTGCTTTCTCTCTTCCCTTACTCTTTTATTATTATTGTTTTTACAATTTATCATTGCATACACACACATAGCATTTGCGAAATCATCATCATATTTTGTCTAAGTGTTGAAGGTTAAAGTTTTAACCTTTATCATTTAGAAGAGCTTGAAAGTAAATATATTTTCAAGATCTATTATAGCCTTGTCTATAGGCTAAGTTTCTGTTTATTTACTAACAATTGTTTCCGCTGTGCAAGACAAATTTATACTTGATCTTTATTTTTAAGTAATTTTCAGAAACAGGATTTATAGTTGGAACGTGATTCAACCCCCCTTCTCACGTTTCACTACCTTCATCGCGGTGCACAGCAGGAGTCAGAGGTGGAGCCACCGAACGAGGCTGACACCGAGCCACAGACTGAGGCAGACACCGAGGCACAGACTGAGGCAGACACCGACGCTGAGCCACAACTCCAGCCACCTACTGAGTCGCAGCAGCAGCAGGAGGTTACAGGCCCTTGGGACCATGTTGTGTCTCAGTTCCATAAGCCACCTTTTTATTCCTCGTGGGGCTCACGGGGACAGGCAGCGCAATGCCACAGTACTATGTTCCGCAGCCTCTGGTTCCAGACTCCTCATTCATTTGTTCATATCAGAGCCCCCAGACACAGTTCAGGACGGGTCTTGCTGACGAGCAGCCTATTAGCACACCTGGGTTGATGGCGATGCTTGACCTGGATGACTTCTCATCGCCCTCGTGGACCCCTAGATCACAGGCTTTGCTTCAGGATATTATGTTCGGTCGCGGATCAGGCGAAGGTTCGTCATCACAGGTGCAGCGGGAGGTCACACCACAGGCTCCAGTTCGCACGGTTGATGATGACAGTTCACCGGCCGATGAGGGGGACTCATCTGATGATCCAGGTGACCCTCCCGATACTGGGTCAGAGTCTGATCCAGGGGCGCAGCAGGATAGGGAGCAGCGACTGAGGCGGCGGCCGAGATGCGGCACAGGAGGGTGCATTGGGGGTACAGAGCCACGACGAGGGAGGGGCAGAGGTCTTGGTCGCAGAGGTCGTGGTGGTAGATAGAGTTACATTTTGGTTTTGTATAATATAATTTAAAGTGTTGTGAAATACTCTTACATTGTATTATTGATTATTTAGTTGAATGTGAACCCTTATTTCCGTACTTTTTATTATCGCGTTAATTGATAAGGCTGGATATGAAAATTACCAAATAAAAAACACATCAAATTTAGATATCTTAAATAAAAACAGTTATGACAAGGCAGAAGTACACAGTACATAACACTTCAACAAACACTTAATGTTACACTCAACAGAACACTTAAAAACAGAAACATATTTTAAAAATAGTGATTACGAATTTAAGTCATCAGGGATCAGCTAGATTGGGAATCGGGTGTTCCATGTCAGCGTAATTTACTTCTTCGTCACGTTCATTGTAAATAGTTACCCCGAACCTTTTATGGCCGTCATAAATCAACCAAATCTCAAAATCATATTCTATCAAGTACTAGTACATAAAGTCTCTCCAACCGTCGGTAAACCATATTTCGTCACCACTTCTCTCACACTTAAGATCCCAGGTTTTTCCACTTGGTGTTTCCAACTACACTTTACGCGGCAACCTTCGCCCATGAATATTAACAAATACTGTTGGCAATTTCTGCAACAACGAGTGCGAGCGAATGACAAGGTTTTTTTGTACAACTTATTATACACAAAAAAAAGTTGAAGGTTAAATTGGAAATAATACGTACCACGCCATTCTTGTTACCATCCTTAATCTTAATGCATGTTTCATGCGTGTCAGGCCCACCGAATGCCAACCCAAGATTCATATTTGTTTTTGTTATGTGATTTATGCTACGAACCTTAAGATTGCATTCCTTTATATAACGAAAAATTTCAAATTCGATTCAAATCGATTAATGAACATAAGCAGTAGACCAACTAGTTATCATATTCTATTCAAATCGATTATACAAACAGAAAAATGCTTATCAAATTCGATTCAAATCGATTATCAATTTTGTACACGATTCTGACACGAATTGACTACTCACCAATTTAGCGCTAATAAATGATCCTTGCAGGCCATAAAACCATAATAACTTGTAGAATATCATAAAATGAGTTACATTAAGATTCTCAAACCAACTACACCGGTAAAAACAATTCAAAATTACTACAAACGACAATAATATCAAATGAGTACACAAGCACATAAAACCAAATCATCGGTAATAAGAACCATAGAATTAAAAGACAACAACAAACATAAAAGAAGTCTACTACAACAAACATAAATTTTCTAATACAACTCATTATGGAATGGTGTTGGAAGAGGACGATGAAGTTATAGCGGGACACTTACGCCTACTATGTCCTGGCTGACGACAGAGCCCACACCTTTTAGGCTGAGAACCTTCCACCTCATCCATCTCATTACGAATCCGACTCGAAACTGGGCGACCCTCAGCTTTCCTCATATCCGACGGATTGGGCCGCAGCACCGGACCATTGTATGGAGGCCACAAATCTTCATTCCGAATAGAAGCAAACTCAGTTCGGTAGACATTATAAACAGATTCCATTCGGTATACTTCATGGACAAAGGATCCCCAATCTAAATGGGCATCAAGGCACGCCGCAAATGCGTGACGACAGGGGTAGTGGAGCTTCTGAAATGCTCCGCAATCACAGACACGTTCTGACAAAGACACCCTGAAGGTCCTCTGTGTTGTGTTGTCCACCTCTCCTTTCTCTAAAATCATATACTCGATGGAATCTCGAGTCGCGCGTGTGGCGTGCATATCATGCAACACTTTCCGATGCTTCTCCATTTCGCCCAGCAGGAACTCAGAGAACCTTTGACCCGCAGCAAGTTGGGCCTGCGCTTCAGTTCCCTTCCTAACAAATAGCGTCGTAAGACGGAGGTAGGTTGACCTCACAATAGCTGTAATTGGAAGACTTCGGGTGCCCTTCATTACTGAGTTAACACACTCAGACAGGTTGGTGGTCATGTGCCCGAATCTACGCCCTTCATCAGCATACTGTGTCCATCTGTCACGGGGTATCCTGTCCACCCATGCAGCAAATCGTGGGTCCAGCGCTGCCAACTGGGAATGCCAATACATGAATTCATTATGTGTCTTTGCATACCCAGCACACTTCACTAATCGCTTACCCTCTTTGCTCTTGAAATGGACCATGAAGTTTGAAGCAATGTGTCTGATGCAATATGTATGATGTGCTGTTGGCGGAGCCCAACCACTTCTTGCGGATTCAAGCACCGTTGTAATTGCCTTGTGCCTGTCAGAAATTACAAGAATGCCCTCTTGCGGAGTGACATGCTGACGGAGGTTAGTTAGGAAGAAGTTCCATGATTCCTTGTTCTCAGCCTCAACAATTGCAAAGGCAAGGGGCAATATATTAGAGTTGCCATCCTGTGCAATGGCCATAAGAAAGGTACCTCTGTACTTCCCATACAGGTGAGTGCCATCAATAGTAATGAAACGCTTACAATAAGGAAAAGCAGCAATGCATGGTGGAAATGCCCAGAAAACACGGAGAAACATGCGTTAATTTGGATCATTCAAACCTGGAAATGGCTTAGTTTGAAACATGACAATGGTACCTGGCATAAAGGTTTTCAAGCCGAGCAACCATCTTGGCAATTCTCCGTAGGATGCTTCCCAATCACCATATATCTGTGAAATTGCCTTCTACTTGGCCATCCACACCTTTCTATATGTCGTTCTACAGGCCAGCTTTTCCTCAACTGCAACTTGCAACACCTTAACTGAAACAGTCGGATCCCTCTGTACCACGTCACAAATGTTTGAGCATATGACGTGATAATCGATCTGCGGATGCTGCTGTGGGACATTGGCAAACACACAAGTGTGTGGCTCCTCCAATTTCTTGATCTCCCACATCCCCATCTTCTTCCCAAGAATGACTCTAACATTCCACATGCATCCGCTCTCATATTGCACACACCTGCAATGCAACCTCGAGGCATTTGACTCGTACACTTTGTATGGTATCTGTCTCTGAATGCTGTAGATCTTAACAGCATACTGTGTGGCTTCTTTTGTTCGGAATAGTTGACCCACAACTAAACCTTGCTCAGCGTTTACTGCCGCAACATCCAAGTCAGTATCGCCTCAAAGTGAATTGAAATTGAATGATGAGTAGTGCTCCGCAACCGCTTGAGATTGTGTTTGGGACACTGCTGGCCCTGTAAGCGGGATTTCTTCAACATCTTCCTCTGATCCGCACGATGTCGCGTCAGCTGCCTCTTCTATTGGGACATCTGAATCTGCATCTGCATCATCAAAGAAAGTTGGAGTGAAGTCAAACCCACCAGGCGAACCAACTGTATGCAACGGTTCTGCACTCTAAGAGAATGTGCGTCATCATCATCCCTCATTGAACTTGTTCCAGCACCACTAGCACCCACGCCTGCGTCAAATGATTGCGGATAGAATGTACGATCAGGCCCCCCGGATCTGAAGTTGCGTTCCTCAAGTTCAACGTACAACTCAAAAAGTCGAACCTCGGGAAACTTCATCTGAAACCCAAGCATAACATCGACATCTTTATCATTGCGAATGCGATATTTAGTGTATAAAGGCTCGTTGGGACCCATACTCATCGGCATTCTATACAGCATTTTCTTGATCTGCTTCCCCGCCTCATCAAGCGTTTCAAGAATTATGCTTTGCAATTGAAGCAGATTAATGCCTTCTTGCACTACAACACAAGGGGGATCATCTGCAGTGAACGTGATCCTATTTGCTGTTGTTATTATATCACAGTTGTGGTGCACAAAAATATAATAACAATCAGCCATTTTTTTAGTAAGAAATTTAGTAGAAGAAAGAAGTGTAGAATGAGTATTGAGTAGAAGAGAGATGTTAGAATGAGTATTGGATGTATGAAAAATGAATTGGGCGTGCATATTTATAGATGTAATTACCTTAAGTCGATTTGAATCGACTTTGCAAAAAAAATTGCAATTTTTTTTGCACTAAAGTCGATTCAAATCGACTATGCATGCAAACTTGCAATCTTTTTTGTGCTAAAGTCGATTTGAATCGACTATAGCTCAATAAAAATTGCAATTTTGCAGAGTATAGTCGATTCAAATCGACTTTAATTCAGTAAAACGCACTACCTATTCACGTAACTAATTCTACAACTACCTATATACATATTTAACTATTTTAAACTACCTGTTTACGTAAAAAAACCTAAAATCTATCAAATCATATCATATATCATATATCATATCATATATATTATTCTAAAATCAGGTTTTGGAGAGAGAAGAATTGCTGACGTGTTATTCACACAGTCATTTGATATCCTGCTTATTAAATATCAATTAATACACCAATATGATGAAATCAAAACATAATCTCATATATATATTCTCATCATATATATTTCAGTCAAATTAATTTAAATAAAATATATATCACATATATGATATGAATTCACATGTAAAATAGTAATAAATAGCAAATATATTTTTTATTTTTAATTAAAGATAAAAACTTTTTATTTGTTAATAAATATTACATATATCAATTAATATTTTTATTTTGAGTAAATTTAATTTTTTATATTGTTTTAAAATAATCCAATTTACTTTTCTAAGTAACATGTTTATATTGGAAACTATACATATTTTTTCATGAATGTTTTTAATTTATTCTATTAATAAAAATGAGATAAGTATCTACCTATTTAAAAGATTAAGATTATTATTTAAAATTTAATTAAGGAAATATTGTCTCATTCTATCCCAAGAATTTTAATTATTTTTTTCACTACCTCTCGATTTTTTTTAATTTGTATTTTTTCCTATATTTATTCAATAAATCAATTTTTAGGTTGTAGCTTTGTTAGTTTTTATTTTGTAATATTATTTTAGAATATGATTTCAAATATTTAAATAAATATAATAATTTATATTTGAAAATCTTTTCATAATGATTATTTTAGAGATATATGTTAGTTTTCTATTTTTTTGAAAAGTTAATGTAATTAGAGACACATATCAATTCAAATATTCAAATCTTTAAGCAAATATTTATTTAAGATTGTTGTTTTCAATGAAATTGAATATCATATTAAGATAAAATATTCTCCTTAAAAAAATATTTTTCATAAATTTCTTATTATTATTGTTCGTTTTCTACTTTCAATAATCATATATGTCTAATATACTTTAAAACTATTCATGAATTTGACGTGATAGCTTGAAATTTTTTTTTTCTACAAATCAAATTTATGAGTACTTAAAAAAATCAAAACATATTTTATTGAGATTACTTGTTAGAAGAATATATTATTTGTAATAAATGCAATATTTATAATCAATTACTGTTAGCATTATGACTCAAAATTAGATTAAATAAATTTATTAGGGTATAATATGTTTAATTTTTTAGATTCATTTTTAAATTTTTTTATTTTAAATTTAAGATCAAATCACTGATATTAATAAATAAAATTAATTGATTTATTTTGATTTGAATTTTATTTTTACTCATGATTTATAAATTTTGGATAAATATTTGATAATTTATATTTTTTTTAAAAAGAATAATATTTATTTAAGATATACTAAATTTCATTTAAAATAGAAATATTTAGAAGTAATTAAATAATAACTAATTAACTAAATAGTAATATTGTAATCTAAGTTCATGTATATTATATAATTTATTATATTTGATTATGATGTTATTATTAATTAATCATGATCTCAAATTCATGGTTGAATCGTATATGGACATAATGAGTCAAAATTAAATTTTTAATAAATCATATCATCTTTTTTTAAAATGAACAATTCATAATTAATTTATAGAATTTCAAGAAAAAATAAGAATAATTCTTATTCAATTAAAAAAGATCATATAATAGTTGTAATTAGTGTAATTTATCATCATATACGATTCATAATTTCAATTGAATCATATTATTTTCATGATTAATATGATATTTTTCAATAATATCATTTGTAAGAGTCGATAATCATGAAATTTATTTTAATAGAAAATATTTGTTATATTTTAATTTATACAAAAAAATCTCATTTTTAACAATAATAGTAGTTGATATAATTAACTATGATTGTTTGAAATTGATTTTATTTTAATCAGTAGTTTTTTATAAGTTATTTATTTAACGTTAAAAACATTTTACATTCAAAATTTCCATTTAAAAAATATATTAATTATAATAATAAATATAATTTTATTGTAGTTGGTTCATATTTGATTATAAACAATGAATTAAATTTTTTTCAATTCATATATATTAATTTTCTTTTAAATTAGATTTAGTTTTAAGCAATAAAATTTGAACTAGAATTTGAAAAAATATATATTTTATTTAAACAATTCATATTGCATTTTATTTATATTATTTATATTATTTATCTAAAAATGCATATCATGATATATGATTAGTACAATTAGCATAATTTGTTTTAATTTTATTGTAACTTGATGTATATAATTTTTATTATACTATATAATTAATCTAGCAATATGTTATTTTCATTCTTTTAAATAGTTTAAATTATTTTTTTTCTAAATAAATTTAATATTTTATTTATTATTAACGATTTCGTTATAGACTAGTTATATCCTAAAGATCGGTTGATGTTAAGAGTCAATCATATGATTAACGAATGGACTTAAAGTTTAGATTAGGCCACAATATTTCCATGATTCCATCCATTTGTCAAAAAGGCCCAGCACAACCACCAAGGATTGGCACAAGTGGTAAGCGGCTTGTTGTCCCTTAAGCAAGGTCTCGGGTTCGAGTCTTGTGAATGGAAAAAATCTTTGCTGGGAGTCTCACCTGCCATTCCCAGGTATGCGACCCGGTGCGACGGATTAGTCGGGGCGAAGCTCCGGACACCGGGCAAAAAACAAAAAAAAAGGCCCAGCGCAATAATGTTTGACCAACATTAAGACACCCCCGCGCGGGGGGAATTTCCGCGTTGCATCCACTTTCGTTGTACCACAGTTAGTGGCTCATAGGCCATACCATGGCATCCATTTGTTGGCACTTATAGTGAAAATGATTCTCCTACGCCAATTGAAGTAAAGAATTTTATCGGGATTTATTAATTGGTGATTTATTAGGTCCTGACAATTACTTTTAGCTCGACAATTAAAAAAAATCTAATTAAATGTTTCAGAACGTCAAAAATAAAAAATTCTAACTAAATGTTTCACAACGTCAAAAATAAAATATTATAAGGTTATTAGACGAAAAAAATTAACAGTATTAGTGATTATAGTGGACTAGGTCTAATAAAGTCGGTTCAATGTTACTTTTATGGGACATACGTGACAAATATTGCAACGACCATATAACGGATAACATTAAGAGGAGTAAAACTTGTAACATACACAAACGGCTATAATCCAACAGCAACATTAAGAGGGGGATGATCGATCACTCTTTAAATAGAGAGCTCAACACCTCCCTAGGCAGGTTGAATGGTGGATACTTTCTACTCTTATTCTTCCTCTTATGTTCGGACTTCTGGCATTTGACATCGACCAAGTGTTCGGTCGACCAAGTGCTCGGAAAGGACCAGAACATTGGCGCCCACCGTGGGGCAGGTAAAACAAGCCTACCCCACCAAGGTCGGCAAAACAAGCCAGACCACAAACAACAACCACCAAAGACGACAAAAGCTCATCAGAGTACTCTTCTCGATGTCAATTGAACCAACAATCCAGGTGATGTCATACCATTATCCTCCTTTTTTTTGTACATTGAATAACACAAAATGTCTTCTCTAAATAAAAAAAAATCATCAATGTTGTATTTTATCATACATATGATTGCTGAGTAAAAATAAAAAATCAAATAATAAATATTTCATGCTAGCAGCCACCAATATGATAGTATGCTAGTACACACTTCAACTCGTCGTTAACAAGTTTTCCATCTACACTTTGATCGATCGGGTTTTAATGATTGACGGTATGATATATAAAAAATTGAATAAATTTCCATTTTGATCTATAGCATTAGGAGGTTAATGATTCATGGTGTAAAAAGCATGGTCAAAAGTGGAGAGTCAAATGGTATTATTAAGTAATACTATTTCTTAGAGAAATTTGAAGTCACTTTTAAAAAGTATAAATAATTTTCACTGCAAATGAAAGGATGTAGTAATCGTCAGTAAGCACGAGTGACCTTTAAGATGTCATATTTTAAGACAGATAATCTTTCTAAAAAAAATGTCTTTATTTAATTTTAACGAGTGTTGAATCATGTGAATGAAATGGAGGTAGTATTATAACTGTCAGTTTTTTTTTAATATTAAATGCATATGTTACCAGTATAAAAAAGATTTAATTTTTATACATTAGTGCAAAAAATAATTACACTTATTTTAATGAAAAATTAATACATATTATTAACCATAGTGCTTTCCTGAATTTTTCTTCACATATCTATGAATAAATACAAGCGTGAATGCAACGACTCTGTTCACACACACAGCGTTTTGAACGTTTTGAATTTGAAATTATTTGAAAGAGAGAGGCCTTGCTATTGACATACAGCTGTAAATCCGATTTTATGTGATAAATAAAAATAAATAAATAAATAAATGCAGAAGGCGACGTGAGCTAGAATTCCAAGAGGGCGACCATGTGTTTTTGCGGGCCGTACCTACAACTAGGATAGGGCAAACCTTAAAAACCCGAAAACTCAACCCTAGATTTATTGGGCCTTTTCAAATCTTAAAAAGGGTAGGACCTTCAGCCTATCAGATAGCCCTTCCACCAAACTTGGCCAACCTCCATGATGTGTTTCATGTCTCTCAACTACGCAAGTATCAGGCTTCGCCTAAGCATGTATTAGAGCCAGAGATCGTCGAGTTAAAAGACAACCTAACACTAGACCTTCCTGCGACCAAGATTGTGGATCACAAGGTAAAACAGACCCGTCGGAGTGATTAGATTGTGTAGTTTTGGTCGTCGGTACAGATTTCGGTACTTGGTGACTAGATTTGTATTTATATATATATATATATATATATATATATATATATGGTGATGATTTATGATGTGTTTTTCTATGATCAAGTGCTGCATATGATGAATTAATTATAGTTGATGATGAGGAAATTTTATGGTGTTACCTGAGATGGCCATGTGTGTGCTAAGTGACCGGTATATATGTATATATTTAAGTGAATTTCCTTACTCAGGAGAAAGACCAGTGTTATGTTTATATATATATATATATATGTATGTATATTTTGAAGTAATATATATATAAATATGTGTGATATATTAAAATGCAGAGGGTGCGTATGTGGATAAAAATTTGTATATATATAGATATATATGTATATGTATATGGGTGCATATATATATATATATAAATACATATATATAGGTGTGTACATGTATTTGTTTTATGTGAGTAAATGTTACATATGTGCTATAAGTTATTGCATAATAATTTAAGTTTGCTTGAGAAGCAAGACAGACTTAATATTATTATTGTACGAGCTAGAAAACCCCTGAGAGAGGTAATGATCGTTATAAAAATTTTGATGAGACTTTAATATTTATTTGAGAGTCCCCAAATTGGTGTTTAGAAGATAATTAGAAAATAATCTCATCAATATTGGAGAGTTATGATTTTTTAAAAGTTATTATTATTAAATTTCACATTTTCATGATTATTGGGAAAATTCTTTTAAATATATAAATAATGTGAAATTAATAATGTAGAGAGATAATTATTTTAGACTTATTGAGAGTCTCATAATATTAAGAAAATTTTCGTAACGATCGTATGCCATTTTCTTATTTTAAATATTGGAAGTTTAGTGAGTAAGTGAGTAACCTGAGAGAGAGCCTGAGTTTGATCCTAAACACAACCGGAACCACTTTTAAGGACCATGAGCTTTCCAAAATTATTAAACTCTCACCACAAAATTTTAGTTGCAATTTCTTACTCACATTCATACTCAAACACATACTCATACTCACCACCTAAACACATACAATGCAAAAATAACACAACCAAACCCCCCAAGAGCACTTAAAACTCTCGGCTATTCCACCTTCAGCCCCATTCATTTCATTCCTCCTTCATTTTCACCACACAATACTTCATAATCCCTCTTGGAGCCATTCACACCCCAAAATTTCAGCCAGCAACCAGAGGGGTCTTGGAAGCCATCTTTAAGCTTCATTTCTTGCCAAACCTTTCACTATTGAGGTGAGTTACAATACCTTTTCTCATCTTTGCAATTTCTACACCATTTAAGAGCTTTTTTGCTTCTGATTCTTGCTGAAACCTAGCCCCAAATTTCGAGCTCATGCATGCATGTTGTTGGTTCTTGCAGAGATTGATGATTGATGCCCATGGTGTGTTTGAATGTTGAAGCTTTGTGCATGCATGTGTAAAATGAAGTAATTTCCTTGTATGTGGTTCTGAGCCTAGTATATGGTTGCTGTGTGTGTGTGTGTTTATGAATGTGGTTGATGATGTTCTGATCATTAAAAATGGATTACTTGAGGTTGGAGAAGAGAAAATGGAGTTGGAATGCGAATCTGCACTCTGCAGCAGAAAACGGGCGCTCTAGCGCCCACTGGCCGCCCGAGCGCCCCGTTTCTAGCAGTCTGGGCAAGGCGCTCCAGGGGAGGCCGCCCCAGCGCCCCGTCTCCAGTGGAATTTAGCAAGACACTCTAGAGGAGGCCACTCTAGCGCCCACAGGTCGCCCGAGAGCCCTTTCTCCTGCTGTGTGCAGCAGAATAGCCTTGTGCCCCCTTTTTACTCTGAAATTAGTTTCCCTTTTTATTTATATGTGTTATACCTTGATGGAACGTATTTTGGGGCATTGAAACTCCCTCTTACCTTTGTGAATTGAAGTCTTTGTGAAATGGGTTTATTATTTAAAGAATGAACAAATCTTTTGGTGTATTTGCATATGTTTGAAAAATTGGATATTTGAGGGAGGTATAGATAATCTACGAACATGATAATTCTAAGTCCGAACCACATACATATGTAATTGATAATTGAGATGAGAGGATGTTGATTATATACAATAGTTCCGAAGTGAGAGTTATGTACGAGGTTGATGATGCGTTGTGAATTAAACTTCTTGATACTAAAGTAAATGATTATGTGAGGTTTCTAGATACTCGAACAAGGTTTATTTCTACATACGATATGTCTGAAGTGTAGTCTATGCATGAACTCACTGGGAGTATGTTAGTGTGTTTGATTAAGTGTTAAATGGTTATGTGATGTCGTAAAATTTGAAATAAAAGTTACGTTTAATGATGTTGATGTATGTTTTTGAGTTTGGATTATGTCTTATGAATGATTGGGGAAAGTGCGAGGAAAAGGAGAGGCATGGTTGGTCAAGGCCAACATAAGTCCTGTATGAGGAGGCAGAACTCGGGCGCCCCAACGCCCCTGACGCGCCAGGGCGCGATCTCTGCTGTGGATTTCAGCAGATTGTAATTTTTGCAGAACTTAGAGGCAAAATTTCTATTTCGTGAACTTGAGGCATCAAAATGAAATAGATATGAACTGATAATATGATGTAAACTGTGTGTAACTGTATAATACTATGTTTGATGATAAAGCATAATATGAGTATGTGGATATAATATGACGAAGTTTCATGCTTATAATGAAGATATGAGGAGTATGAAATGAAATTGTGAATTTAGGTGCTGAACTTGAAGTTACAACTTTATGCTGATGTTATATGATGAGAAATGATGAATTAAGATGATGATTGTGCATGATAATGCATGTTTCTTGTATGTGTTGATTTCATGTGATGAAGTGTGTTTAGATAGAAGAGCATAAGGTTATATACACATTATGTTGCATATGCAAACTAATAAGCTTACAATGTGGAGTGTCTAGAGGCTGCCTGGGAGTTGGGTGGATTCGGGTACGCCATTTTCGGCTATTCAGGAGTTGGGTGCACTCGAATACGCCATTAGAGGGAATCTAGGAGCTGGGTGTATTCAGATCCGCCTCGAAGTTGTAATGGATATCCGGGAAGTTGGGTGAGATCGGATATGCCAATTTAAAGTATATTTGTGTATGTTTTATTGGTATGAATGATGTTAAGCAAACTATGACGTGTTGCCTAATAATTTACATTACTGTTAGATTTTGATTGTTGTGATTACTATGAGTTTGAGATTGGTATGATCGACTGTGATGATATACGAGAGGGGTGAGTATTAATTGTACATTGAGGGAACTGTGAGAACTTAAAAAGACTCTTAGGTTCCCCTAGAGACGGATCATTAAGTTATTTGGTCTAGTCAAAGTAAGCACTTGAGTTTTTGAGAAAATCTAAGTTCCGTTTGGTGCAAGTATTACTTTGACTAGCTAGAATCGATAACATCGAGCACGTAGATCCGTGTGCTCAAAGTAACTCACTAAGACACCTCTATCTTACGCTCTCATTTCCAATGATTCGATTCTAGATGGAGTAGCCGCCACCGCCACCGCCGCGCCACGATACATATGATTACGCTTGGGCCAGCTACACGCCGGCCACGGTGCGGTGACAGTCGCGTGCACCATCCCGGGGGTACATCGCTTCTTCATCCCAGAGCTTGTTGCGAGGTACCCTACTCTTGCTCCTGCCCCAGCTCCAGCGCCGGCTCGTGCGCCTGCCTCCCCACCGCCACCTCTGCCACCTTCTCCCGCTTCGGAGTCGGTCGAGTCGAACCCAGAGGAGGACGAGGGCTACCAGAGTGATGGTTCGGCAGATTCCTGGCTAGATGTCGATTACATCCTACTGGAGTCTGAGGCGCCTTCCCCTGCCGCAGGCTCAAACATGAGCGAGGATACCAGGAGTGCTAGTAGGTGATGCGCCGGCCGTGACCCCCTGACAGATGTGCAGCTGACCCACATTTCTTTCCTGTTTGCCTATAAGTTATATTATGGAGCTTTTTGTACCTCTGTGTGGGATTTGACGCTCTTTGACATGTATATGTATTGACAACACTACAGTCTTACCTGAGTCCTCTTTTGTATATTCGGACCAGGATTTCCAGACTTGTATATTTTGATCATGTCAGCTCCTTTATTTGCTCTATATGTATTAAACAGGATCACGACACACTTGAACCTTTTACATTTCACTCTGATGCTTATGTTAAATAGTAATATTATGGCCATTGTTGTATGGGCCTTTATCATATTATTGGCATTTTCATTATTACTCTAGACGCTTATCCAGGATATCTATTCGTGCTACTGAAACTGATTGGTCATGGCTTTTGAGTATCGATATCGATTTATCTTTTACACCGGGTTGTGAAAATGTATTTTACTTACAAAAAAAAAACATGGAATTTTTGGTTGTTATGTAACATTGCAAATTGTTAATTATGTCCATGACATAGTTAATAAATTGGGATGTTACACACGCACACACACTTTGTTTTCTTTCTTATTTCTCTCTCTCAGTTCAGTTTTGTGGTGGTGACGGTCCTCTTGCATTGAACATCTCATCATGAATTGCCCCTTCATTACTTGCATCATTGTCTTGGGGTGATGAAAGGGAAATTTGATTTTCTTAATTAAATTAAATGGATTCTCTCATTAATTAATAAGACATATCATAATTAAGCAAGCAGCAAGCATGTAAAAATAAATAAAAAAAAGTAAAAAAAAATCAGTAAATGTAGAGATAGGAGAATAAGAAGAATAAAATGAAAACAAAAGAAATAAAAGAAAATGTAAATCTAATATATGGGTTTCAAGTACAACTATTGGTTGAACTAATTCTTGGGTTCAGAGCTTTAGTGGTGTGAGATTGAGAATTGGGATTGAGACCACAACCACATCAAAACAAGTCAACAGGAACTAGTTGTAAGGTTTTTTTTTTTTTCAAATGAAACAAAAATTAATAAATTAATGTATTACTAGTTATTGCTAGGCACCAATAATTAGTATGGATGTCTCTTATTATGTATAGATTAATGAATTACTAGTTACTGCTGGGCACTAATAATTAGTTTTCTGGTAGATAATTAAAGGTCAGAGATTGCTTTGCTTCTTTAGGTGATATTATTAATTATTTAGGCTGCTTTTTTGTGGCAAAGAAAGAAGAAAATGAAAATTAGAAAAAAAAAAGAAAATTTTTGTCTCTGGAATTAGAATGTCTATCTATTATTATATGGGACATTATACCTATCCTCTTGTAAGATTTAGCAACATTCACTTCATCTGATTTTTGTCTTTAAAATTTGATCAACTAGTCTCCCAATTTGTAAAAGTATCGCAATGGTATTTTCGAAATTATACTGATTTTTTTTCATGATTAAGTTTCATGTAGTTATCAAATGTGTTAAGTTTCATTTTGGTTGAGAAGTCATTTGTTTGCTACTTATTATGGCTTGTTGGTTCCATTAATAAGAAATGCCGAAGACAAAGAGGTATCCTCCAAGGTGTCAATCGACATCAGCTCAAGATGATGCTAATTCTGGAGGTATGAGTGAAAATGCTTTTGAAGCTTCTCCTCAAAGTGAGCCTGCAAGGTATATTAGTTCATCCGTGGATACACACTCTAATGAACAAAGGATGACAGAGGCTGATTTTGGATATGAAGAAGAGGTAGAACCTGAAGGTCCATTACCCGAAACCTCCAAAAGAAGGTGGAAGACTGAGTGGAATGTTGATGTGATTGATATGTATCCATTGAATCATTTTATGTTTTTTCTTTTTCATAGTGTTCTTATATTGCAGTTTTTTTTTTAGATGAGCATGGTGCTAAAAAGTAAAAGTCTCTATTAGTGAGGGGACTAATTGCACTTGATGATGGAGAAAAGGTTCTCACTCAATGGAATGACTATAATCAGCCAATTGAGGATTTTGCTGGCCTATTGGGCGGATTTATAGGGCAGATTGCTAGTAACTTTAATAATTTCCCCATAATCTACAAAACATGGCATAAAGTTCCCTCTGAGTATAAGAATAATATTTATGCTAATGTAGTCAAGATATCGATTATATTAAATTGTATGAGTTTGAATTCTTATTGATGTATGTTGATTCCTAACTATGTTATTCTGGTGTTGTACTCACAGAAAAAATTTGTTGTTGATGATGAAAGGCAAAAGGACTATATCATTTGTAGTTTATCAAAAAAGTGGCGAGATAACAAGTGTAGATTGTTCTAAAGTCACTACAAACCAGAGCTTGGATGGGAACAAAATATCAATTTGCACCCCAATGGAATTCCTAAAGATCATTGGGCCTCCTTCTTGGAACATAGATTAAGTGCTGAAGGACAGGTTGTATACTCTTTTTTTTTTTTTTATCAATTATTAGTTATTTCCTTTTACTAAATTTTGTTATGTCCCATGTGTAGGCGTTAAGTGAAAAAAATTCAGCAAATCGAAAACGACTAACGGTTCCTCACACCCTCGGGTCAAAGACGCTAGCTAGAAAGAAACATGTGTTGATACAAATATTTACTTTCTTTATCCTTAAGTTATTAGTTTAGAAAGTGCAGTGCTCAATTTTAATCTAATTAATTTTGTGGGATAATAATATAGGAAATTGAAAATGGAAGAGAATATAGTAGAGGGGAGATGTACCATATTTTCCACAAGAAGAAAGATGGATCATTTGTCAATGATGAGGCCCAAAAAAGGAGTGTAAATCTAGAATGATTTGAATGTTTTTTGTACTTTTTTTTCCTACATATTTGATGATTTTTAATCTTTGTTTTTTTGTTATTTATTGCTTGTAGGAAGAATTGGAAAAGGAAATTGAGAAGGGAACTTCTGAAAATGAAGCATATGTGAAAGTATTTGGAAAAGAACACCCGGGCTATGTTAGAGGCATGGGATTTGGTGTCTGTCCGTCTCAAGTGCTTGGGCCATCATCTCGCTCGGGAGGGTGCACTAATTCTGATGGGCCATCAAGAGCTGAATACGAGACCTTGAAGCTACAACTAAAAGTGTTACAAGATCAAATGGCTTTCTTTATGAGTCAACATGGAGGTCAAGTTCCGCCTGGTTTTCCTGCTAATCAGGTAAATGCATGTTTTTTAAGAGTTAGATTAAGATGTATACATGAGCTTGATGATGTTGTTGTGCTTTTGTCTTGATGATTTTGAGTTTTCTTGAACCATGCCAACTGAAAATATTGAGGAGTACCTTTGTTGGATGTATTGCTGTTTTTTATTTTAGTTTTCTGATATTGGTTAGTCTTGGCTGACTGAATATTTATTTTGAGTTATAGGAACATGTGTGTGACTTTTCACCTTATTTGCTGTGATATTGGTGTTGTGAATAGTGAGCAATAGGAAGGTGTTTAAGGGTAAATTGGAGTTGATTGACGATGAAAAAGATGAAGTTTTAGTACATGTATATAATGAGAGAAGACAGTTTTGGCCAATGGAAAGTAGTTGTTATCTTTTGGTTGAATTAGTGGACTTGTTATGTTTCTACTGCTGTATTTGTTCCTGTTTGAGGTTAGACGATGTTTTTGTTGTTATTTTAAACTCTTATTTTGTTCATGACTTTACTATTGCTAGCAAAATTTGTAATTTTTTTCCTTCTAATTTCAAGTTACTACTTAGGCTCACTAGTAGAAGCAAGAAAATCTTCTAGTGCAAGTTATGAACCTCAAGCTCAAGGACCATCATCATCTTGTAATCCTTAGAATATGAGATAGTCTATTTGATATTAATTTGTAATCATGAATTTTTTTTTTAGTTACGTCACAAATGGTTTGCTACTTGGACGAATTGCTTCTTTTGTTTACTTAGCACTTTTAACTAAGTAAAGTTTCTTTGATATATCTATTGATGTCAACTCAATTTCTAATAGGTTATTACTTGAAACACTTTATTGAAATATATTATTATCAGGTGCATTATTTATATTATTTATTCTTACATTTAGTAACAATTTTATAAAAATAGAAAATATTTATGAAATATAGATTTTTAAAAGATATGGACTGTAGTGGTTATACAAAACCGCCAACAAAAAATTAAAAACTTTGAAGAACACTTTGCGGCGGTTGGGTAATGGTCGCGAAATAATATAAAGAACCAATTTGCGGCAGTTAGGTAACCGTCGCGAAATAATATGAAGAACAAATTTGCTGCGGTTTCAAAACCGTCGCGAAATAATTCGAAGAACAATTTGCGGCGGTTTTAAAACCGCCACGAAATAATTTGAAGATTAACTTTGTGGCGGTTAGCTAACCGCCGCTAAATAATGTAACTTTTTTGTTGACTTCATTTAGCGGCAACCATAAGCCGCCGCAAAAAATGTTGCGGCGGTTGTCTAAAACCGCCGCAGAATAGCTCGCGACGCTTGGTATTGCGGCGGTTTTAACCGTCGCCAACACTATAAATAACCGTCGCGAATAAGCCTTTTTGTTATAGTGATGCTTCTGAACCATAAAACAATTTTTGAGAAAGTATTACTTTCTCAAAAAGTCACTCTTCTCAGACGGTAAACCTTTTCAAAAAGTGAAGCTTCTAAGTAAACACTTAGAATGCTACATAACTCAGAAAGAATGCCTTCTAGTCTAAGTTACTGTAACGATAACTTTACTTACAAACAACTATCTCATTCAACGCCTATATAAACCCCAAACAGTTATTATTTCAAGTTACATTGCTTTCAAAACTATCTCTCTCTTTCTTTCATTACTCACTCTCTATCTCTTTTCTCAAACCACCTCAGTAATATGACCAACATTAAGGGAACCAAAATAATCTCTCTTGGAGATGTCATGGACACTGACCTCTTCGAGGTTAGTACTCTTCAACAAAAATTTGAGAAGGACTACCTATCTAGGTCCACTGCCTGTGGTAGGGTGCTTCCTTTCTTTGTCTACGACTGAGTAGACGTACTCCAAGATTTCCTGAGTACTCAATTAGGATAGGTAAGGATGTTGTCACTTGAAGAGGTAAGCTACCCTAATGTAGTACAAGGGTTATTCTCTCAAGTACAACATGAGAGGAACCTGAAGGTTTGTGTTTGCACGAGAAGGGAGGTTGAATCGTGCTTAGTTAAAATCTTTTTCCAAAAAATTTTTCAAGCAAAATGTTCTTAGAATGAAATTCTTCTAAGTCACAACATAAGACTTTATGAGAACATAAGCTTATGAGAAACTTAAGTTCGTTTTCTTAGAAAATATCTCTTCTGAGTAAGTGCAAAGATTGTTTTTAGGATAAAGTTTTAAGAAACTTCTTACTTACTTAAATAGAGAGTTTTAGCCTTAGAAGGTTGATTCAATTCTTTCGTTTTCACAAGTATGAAAAATAATAAGAGTGTTTAAGGAAAGAGATCAACACACAGAAAATTTTTATATTGGTTCAGTTAATCCTTAACTTACTCCAGTTCTCAACCTTCAATTGAGAGTTTCCTTGATATTTTTCTTATCGTACCTTCTCAGCCAATAACACCTTTACAAACCCGTAAACGCTTTTTGCCGCCTCACAATCCGAGGGGGACTTCCTTGCCTTAGTCAATCCCTAAGGACTTTTTCCTCTAACACTTGAGGACTTTTCCTTGCATTTAAACTAAAATGACTTTTGCCTCACAATCCGAGGACTTTCTTGCCACGAGTACAGGACTTTACAATTGTTTAAGTTTGAAAGTTTTTCTTTCGAAAACACTATCAAGATCTTAGACGCAACTAAGATTTACTCTTAATAGACTCTTAGAAATTAACTTGCACAAGACAAGAATATACAAGTTTAAGTCTAGAAGATTTTTCAAATAACTCTTCTCAGTTCTGCGAAGGTTTCTAAGAAAACTTTCTAAGTTACAAGATGATTTTGATTTTCGCAGAGTTTTAGCACGTTTTGATATATGGGAATTCTCGTACTGAACACTTGCATTGATCTTCTATTTATAGACTACGAAAATCACTTGTTTTTTGAAATATTTTTTTTGCTGAAGTGCCGTGCTGACTCAGCTTTCTCTCAGAATGGCTCCCTGCATGTCAACGGGTTTTGAGGAGCTTTTTAAGAATGTGCGCAGTGCAACACTTCCAAAATACTTCCTTTAGCCTTCTGAACTTGTTGAGAATGCTTCTTTTGATTCGAGCGCTGAGACTTGGACCACTTCAGAAACGCCGTTCTGAGTGAGGCCGCCTGAGAAGATAACCTTCTGAGTGAAGGTACCCTTCTGAGAGGGTGTATCCTTCTGAGAACCAAAACTCGGTTATGCCTTCTGAGAGGCTTCTGAGTGAGTTTTGTTTTCTTCTTCAAAATTGCATTTTCGCCTATGCTTCTGATACACATTTCATGTTCTTCTAAGCTTTTGGATTGGACTTGAATTTCCGAGGCTACTTATGCATCTTCTAAGTCTCATTTAGAGTTTCATTCTTCAAATGAAGCTTTCTGAGTACACTAGCACAGAACATCAATTCTATATCAACCAAAATCTTTATCTTATAATTTCAGATTTGTTATCATTAAAACATTTTTGAATTTTAAATTACTTTTAGAAGGGTTCTGGAGCTTACAATCTCCCCCTTTTTTATGATAACAATCTAAACACAAGATAAATATTTTGTTTTATATTAGTATTTTCTGTTTAAGTTCTACGAACTTAATCAGAATGCACTTAAGCTTTCTTTTAGAAAATAACCTTAGTTTCTAAGAGAAACTTAAGTTATTTTCTCATAATGCTTTTTTAGATAAACAACGAATATAAGTTAAGAAATATAAAAGAACTGTTGTAATTAAGTCAAAATGGCAAATGTATTTCACTCATAAAATTTTTAATAAATGATTTGATGAATACAAGATGCCAAAAAATAAATACAAGAAAATTATTTAAAAACCAAGAAATTTTTTCTTAGAGACTCTCCCTAAGTCCTAGCCTATATTCATATCTTAGCCAAAATATTTTCATATTTTTCTCCCCCTTAGTTACATAAAAAAGGGTGGCCTAAAGATATAGACACCATCATTGACACTAAAAACTAGATCCTTCGAGCTATGTATCTCAGAAGCTGGACCACTTCTTCAAGCAAGTCATGAACTCCTGCATCAGGAGCCGTTTCTGGAGGCATAGTAGATGTTGTTGTAGTGTCTTGAGAGTGTCTAGACTCAATGACCCTTGGCACTTGAGTGGGATGGGCTCCTAGATTCTCTTCTTCCAAAAATGTTGTTGCAGCAGCCACATTCTGAGAGGTCGGCTCAGAAGGCTGAATGAGATCAGCAGCCAGATCATGAAGAACTGGAGTTGTAGGCTGGTGAAGGACGAGGGAGGTGGAGAACCTTCTTGCTCTCAGAGGGTTGGGTCGGAAAGACACAGAAGGAGGATAGCGAACAAGGTTCTCGAATTGGAAGTCCATTTGGTAGAGAGCATTTGACAGGGAGTATCGGGATGCCGGAATGGTGAAGCTGGGTGGAACTTGATGTGTGATGTCCAGCTGAGAACCATGTGTTTCCCCCTGAGAAGGTCCCACACTCCTAGAATCCCTCAATGTGCTCTGGGCAACAAATGTCTCAGCAGCTACAACTCCTGCAGTGGCTGTAGCATTTGTGCCCACTTCTGAGATGTTCCCAGTGCTAGTGGTCACAGGCACTACGGGGCCTGCTGAGAAATGGGTTTCCCCATGCTCTTGTTAGGTTTCTGAGGGATGGGCCTCATCCTTAGGTGTTGGTCCTTCCAACTCTTGTTGTTGTGGTTGATGTTGACCTACATCATCTCCCCCTTGAAGATCCAAGCAGATTTCATCGATCCGCTCAGCCAGCTGTTGAGTTGTGACGTTCGCAGCCTCAGAAGCAATTGCTTTTGAGAAGGCAATCTTAGTGGATCCCTTCTGAGAAGGGTCCATAGGCATATTCTCAGTGCCTAAAGAGTTAGACCCTCTTCTTTGAAATGAGAAGCGTCATGCATCTTCTTCTGAGGTAGGGGAGTTGCCTTATTCTTCCCTTCGAGCCTCTTCACGCCTAGGGGAGGGTTCCCTAAAAAGCAAAGAGTGGTGAGAAGCTTCTGGCTCCCCTTCTTGATGTTGGGGACCAACCATTCTTACGGGGCTAGGTGGTTGTTGTTCCTCTTCTTCATGATGCTCATCCTCCCCATGAGGTCCAACATCGTGAAGAAGGTCTTCTTCACGTACAAAAGGTGTAAGAGAGGGAGTTGGAGATGGAGGAGTTACCAACTTTTTTCGACAGAGGGTGGATGCTTGAGCTTTCTCTTTAACGGAGACACATGATGTGTCACCGTTTCCTCAGAATCTTATGAGTCCGTCTCGTAACGGACCAAAACGTCCTTTTGCTTCTGAGGTGGAGATGGTTGTGGCTCCTCAAAAGCTTTGCTTCTTGTGATACGAGCAGGCGTATCAGCAATCTTCTTCCTCTTTCTGCTCTCAGAGGACTCAACCGCTTTCCTCTTGCCTTTGTTTTCTCTACTTGGATTGACCTCTGGCTCAGGAGGTATGGTTACCTTCTTAGAAACCTTTGGGGCCTTAGCAGGCTCAGCTTCTCCAACTACTTCCTCTTCCAAGGCAGCGCCTTTTTCTTTCTCCACCTGAGCCATCCTCTGCTTCTTGAAAGCGTGAAACATGGTGATCGAGAATTTGTGGTTGTTGTACACGTACTCGTTGTGATCAAATGGAAATTGTGTAGCTTCCAAGATCCGAGTTAAGAGAGACCCCTATGGTAGACGCGTCTGCTTCCTCTTCGGGTTGGCTCGATGGATGATATAATTAATCATCATCCTCCCGAAGTTTACCTTCTTCTTCTTCATGAGATAGTACAATAGACATGTGTCCATTGTTGAAATATCTCCAAGACCTCCTATCCTTGGAAGGAGGGTTTGTTGGACGGGTACGAAAACCATCCTTGCTCCAAGTGTTAAGACATTACACTTGATAGTGTTAAGACATCTTCACTCCTTTTCCGAGAGCTCATCCATCACGACCTTGTCCTTGTTATCAGCGATGACTTGTCCCCCATCATCCTGTTGTAGGATTCTATTGATATCCTTGGAGTTGAATCGGATGTTGTTCCCACCATAGAGCTTACTACGCCTCTGTTAGTCTCGTAGCGAACTTGGAAGTATAACCCCCTTACTACGTTTGGGTAGCAGACACCCTCATAGGAAATCATGCGTACCCATCCTGGATGTACACCGTAGTAGTCTTGGAGGGCTCCTACCTGATTGTATACCGAGAAAGGAACTATCTTCCCAAAGGCTATGGTCCGAGAAAGGTAGTCTTTCTCGAACTTGTGTTGAAGACCACTGTCCTCGAAGAGATCAGTGTTGACAACCTCTTTAAGGGAGCTCCTCTGAGTACCCTTAATATTAGCCATTTGAGATTTTGTTTAAGTGAATTTGTGAGGAGTGAAAGAGAAAGGGTTTCTGAGAGGTGTTAGAAAGAGAAAGAGATGAGAGAATCGAAGAGAGGGGTGAGATGAAAATTTTTCAGAGTTTAGGCAAGGGAGTGAAAGCAAAGTAATCGATTCGTTGTAACTTTAAGTTACCGTTACAGTAACTTAATGTGTGGCTTTTGAGTAAATGCCTCATTCTGAGAAACTAATGTCTTTTGACAGACTTACTCAAAAGGCTTCCTTCTGAGAAGGATACCCTTATAAGAAAACAAAGTTTTCTCAGAACCTCTACTCACATTTTCTCAGATACTTAGTCCTACTTTTCTCACATTTCTCTCAGAATCTAGCTAAAAATCACCCGAACCTGATGTGGAATAACAATCCACAACCACAACAAGTTCAACCAACTCAGCAGGTTTGGTATCAACCTCCCCATCAAAGGCAACCCCAAGCTCCATTGCCTCTACCTCCACCACCCCAACAGTTGGCTTTACTTGCACCCCCCACATCTGCTGAACCATCTCTTAGTGATGTGATGAAATTACTCATGGAACAGCAAAAGATGATGTTGGATCTGCAAAATGAGGTCAACCAGATGAGAGGAGGCAAGGTTAGTTCTAATTGCAAGGGGAGTGTGCTTGCCGTTCAATTGAGGTCAGGTAGAGCACTTAAGGACCCAAAATCACTTAAAGCCATAAATGAGGATGATTTACTTGAAACGGAGAATACTAAGGTCGATCCACCTGTGGAAGAAGTAATCTCCGAGTTGGCTCCAAAGGGACCAGACACATTCCAACCTCCTATTCCGTTCCCTCAAGCCACCTTGGCAGAAAAGAAGAAAAAGGGAGTGGAACTAGACAAGGAGCTGTTGGACATCTTCAAAAGTGTGGAGGTGATGGGTGCGTCGTAACACTCATAAATTTAATTATTTTTAAAACCAAGTTCCCCTAATATAGTTTAGTGGAAACCAGGGTCGTCTCTCACAAGGAATGACTAAGAGAGTAATACACGAGACTAGTTGTCTGACGGTTTGTCACAATTGGTGGTTTTTGTGTGCAAGATAATTAAATTGGAATAAAAATGGAAATAATAAAAGCAACGGTTTATGGGGGTGGAACATTCATTAGGGTGTCAATCATTGGCTACAAAAGAATGCATGAGTTGATTAATTACGCCGGAGTTAGATCTAACTCCTTTGTTGTGATTCTAATGATTAACTGCCTAGAATGGGATTAATTAGTGAGATCTCACCTTTAGTTCCACTTTCAACAATTATTAAAGCCAATCACATTAATCTAATTAAAGAGACTAATCAGCCAATTAATTACTCATTACCAATTCCTAATATGCCATGCATCAATTAATCAACTAACACACAAACATATGCCAATGAATTAGCCAACTCAATCAAGTAAGCCAAGACAAAGGGGTTAAACACATAATTCAAGATCTCAAATTACATGTTAAGGGTTGATAATGAAAACTTATGCAAGATTAAGAACAAAGCCTCAAAATACCCCGATGATGTTCACACCCTCATAAACCACAAAGAAAATTAGCTACTCATGGCAATGAATTAAAGGGCAAGAATTAAAAAGAAATTAAATGCAAGTTGGCAAGATAGAAAAAATGAATAACTGTATTAATGAGAAAGAGTAACTTACAAAACCCAAAAGGGCTGGACGAATAACGTTTGAAATGTAAAAGATGGAGCTAGAGCTAAACGAGGAAAGATGGAAATCCTAATGGAAAGACAAATAACTCTAACTAGGAAAAGAAAATAAGTGGTTGAAGAAGTGATAGTAGAGATGATGTGTTTCTGATGCATTAGCCTTCTTTAAATAGAGTGAGCAGCCTCCAAACCCTAGCTAATTGGGCCTCCAACTCGTGCAGATTAGGGTTTCTGCTGTGACAGAGTTGCGGTGCGGCGCTGGGGCGTGCTACGGGCGCTGGAGCGCCAGCATTGTGCACGTGACTGGTTTAAGTGAGCCACGCGCGCTACAGGCGCTGGAGCGCTCGATGCTTGCTCTGAAATCCACTACTCCGCTTCTTGCTCAGTTCTTGATGTCTATAACTCTAATAATACCTGTGACCTGCACTAAAAATACGAAATATCCAAGATCAAGTGCAAAGGTCATCCTTGAATTGTAAAAACATCATAAAACTTGTTATTTTAGCCTTTATTTCTATTAAGCTCAGATTAATCTCAAGTTGAATTAAATACAATAAGAGGCCAAAATAAAGCTAAGAATTGCATACAATCATCCAAATTAAGGGTATAAAATATTGGTAAAAATCGCGTTATCAGGAGGTCAACATTCCCTTGCTTGATGCTATCAAGCAAATTCCTAAATATGCCAAATTTTTGAAGGAATTATGCACCAATAAAATGAAACTAAAAAAGGGAATGAGAAGGTAAAATTTGGGGTGAATGCTTCTTCCATAATTACTCCAAACCTCCCATAGAAATGCAAGGATCCTGGCACTTTCACCATTCCATGCACCATTGGCAACATGCAATTCCGGGAGGCAATGGCTGATTTGGGTGCAGCTATAAATGTCATGCCAAGATCGGTATATCAAGCTCTGAACATCGGAGCACTCAAAACCACAGGCGTGATCATCCAATTAGCCAACCGCACCATTCAACAACCGGATGGACTCTTGGAAGACGTGTTGGTAAAGGTAAATGATTTAATTTTTCCAGCTGATTTTTATGTATTGGAAATGGCACAAGACGGGGAGTGTAAACAGCAAGCATTAATCCTTGGTAGACCTTTTCTAAAAACTGCAAAAGCTAAGATTGATGTGCATGCCGGTAGCCTCTCTATGGAGTGTGGAGAATTCAAGGTCCAATTTAATTTGAAAGATGCCATGAAATTCCCATCCGAGAACCATTCAATATTTTCACTAGATATCATGGAAACTTTGCTTGAAAACAATATTGATGGTATCTTGGATGACTTAGATTCATGGTTAGACTTCGATCTTGAATTCAACTGTCCAGATTGCGAAAAGTGTGATGATCTTTGTGAAAGTTGTTTAGCAATGGAATTGTCCTTGAGAGTACCTTAAGAATACTCAATTTTAATTGATAAATTTGAGCATGAGGCCCTTGGAACAGATTCCTCTCATACTGGGAACGATGACACCGCTACTGAAATTCTGCAGCAGGGTGTTGCGCCCGAGTGCCCCTAGAGCGCCGGAGCGCGCGTTCGCGGTGCGGAAAATTCTGAATCTGCTGATTTCTGCAATTCTGAGCAAACTATTTCTATTACTGACTCCAATTCAAGATATAACGCTTGTTCTTCTACCAAAGTGTTCTCTATTTCAGATGACCTAAAAGAAGGGGAGCAAAACATCCCTAAAGAGGAGTTGAAACCACTTCCCCCACACCTCAAATACACCTTTTTAGGAGAAGGGCAGAACCAACCAGTGATTATCGCCAATGACCTCTCATCCGAGCTAGAAGAGAGACTCGTCAATGTATTAAAGGGTCATAAGGCAGCAATTGGCTGGACATTGGTAGACATCAAGGGTATCAGTCCTTCTACATGCACCTATCGCATCTTTCTGGAGGAAGAGGCCAAACTAGTAAGGCAACCTCAAAGAAGGCTGAACCCTCTGATTCTTGACGTTGTGAAGAAGGAGGTCACCAAGTTGCTGGTCGCGGGGATCATTTACCCCATTTCTGACAGTCAATGGGTCAGTCCAGTTCAAGTAGTGCCAAAGAAGTCAGGAATAACCGTGGTTCACAATGAGAACAACGAACTCATCCCCACAAGAATTTAGAACAGTTGGAGGGTGTGCATTGACTACCGGAGACTTAATCAAGCCACCCGGAAAGATCACTTCCCTCTGCCCTTTATTGATCAAATGCTAGAGAGACTCGCAGGCCAGTCACATTACTGTTTCTTGGACGGATTCTCAGGATACTTCCAGATCCACATAGCCCCTGAAGATCAAGAGAAGACCACCTTCACATGCCCCTTTGGTACATATGCCTACCGCCGCATGCCGTTTGGGCTTTGCAACGCACCAGGTACCTTCCAGAGGTGTATGGTAAGCATCTTCTCCGATTTTCTTGAAAATTGCGTAGAGGTATTTATGGATGATTTTACTGTCTTTGGATCCTCTTTTGATGACTGCCTGCATAGTTTGGAAAAGGTGTTAAAAAGATGTATTTTGGCCCGCCTTGTTTTAAACTTTGAAAAATGTCATTTTATGGTCAAACAAGGTGTGGTATTTGGGCATGTCATCTTTAAAGCTGGAATTTCGGTAGACAAGGCTAAGATAGATGTTATTTCATCTCTTCCTTACCCCGCGAGTGTGCGGGAAGTTCGTTCTTTCTTGGGTCATGCAGGATTCTATAGGAGATTCATAAAGGATTTCAGCAAAATTGCGTTACCCATGACCAAGTTTCTACAGAAGAAAGTTGAGTTCCAGTTCGATGATGCGTGCAAGGAGGCCTTTGACAAACTGAAGGAACACCTCACCACTGCGCCCGTGATCCAACCCCCGGACTGGACGCTCCCATTTGAGCTCATGTGTGATGCATCAAACTATGCATTGGGTGCTGTCTTAGCGCAATCGGTGGGTAAGGTTTCTCATGTCCTCTATTATGCTTCTTGTACTTTGGATGTTGCACAATCCAATTATACCACAACTGAAAAGGAGCTCCTAACCATTGTTTTTGCATTGGATAAATTTTGATCATATTTGCTAGGCTCTAAGGTTGTGGTATATTCGGATCATGCAGCTCTTAAGTATCTTTTAAAGAAACCTGAAGCCAAGCCAAGGTTAATTAGGTGGATGCTACTATTACAAGAGTTTGATTTAGAAATACGGGATCAGAGTGGTGCTCTAAATTTGGTGGCTGACCATTTGAGTAGAGTTGAGCACCTTCCCAAAGATTCCCTTCCACTTAATGACTCTTTTCCTGAAGAGCACTTGCTAAAGGTTGATGTAATTCCATGGTATGCACCTATTGCTAATTACTTGGCAGGCCGAGTTATTCCATCAAATCTTTCAAAATCCCAAGTAGAAAAGTTCAAAAGTGATTGCAAATACTACTTGTGGGATGCACCATATTTATGGAGACTTGGGGCTGATCAAGTAATTAGACGTTGTGTGGATAACATGGAATTCCAATCAATCCTAACTTTTTGTCATTCTGGACTTAGCGGGGGTCACTTTGGACCTCACCGCACTGCTAGGAAGATCCTTGACTGTGGGTTTTATTGGCCTTCCATCAAGAGGGACTCTTATGAGTTTTGTAAAGCATGTGAGCAATGCCAAAGAGCTGGAAATAACTCATGGAAAAATGAAATGCCCCAACAACCCTTACTATTTTGCGAAATTTTTGATGTTTGAGGAATTGATTTCATGGGTCCACTTCCTAGCTCCCGTGGTTTTGTTTACATCACTCTCGCTGTGGATTATGTTTTAAAATGGGTGGAAGCAATTTCCACCAGAACTAATGATTCCGCAGTTGTAGTTGCTTTTGTTAGGTCCAATATTTTCTGCAGGTTCGGAACGCCAAGGGCCATCATTAGTGACAGAGGGACTCACTTCTGCAATAGGAGCATGGATGCCTTACTCCGCATGTATGGGGTTGTTCATAGGATTTCTACAGCCTACCACCCCCAAACTAACGGACAAGCGGAAGTCTCCAATCGTTAGATCAAAAGAGTCTTGGAGAAGGTAGTAAATCCCAACAGGAAGGATTGGAGCTTAAGGCTAGATGATGCACTGTGGGCATATAGAACTGCTTTCAAGACCCCAATAGGCATGAGCCCTTTCCGGCTTGTGTTTGGGAAGGCATGTCACTAACCGGTGGAACTGGAACACAGAGCCTACTGGGCCATCAAGCAGTGCAACATGGATCTATCCTTGGCAGGAGAACACAGGAAACTCCAATTGCAAGAATTGGAAGAGTTGCGTCTGGAAGCCTATGAGAGTTCACGGTTATATAAGGAAAAGTCAAAGGCATTCCACGACAGCAACATTTCCAGGAAGGAGTTCAAAGACGGCCAAGAAGTGTTGCTCTACAACTCAAGACTAAAACTGATGGCTGGGAAACTCAAGTCCAGATGGGATGGGCCCTTCATTGTATCTAAGGTATTTCCACATGGAGCGGTGGAAATCTGCTGTCCAAAAACTAATTCAAGATTCAAGGTCAATGGACACAGACTAAAAATCTTCAATAGAAATCAGCAGCATTCAGAGGAAAATGAGATGGATATCATCCACCTTGACGATCCCGACTCCACCTAACCAGTCAACCGTCCAACTTAGGGACATTAAAGCAAAGTGCTTGGGGGAGACAACCCACCAAAGTTTCCATTTTCAACTATCACTTCAATTTCCGCACTTAGATAGGTTCCTTTCTATGTTTTCTCATCTATTAGTCTTTATTTATCATTCATTTAGTTAGTCAAATGGCAAGAAGTTCACAGCACAACAACTATCATGGATTCTGTAGCAGACCTGCGCCCTGGCGCTCAGAACGCGCTCTAGGGCCCGTAACGACACAGCCTCAGCGCCCTAGCGCGCGTCCCTCGCCCCAGCGGCCCTGGACAGCCATCTCCTTTGCAGGTCCTTTTATATACCCTTTTCCTTGTTCTTTTAACTGTTGACACTAGGGACAGTGTCTCATTCAAGTGTGGGGAGGGCGTAGAAATTGCTTTTGTAAATATTTTCTTGCCATCTTTTTCTTTTCCTTTTGTTTTCTTTGTTTTTATGTGTTTTAAGGTAGATGATTGGCTAGTTGTCTTTATAGCACCCTTTGGTCTGAATTTGCTGTTACCCTTTGATTTTAACTCAGAAATTGTTGGCATGTTACTCCTATATGAGTTTGAATTGTTTTTGTTATCTC
This sequence comes from Aeschynomene evenia, assembly GCA_013621005.1. Taxonomy (NCBI): domain Eukaryota; kingdom Viridiplantae; phylum Streptophyta; class Magnoliopsida; order Fabales; family Fabaceae; genus Aeschynomene; species Aeschynomene evenia. The sequence goes on from CM024268.1 coordinate 19,638,450, forward strand.
TGATTGGTTGTTTGGATTACCTATGAGAATTGAGCCTTATTGTGATTAAATGCATCTATTGATCACTTTCTTCTTTAGAGCACACACACACTTGTATTTGTTATTCCTGAATTTGCTTGATTCTTGTTTTGCGTTTTATACATGTTGCGTGTGATTGAGGCATAATTTTGTTTTACATTTGTGAACTACTTAGCCAAATAGCCATTCGATACACATTTCCCATTGTTTGTAGCCAATTTGAGCCTTTATCCCTTTATTCTTTACTAAGCTCATTACAAGCCAAGAAACGAAAAACAATGAAAATCCCTCAAAGATACTAGGAGGACATGGTTTGAATATTGAGCAAAGTCTTAAGTGTGGGGAAATTGGGTTTGAATTGTATGTGGGAATGGGAATAAATTGTAAAGGGTCATGCTTTTGTACATAAGTGGTCAATTTCTCTTTTCTTTTCTTTTCTCATTTCAAACTGTCAAAAGAATTGGAATGAGGAATATATATAAAAAAAAAAACAAAAAATTCAAGAAAATCCAACAAAAATATGTCATTGTTTGCAAATAAAGGTTGTTGGGTTCCTGGGAATCATTGTGTAATTACTTGGGAATCATGGAAATTATTTTGCTGGGAATTGTATTGGTTTATTGGTTTTAGGTGTTTTCTTTTCTCTTCATTTCTTTCTTTCATTCTGGAAATCATCTGGGATCAGTCGAACAATGAATTCTTAGTTTCTTGGAATTAAGTCCACTTCCCATATATGCCATACCTGTCCCAAGTCTCGTTACAACCCTGAAAAGACCTCTTGATGCACCATGTTTGTGGAATTTCAATGTTAGTAGCATAGCAAATTTATGGAATGCAAATCTTGTGTGTCTCTATCATTTGAGTTCTTAGCCAAAACACTGAGTGATTGAGAGATAAACACACTGGTGAGGACCAATCAACCAACTATGCATAACATGAACTGATTCTCTTAACTCATGATTTTCTTTCGAATGCCAACTTGTAATATGATTGTGGGTTTTGTATAATTTTGACCAATGTGTGCTGTTTTGATTAACTTTCCATCATCTTAGTAGTTTGTTTTCTTTTAGGACTTAGGTGTTAGGATGAATTTGCCATTGCTTTATTTTTAGAAGTGCTAGGAATCATTGCTTTTTGCATGAGGACATGCAATTGTTCAAGTGTGGGGATATTTGATAACGTGGTTTTTACCAATATTTTAGGCCCTTAATTTGAGTGATTGTATGCAATTCTTTACTCTATTTTAGCCTTTTATTGTATTTAATACAATTTGGATTTATCTGGGACTTAATGGAAATAAAGGCTAAATTAATTAAGTTTTATGATGTTTTTGCAATTCAAGGATGACCTTTGCAATTGATCTTTGATATTTGATGTTTGTGGTGCAGGTCATAGGAATTATTGGAGCAATGAACATCAGGAACTGAGTGAGAAGCGGAGCAGTGGAGTCCAGGTCGGGGTCGTGCGCCCCAGCGTCCTCAGAGCGCCCTAGTGCCCGAACATCATCAGACCCCAGCGCCCTAGCGAGCGCGCCGCAATTCTGTTACAACAGGGACCAATCTGCAAAACCGAGTTGGGGGCCAATTGCTAGGGTTCTAAGGCTGCTTCTTCTATTTAAAGGAGTGCCTAGGCATCCAGAAACACACCTCTTCAGCCTCCAACTTCTCTACACTTCTATTTCCTAGTTTTATCACTTTCCAAACCCTAGACTTTTGTATTCCCTTTTAGTTAGAGTTTCTTTCTCTCATTAGGATTCCATCTTTCCCTAGTTGTTCTCTAACTTCTTCCATTGTTTACTTTCAACGTTATTCGTCAAGTCTTTTGGGTTTTGTAAGTTACTTTCATAATTAATTCAGTTATTCGTTCTTCATTTATTCCCTTAATTGCATTTTACTTTCCATTAATCCTCATTCTACTTTACTCTTTCTCTTTAGTGTTCAAGCCAAGTTATTTTCTTTCTTTCATATTTGCTTTAAAATCAATTTAATTTCTGCCCTTTTATTCTTCCATGAGTAGCTAAGTCTCTTGGTGGTTTATGAGGGTGTGAACATCATTGGGGTAAATTGAGGCCTTGCACTTCATATTGCATAAGTTTTCATTGTCATTCCTAGCATATAATTTGAGATCTTAAATTGTGTGTGTTTACCCTTGTCTTGGCTTACTCGATTGAGTTAGGCTAATTCATTGGCATGCATTCATGTGTTGGTTGATCAATTAATGCATGGCATAATAGGAATTGGCATATGATTAGTTAATTGGCTGATTAGTCTCTTTAATTAGATTAATGTGATTGGCTTTAAAGATTGTTGAAAATGAAACTAAAGGTGAGATCTCACTGATTAATCTTGTTCTAGGCAATCAATCATTAGAATCACAACAATAGGGTTAGATCTAACTCTGGCGTAATTAATCAACTCATGCATTCTTTTGTATACAATGATAAACACCCTAATGAATGTTCTGCCTCATAAACCACTGCTTTTATCATTCCATTTTAATTAATTCAATTTACATTCTTGCATAGAGAAACCCCCAATTTGTGACAACCCTCATACAACTGGTTTCGGTATTGCTCTCTTAGCCATTCCTTGTGAGAGACGACTCTGGTTTCCACTAACTACATTAGGGGAACATGGTTTTAAAAATATTAAATTTGTGGGAGTTGCGACGCTCACATCAGTCACAATATCATAATAAAATGCAACTATGACTGGCCCTCTATGGCATATACCAACAATTCATACTCAAACACATACTCATACTCACTACCTAGATACATTTAACACTCAAACAACACAAAAACTAAAACAACAACACCCCCTTTTGGCCCTTAAGTTCTCGGCCACACCCTTCCCCCCTTGAGACACAAATTCATTTCTCCCAAAAACACATTTCAGAGCTCCTTTTCCCCCTTGAGAAACCCCAACTCGGCCAGCACCTTGGAGGCTCAAGAAAAGCCACCACCACCTCTTCTTCTTGCATTTCCTCAAGGCAATCTAGTGATGAGTTACTCATACCCTAACACTTCTACATTGATTTTTGCTCTTGCATGTGATGTTTGGTGGATGTGTTGTGGGATTTCTGAGCTCCATTTTAGTGTTCTTCATTGAGCTCAAAATCCATGGCTGAAATGTGTCACTTGAGCTTGATGCATGTTTGTTTAAATTGATGGTGTGAATGCATGAGTGATTCTTTGGTTTTTTGGTGTTGAGTGCATCGTCTTGTTGCTGTTGCATGAGTGCAGATAAGTGATTTCGTGTGTCTCTAATGTGTGAAATGGAAAGGGGTGAGGTTAGGGATGAATGGAGAGAGTTTGAGCTCTAGTTCTTGATAACGTGGTTTTTACCAATATTTTATGCCCTTAATTTGGATGATTGTATGCAATTCTTTGCTCTATTTTGGCCTTTTATTGTATTTAATTCAACTTGGGATTAATCTGAGCTTATTAGAAATAAAGGCTAAAATAACAAGTTTTATGATGTTTTTACAATTCAAGGATGACCTTTGCACTTGATCTTGGATATTTCGTATTTTTAGTACAGGTCATAGGTATTATTGGAGCTGTAGACATCAGGAACTGAGCAAGAAGCGGAGCAGTGGATTTCAGAACAGGCATCGAGCGCTCCAGCGCCCGTAGCGTGCGTGGCTCACTTAAACTCGTCACGTGCACAGTGCTGGCGCTCGAGCGAGCTATACGCGCCCCAGCGCCGCGCTGCAACTCTGTCACAGCAGAAACCCTATCTGCACGAGTTGGGGGCCCAAATTGACTAGGGTTTGGAGGCTGCTCATCTTATTTAAAGGGAGCTAATGCATGAGAAACAACACCACTCAACACCTCCACTTTTACATATTTTCTTTTCCTAGTTAGAGTTATTTTTGCTTCCCATTAGAATTTCCATCTTTCCTAGTTTAGCTCTAGCTCCGTCTTTTACATTTCAAACGTTATTCGTCCAGTCCTCTTGGGTTTTGTAAGTACTCTTTTATCATTAATTCAGTTATTCGTTCTTCAATTCTTTCCAACTTGCATTTAATTTCTTACTTTGTTCTTTATTATTAATTGCTTTCTTTATTCCAATTTATTTCTTGCCTTTTAATTTCTTGCCATGAGTAGCTAAGTCTCTTGGTGGTTTGTGAGGGTGTGAACATCATTGGGGTAAATTGAGACTTTGTTCTTAATCTTGCATAAGTTTTCATTATCAACCCTTGGCATGTAATTTGAGATCTTAAATTATGTGTTTAACCCTTTGTCTTGGCTTACTCGATTGAGTTGGCTAAGTCATTGGCATATGTTTATGTGTTAATTGATTAATTGATGCATGGCATATTAGGAATTGGTAATAAGTAATTAATTGGCTGATTAGTATCTTTAATTAGATTAATGTGATTGGTTTTAATAATTGTTGAAAGTGGAACTAAAGGTGAGATCTCACTAATTAATCCCATTCTAGGCAATTGATCATTAGAATCACAACAAAGGAGTTAGATCTAACTCCGGCGTAATTAATCAACTCTTGCATTCTTTTGTAGCCAATGATAACACCCTAATGAATGTTCCACCCCCATAAACCGCTGTTTTTATTATTTTAAATTTATTCCAATTTAATTCCCTTGCATACAAAAACCCCCCAATTGTGACAAACCCATCATACAACTAGTCTTGTGCATTACTCTCTTAGCCATTCCTTGTGAGAGACGACCCTGGTTTCCACTAAACTATATTAGGGGAACTTGGTTTAAAAATAATTAAATTTATGGTTGACACGACATAGCCATCAGTTCTGCAGATTCTGCAGTGTAGGGCCGCCCAGGCGGAGGCGCGGACCGCCCATGCGGTCTGCTCCTCGCACTGGGCAAGAAGACTCTGCTGAGACCGCCCAGGCGGCCAACAGGTCCGCCCGGGCGGTCAGCTCTGTGACAAGGGCAGTTTTGCAGCCCCATGTTTTCCCGTCTCCCCGAAATTATTCGCTACTTGTATATAGGTGTTGAGCCTTGAGAGAACATGCTATGTGATGTTTAAATCCTTTCTTAGCCTTGTGAATATATATATATATATATATATATATATATATATGTATTTGTATAATTTTGATTGTTAAAGAATGAGAGAACTCTTTGGAAAATGACATATACACTCGAAATTGCTTTTGTGAAAAGATCATGTGTTTTGTGAACAAAGGGTTGCCAAGATTTAGTTACTTATAATGGGAATAGGTTAGAATTAGTCTTGGTTTGATATTTGATTTAAAGAGGAGAAATGAACCCTTAGAGAAAAGTATTTCATATGCTTTAAATCAAAGGTGCTGAGATTTGTGGAGATTGCATGTAGTAACCCCTAAATCAATGGAATGCATGAATAAATAGTGAAGGGAAGTTAAATTATGTTGAGTACCTGTATTTATGTGCTAAATTCTGAGTTTTTGAATTTTGACGCTCGAAGAGCAATTATCAAGAGTTGTAAAGAAAGTCTAACATTCGTAGGTACATGAGCATGCATAAATGATTAAATTGACGTAAGAAGTCTATATGGAGCATTTTAGGAAAATGTAACACATATCCATGATAGTAGTGAGGACATGCTAAGTTAAATGTGAGTTTGCGAAGTACATGCAACTATGAAATCGACATATATGCTTAAGATTGTAAAAATGCGGAATTAAGAGTTCTTGAACTATGAATTATGATGTGACTGATGAGATGCTGAATTGTGGATTTGGGGAAGTTGTAAATAATGAGTTATGAATTTTGAAAGTATGTGCAATGATGTGTGATTGTCATAATATTGATGGTTGATTTGAATAATGGGATGATATGATGTAAATTAAGGTTATGATAATGTGTGAAGTAGAATGCCTCCTTTTCGATTCAATTGATTATGAAATGTTTATGAGGTATGAAGATACGTTCCATAATGCATATAATTATTTGATTATTGGGATGTTTATATAGAAGTTTTGTAAATTTGCATATGGTTATACTGAGTTAGAAGATTGAAGTGTTTAAGGCTACCCGGGAAGCTGGGTGAGTTCGGGTATGCTCAAAACGGCTGTCTGGGAAGTTGGGTGAGTTCGGGTATGCCGTTCACGGCTATTCGGGAGTTGGGTGTATTCGAATACGCCATTAGAGGTTATTTGGGAGCTGGGTGTATTTGGATACACCTCAAAACTTAATGGATATCCGGGAAGTTGGGTGAGATCGGATATGCCAATTTGAAATATCATTAAGTATGATTTATTGCTCATATGATGTGAATGATGTTAAGTAACTATGACATGTTACCTAATGACTGAAATAGCTGTTAAATTCTAGTCTTGTGATTATGATGAGTATGATATTGATAGTATTGGCTGTGATGATACACGAGAGGGGTGAGCAGTAATTGTACATTGAGGGAACCGCGAGAACTTAGAAAAGACACTTAGGTCCCCTTAGAAACGGATCATTAAGTTGTTTGGTCAAGTCAAAGTAAGCACTTGGGTTTTTGAGAAAATTAAAGTTCAGCTTTGTGCAAGTATTACTTTGACTGGCTAGAATCGATAACATCGAGCACGTAGGTCCGTGTGCTCAACGTAACTCACTAAGACATCCTCGTCTTACGCTCTCTTTTCCGATGATTCGATTCTAGATGGAGCAGCCGCCGCCGCCCCCGCCGCGCCATAAGACGTATGATTTCTCATGGGCCACCAGCGCGGTGACAGTCGCGTCCACCATCTCCGGGGTACACCGCTTCTTCATCCCAGTGCTTATCACGAGGTACCCTGCCCCTGCTCCTGCCCCAGTTCCAGCGCCAGCACCTGCCTCTCCACCACCACCTCCGCCACCCTCTCCCGCATCGGAGTCGGACGAGTCGGACCCGGAGGAGGAGGGCTACCAGAGCGACGATTCTGCAGACACCGGGCCAGATGTTGACTACATCTTAGTGGAGCCTGAGGTATCTTCTTCCGCAGCAGGCTCGGACATGAGCGATGATGCCGGGAGTATTGGTAGACGATGTGCAGACCCGTGACCCCCGACTGACGTGCAGCTGACCCTTACTTCTTTTCCTTTGTCTACATTTTATGTTATGGAGCTTTTTGTACCCCTGTGAGGGATTTGACTCATGACATGTAGATGTATTTATTTGACAACCATACAGTTTTACCTGAGTCCTCTTTTGTATATTCGGACCAGGATTTTAGACTTGTCTATTTTGATCATGTCAGCTCCTTTATTTTCTTAGGCATGTATTAAACAGGATTTCCGATACACTTGAACCTTTTATGTTTCATCCTGATGCTTATGTTAAATAGTAATATCATGGCCATTGTTGTATGGGCCTTTATTATATTATTGGTATTTCCCATTATTACTCTAGACACTTATCAAGGATATCTATTCATGCTATTAAATCTGATTGGTCATGGCTTTTGAGTCTCGATATCGATCTATCTATTGCACCGGGTTACGAAAATATATTTTACCTATACCAAAAAAACATGGGGATTTTGGGTGTTTGTAACATTGCAAATTGTTAATTATGTCCATAGCATAGTTAATAAATTGGGATGTTACAGGAGTCTATTTTGTTTTATATGAAATGTGATGTGTATTCATATAATATATCATGCGTTGTTATTATTATTTGATCTATGTACACGCAAGACCCTTAATTTCATATACTGTAAACATTTGCAAAAATTTTACTCTCGCTTATTTTCCGCTATTATATTTTAAATAAAAGATAAAGCTATGAAATCAGGACGTGACCCTTAATAATTGGCCTAAGATGACTTAAGCATTAAGGGCCAATTACTTGGGGGTTACATTTTGGTATCAGAGCAGGTCTATCCTACAGGGCTTGGGGCAATGGACCTTTTATGCTTTCTGAGTTTTCTTAACTTTTTCTTAGAAGAAGGGGATGGTTTCTGAGTTTTGTTGACATTTTCTTTTCCTTTCTGAGAAACCTTGTCCTTCTGAGAAAGGCTTCTTCTCTTAGCCTTCCGAGCTAGAGAGGTGGTTCCTTTTCTCATCTTTGGAAATTTCTCAGAACCATATCCCATCTTGAAACACATTGTGCAAATGCATGGAATCTTGCTCAAGGATGAATCATTGGTGTGAGGATCGAAGATTTCCTCATATCCCAGCCCTCTCTTATCCTTGTATGGTCTATGACCTCCAAGCATAAGATCAAGCATGTTTCCTCCATTGACCATTTTGACAAGATCAGAGGTGAGAAGATCATTGGTCTTTTGTAACTCGATCAAGGCTTTCTTAGCCTTCTCAACGGTTACAGAAGCCATTTCCTCTAGAGCTTGGTAGAGTTCATGTCCCTTAAGGTTTGTTTCTTTAAAGTCGTCTCTCTCAAGCTCTAACCTCTTAACCTCTTGAATTAGTTTAGCGTTTTCGCTTTCCAAGTTTTTAAAAGCCTTTTTGTATGAGCGAAATGGCTGAGTTAATTCATTAGAGTCACGCAGAAGCTCATCATAGAGTTCTGAGAGCTCTTCATGTGATTGGAAGGGAAGAAAGTTAGTTATCTCCTCTAATTCTGATTCAGTCTCGAGGATGAACTCTTCATCTGCCATGAAGCACACATTGGCTTCGTCTTCAGCATGCGAGTAAGAAGCTTCCTCTCTTGAGTCGCTCCATATAGCTGCCATAGCCTTCTTCTTCTTGAGGAAGAACTTCTTCTTCATACTCTTGTTCTTTGGACATTCGGTCTTGAAGTGTCCCTTCTCACCACATCCATAACATATGGCTTCAGAGATCTTCATCTTCCCATTCTTGTCCATTTTAATTATACAGTTAACATTTGCATAAATAAGTAACGTCTCTGTGAGGTGTACTAGTTCCCCTAAACATATACAATAGATACATCATAAAGTAACATAATACAGTCATCAAACAACTTTATCTTGCATTAATCTTTGGTCTATGACCACCCTCCTGTAAACCTCCAACTCTACTGACCCCTAGGCATGAGCTCATCCTTAACATAACGGGGAGAGGGGGTACCGTCACTCTTTTACCAATGAGATTATTCACCAAGGTTGCCATTCCTTGGTTACCATCCCCATTAGTAGCCGAAGACGGGAGTGTTTTATAATAACTGTAACTATGTCTGTGCGTCACCCAGTGACGTCTTCACCTTAATTATATGCCTTACATAATATACAAATATATATAACATCAATAACATCACATAACAGCATGTAAACATACATTACAGATCATACAAACATATATAAATCATACATAAATCGTATATAACACTTATATGGGTCGTAAAACACATTAGGACACGTAAAGGGTCAAAACAGTTAATTTTCGTAAAATCTGCAGTATTGTAATCGATTACATCGGGACTATAATCGATTACTGTAATCGATTACAGAGCCTCTGTAATCGATTACCAGGGTATCGTGTTTGCTCGCGATTGGAAATTCTTAGCTCGTAATCGATTACGAACCCTTGTAATCGATTAAGAACGCGAGATATCAGATTCTAGGGTTTCTAAAACATGTTTTTCAATAGCCAATGGCCAAAACACAGGTCTAGAATCATCCCAATCGGTAGAAAATACAGGCACATGAAAATCAATTGGTGGAATAAATTTTAAAACACTTTTACATCAATAAAACACTTTCTTTTTGGAGTTTAATCGGAAAAACATAACCCTTTTATGAACCCTAATGGGAAAAACGAACAACAACAACAATTTCATCAAAAACACTTCATTATGCACAAAATTACAGTGAATAAAGAATGTCTAGAACCCCTACCTCTCGTAGACCTCCTATGCAAAGCGTAGAGAAACCCTTTCCCTTTTCACTTTCTCTCTCTAGCCCCACGAACGGTAGGAATGCAAAGATGACTCCTTTTCAAAAATTGCAATCGGTAGAAATGTTTTGTTTGATCAGAGTAATAAGAATATGTAGTTTCTTTTGTCATTGGGTAAGAATTGATATGGATTTGGTGTTGTGGAAAGGCTATGGCTTATGTTCTTGAGAGAGAGAGAGTAGGATAGAGGCACAAGGGTTTCGAGAGGCTGCCAAGAATGTTTCAGAAGATGGAAATTAGGTTTTCTTAGTAGAGGCTCGGATGGGTATTATATAGAGACGTTGTGGGGCCCACACATGACTTAAAAACGCACCAAAAACTCTAACTGCGCAGTCTGTAATCGATTACAGTCTGTTAAAATGCACAAATTTGAAAATTTGTGCAGTGTAATCAATTACCATCCCGTGGTAATCGATTACTGGGCTGTAAAATAGCCCCAAAACACTTCTAAAACGTCCCAACTCGTGCTATAATCACACATACGTCATTTCTACCCTCATGCATCATTAAAACATTAAATATAACATATAAATACACACAAATCAAACGCATACAACACATAAAGGTTATCAAGGAGAAACTTATCCACTCAAACTTAATTAAATTCTAACTAAGGTCAATTACCCCCTAATTTCACTTAATTAGAACTTAATAAAAGTCGGGGTGTTACATTTCTCCCCCTAAAAAGAATTTCGTCCCGAAATTCATACTTGTAAACACATGTGGAAACTGGCGACACATCTCTTCCTCTAGCTCCCAGGTGAAGTCTTGCAACCGACCTCCGCCCCAAGCCAGTTTGACCAAAGGCACTTCCTTGCTTCTTAATCTCTTGACGCCGCGGTCAACGATCCTCATAGGGGCAACTCAACCGTCAAATCCCTTAGTTGTACATCTTCCTGCTCTAAAACATGACTAGGATCGGAATAATATTTTCTCAACTGAGAGACGTGAAAGACATTATGCAAGTTTGAAAGATGGGGAGGTAAGGCCATTCGGTAGGCGACTGACCCGACTCGACTCAGAATCTCGAAAGGACCAAGGTACCTAGGGCTTAGCTTTCTAACCTTCATGGCTCGTCCTATACCTGTTGTGGGGATAACCCGCAAAAAGACATGCTCGCCTACTGAAAACTCTAAGGGTCCAATCCTCTGGTCTGCATAGCTCTTTTAGCGGCTTTGGGCCGCGAGCATCCTCTCCCTAATCCTCCTTACCTGCTCCAATGTCTCCCTCACAAGGTCGGGTCCTAACACACTTGCCTCACCGGGGTCATGCCAACACAGGGGTGATCTACACTTCATCCCATATAAAGCCTCGAAAGGCGTCATCCCTATACTTGCCTGGTAGCTGTCATTGTAGGAGAACTCTATTAAAGGCAATAACTTATCCCAACTTCATTTTCCATCCAGAACACATGCCCTCAACATGTCTTCCAACATCTGGATAGTCCTCTTCGATTGTCCATGCGTTTGAGGATTATATGTTGTGTTCATGCTCAACTCCGAGCCTAGAGCCTTCTAGAAAGCTCCCTAGAAGCGAGACGCGAACCTCGGATCACGATCTGAGACTGTCGTCTTCAGCACACCATGCAACCTCATAACCTCCCTGACATTGATCTCCGCTAGCTTCTCCAAAGGGTAAGTCATCCTGATCACCTGAAAATGAACCGACTTGGTCAATCGATCAACAATGACCCACATAGCATCGTGGTCCGCCTGTGTTCTTGGCAATCCAGACACGAAGTCCATGGATATGCTCTCCCACTTCCTCTCGAGCACACTAAGCGGCTGTAGCAATCCTGGTATCCTCCTGTGCTCCGCCTTCACCTTATGACAAACCAAACACCTGCTAACCCACTCCGCAACAGCCCTTTTCAGTCCCTGCCACTAGAACATCTTCCTTAGATCCTGATACATCTTATCAGTCCCAATGTGGATGGTGAAATGGCTCTTATGAGTCTCCTCCAAGATCGCTCTCCGAAGGTCAACACTCGCAGGTACACATACACGTCCCTCAAATCTCCATAAATCATCTCCATCATTCCAGAAACCCTACAACTTGCCCTCACTAACTGCCTTCAGCACCTTCCCAAACTCCCCATCTTCCTGCTGGGCTTTACCTATCTCCCTCAAGAAATCACTAGATACCTAAAGTTGGCTCACTCTAACGCTGGTGGGGGTAAAGGTCACTCCAAGGTCAAGGTTCCTAAACTCCTCTATGAGCTTCACCTCTCTGACCATCATGTGAGCTAGGCTCATCGTCTTACGACTCAAAGCATCCGCCACCACGTTCACCTTCCCCGGGTGATAGTTTAACTGAAAGTCATAGTTCTTCAGAAACTCCATCCATCTCCTCTGTCTCATATTCAGCTCCTTCTGATCGAACAAGTACCTCAGCTCTTGTGATCAGAAAATACCTCAAACCTGACTCCATAAAGATAATGCATCCATATCTTTAGGGCAAACACCACTGCTGCAAGCTCCAAGTCATGAGTCGGGTAATTAAGCTCATGTGGCTTCAACTATCGTGAAGCATATGCCACAATGTTGCGATGCTGCATTAGCACGCAACCCAACCCCTTCCCTGAAGCATCATAGTAAACCTCAAAGGGATCACTGGGGTCTGGTAGTGTAAGCACTGGGGTCGAGGTCAAACGACTCTTCAGCTCCAGAAAACTCCCCTCTCACTCCTCCGTCCATACAAAGGAAGCATTCTTACTAGTATGCTTCGTCACGGGTAACGCGATCTGAGAGAAGTTCGAGATGAATCTACGGTAATACCCTGCCAACCCAAGGAAACTCCGAATCTCCGTCGTCGTAGTAGGTCGCTCCCAGCTCGTCACAGCCTCTATCTTACTAGGATCCACCGAAATTCCTCCCTTGGACATAACATGTCACAGAAACTTCACCTCCTCCATCCAAAACTCAAACTTTGACAACTTCGCGAAAAACTTCTTCTCCTTCAGCACCTCCAACATAATCCTCAGGTGGTTCTCATGCTCCTTCTGCGTATTCGAATAGATCAGCATGTCGTCAATGAAGACAACAACGAAACTATCCAAGTAAGGTCTAAAGATTTTGTTCATGTAATCCATGAACACAACATGAGCATTCGTCAGTCCAAAGGACATGACCGTGAACTCGTAGTGATCGTAACGAGTCCTAAAAGCCGTCTTCGGGATATCCTCATCTCTCACCCGAATCTGATGGTACCCAGACCTCAAGTCTATCTTAGAAAACACTTGTGCGCCCCTCAACTGGTCCATCAAGTCATCGATCCTAGGCAGCGGGTACTTGTTCTTCACGGTCACTTTGTTCAGCTGCCTATAATCAATACACAACCTCATGCTCCTGTCTTTCTTCTTTGTGAACCACACCAGTGCTCCCCAAGGTGAAACGCTAGGCCTCACGAACTTCTTCTCCAAGAGCTCCTCCAACTGTGTCTTCAACTCGGCTAACTCTCCGGGTGACATCCTATAGGGTGCTATGGATATAGGTCCCGTTCCGGGCATCAGATCTATGACAAACTCGACCTCTCTGGCTGGGAGAAACTCAGGTATTTCCTCAGGGAAAACCTCCAGGTATTCTCTCATTACAGGTAGCTCACTCAACACCTGACCCTAGCGGCGAGAAACACGTATGCATTGCTGATAACCCTACAACAGTTCAGCCTAATAGCACTAACATACAAGTTTACAGGGGTGACACATGCAGAAGGAATAAAAGGGAAAATAATAGACTTAGCATGGCAATCAAGCAAGACTCGATTGGCAGACAACCAATCCATGCCTAAAATAATGCCTAGACCGGACATGGGCAAGCAGATGAGATCGAAGATGAATGACCTATCATCTATATGAAACCTACATTTCATGCAAACTAAGCATGTCCTAATGGCTGCAGTAGTAGGGGTAGATACTAACAGATCAAAGGGTAGCTCTGACATATGCAATCCTAAGGTCCTAGCATGATCATGTGAAATGAATGAATGTGTGGCACCGAAATCATACAGTACAACTAAGGATCGTCCCAAAATAACACACTTACCCCTAACGAGATCGTCGGACCGCTTCGCGCCCTCTGCTGTGACTGTGAACACGCGCCCTTGGTGTTGTGGCCTAGAGGAGGAAGAAGGCTACGGACCCACACCTCCGCACTCTCTGGAAAAATGTCTTGGCTGGCCGCATCGGTAGCAGACATTCTGACCAAGACGACAAACCCCGGTGTGAGGCTTGCCGCACGTGGCACAAGGTGGAATGGGGGTAGAGCCCGCGGTGCTGCTACTGCTGGGGTGGTCGAGGCTGAGGCTGAGGCTGTGGACGAGCATATGGCTGAAAGCAAGTAGGGGTCAAGCGTCTGACCTGAGCATGTTGTGGTGCCGAACCCCTCCTCAATGCATCAGTCCTCGGTGGAGCATCTACATGACTAGTCTCCTCAACGATCCTGCAGGTATCAACCTGATAACGTGGTTTTTGCCAATATTTTACGCCCTTAATTTGGATGATTGTGTGCATTTCTTTGCTCTATTTTAGCCTTTTATTGTATTTAATACAATTTGGAATTAATTGGGACTTAATGAAAATAAAGGCTAAAGTAATAAGTTTTATGATGTTTTTGCAATTCAAGGATGACCTTTGCACTTGATCTTGGGTATTTTGTATTTTTGGTGCAGGTCATAGGAATTATTGGAGCAGTAGACATCAGGAACTGAGCAAGAAGCGGAGCAGTGGATGATGGCTGTTGTCGCAACACCCATAAATTTAATTATTTTTTAAAACCAAGTTCCCCTAATATAGTTCAGTGGAAATCAGGGTTGTCTCTCAAAAGGAATGGCTAAGAGAGCAATACACAAGACTAGTTGTATGACGATTGTCACAATTGGGGGGTTTTTGTATGCAAGAAAGATAGTTTGGAATAAAATTGGAGTAATAAAAACAGTGGTTTATGGGGTGGAACATTCATCAGGGTATTTATCATTGGCTACAAAGGAATGCATAAGTTGATTAATTACGCCGGAGTTAGATCTAACTCCTTTGTTGTGATTCTAATGATTAATTGCCTAGAATGAGATTAATTAGTGAGATCTCACCTTTAGTTTCACTTTCAACAATTGTTAATGCCAATCACATTAATCTAATTAAAGGGACTAATCAGCCAATTAATTAATCATTACCAAATCCTGATATGCCATGCATCAAGTAATCAATTAACACATAAACACTTGCCAATGAATTAGCCTAACTCAATCGAGTAAGCCAAGACAAAGGGTTAAACACACAATTTAAGATCTCAAATTATAAGCTTAGGTTTGATAATGAAAATTTATGCAAGATTAAGAATAAAGCCTCAATTTGCCCCAATGATGTTCACACCCTCATAAACCACCAAGAGACTTAGTTACTCATGGAGGAAATAAAAGGGCAGAAAATAAATTTGAATTGGAAGGAATTAAATAACTTGAACAATAAAGGTAAAGATCAAAGAAAGTAAAGACTATGAAAAGTAAATGCAATTAAGGAAAAGAATTGAAGAATGAATAACTGAATTAATTATAAAAGAGTAACTTACAAAACCCAAAGGGCTGGACGAATAACGTTGGAGATACAAATGAGGGAGCTAGATCTAAGCTAGGAAAAAGATGGAATCCTAATGGAGAAAATAACTCTAACTAAAGCGTAGGGTTGAAAGTAAGTAAACTAGAAAAGATATGAAAGTAATAGTAGGAATGTAGAGGTGTGAAGAGATGATCCCTTTTTTGATGCATTAGCCTTCTTTAAATAGAGTGAGCAGCCTCCAAACCCTAGCTAATTGGGCCCCAGCTCGGCCTTGCAGATAGGTCTCTACTGTAACAGAATTGCGGCGCGGCGCTAGGGCGCGTATAGCTCGCTAGGGCGCCAGTGTTGTGCACGTGGTGGATTTAAGTGGGCTTCGTGCGCTGGAGCGCGCTGAGGGCGCTGGGGCGCTCGATGCTGGTTCTGAAGTCCACTGCTCCGCTTCTTGCTCAGTTCCTGATGTCTACTGTACCAATAATACCTATGACCTGTACCAAAAATACATAATATCCAAGATCAAGTGCGAAGGTCATCCTTGAATTGCAAAAACATCATAAAACTTGTCACTTTAGCCTTTATTTCTATTAAGTCCAAATTAATTCCAAATTGTATTAAATACAATAAAAGGCTAAAATAGAGCAAAGAATTGCATACAATCATCTAAATTAAGGGCATAAAATATTGGCAAAAACCATGTTCTCAAATATCCCCATACTTGAACAATTGCATGTCCTCATGCAAAAGCAATGATTCCAAGCATCTCTCAAAGTAAAACATTGGCTAACACATCTAACACCTAAGTCCTAAAAAAAATAAAATACTACAGATGATGGAAAGCTATTCAAAACAGCACACCTTGGTCAGAATTATGCAACACCCACAACATATTACAAGTTGGCATTTAAGAGAAATTCATGAGTTAAGAGAATCAGTTCATGTTATGTAGAGTTGGTTGATTGGCCCTCACCAGTGTGTTTTTCTCTCAATCACTCAGTGTTTAGGCTCAGCACTCAATTGGATAAAACACACAAGTATTCACATTCCATAAATTTGATATACTCCTAACATTGCAATTTTACAAACATGGTGCATCAAGAGGTCTTTTCAGGGTTGTAACGGGGCTTGGGACAGGTGTGGCATATATGGGAAGTGGACTCAATTCCAAGAAACTAAGACTTCATGGTTCGATTAATCCTAGATGACTTCTATTTCTAAAGAAAAGATGGAGAGAGAAGAGATGGAAAGAACAGAAACACCCAAAATCAATAGACCCATAAATTCTTCAATTTTAACATTCCCAAGGTTCCAAAATAGTTTCACATTAATTCCCAGGAACCCAACAACTTTTATTTGCAAAATTCACATTTTTTTCTTGATTTTTCTGCATTTTTCGATTTTTTTTTTGAATTCCTCATCTCAATTCCTTTGGTAATTGAAATGAGGTGGAAAAGAAAATAACAAAAGACCACTTTATGTACAAAAGCTACCCTTACAGTTACATTCTCATACTTTACAATTTATACTAGTGCACAATTTAACCCAATTTCCCCACACTTAAGACCTTTGCCCAACAATCAAACCATGTCCTCCTAGTTTCTCAGAAGGGATTTTTCATTGTTTTTCTGTCTTTGGCTTGTAATGAGCTTAGTAACAAAAAAGGGATAAAGGCTCAAATTGGCTACAAACAATGGAAATTGTGTATAGGTTGGCTATTTGGCTAAGTGACTTTTAAATGTAAAAAAAAATCATGCCTCAATCACACGCAACATGTATAAAACGCAAAACAAGAATCAAGCAAATTCAGGAATAACAAATACAAGTGTGTGTGTGCCCACAGAAAGAAAGTGAGCAGTTGATGTATATAATCACAGTTAAGGCCCAAGTCTCACAGGTAATCCAACAACCAAACAGAGATAACACAAACAATTCAAACTCATATAGGATAATTATGCCCACATTTCTGAGTTAAATCCAAGGAGTAAAGCAGTTTCAGACCAAAAGGTGCTATAAAGAAAACTACCCAATCATCTACCTAGAAATGCATAAAAACAAAAGAAAATAAAAGTAAATAAAAGAAAAGAAAAAGAGTTAGGCATGCCATTATTTACAAAAGCCAATTTTTCTACACCCTCCCCACACTTGAATGAGACACTGTCCCCAGTGACAATAAATTAAAGAACAAAGAAAAAGGGTATAGAAAGGACCTATGGAGGACTCAATCGTCCTCTGAACCATCATCATCCTCGTCATTATCCTCCTCCTCAGCCTCATCATCATCGTCGTCCTCGTCCTCATCGACATCAATAGGAGCCTAGGAATGCCCCGGAGCTCCATGCCCAGATGAGAAGCGCTAGTCGATGTAGGCTCGGAAGTCTCTCTGTGTCTCAGCGAGCCTCTGGTCATAGTAAGTCTGCATGGCCAAATATCGCTGATCATTATAGCTCTCAGCAGCAGCAAACTTCTGATCGAAGTACTCTCTCATGTTGACCTCCATCTGGGTCAACTGTGCAGTAATGGAATCTAGAGGATTCCCCGCTGGTTGGCTCTTATTCTGAGCTGCTGCATCCTTGGTAGAGAGACCGGCGGCGGTGATGGTGTTGTGTGGCCCTTGCCACTCATCGTCAGCGTACTCTGGCACACCACACTGGATAGCCAAGGAGGTAAATTTGAGAAGGGAAGGGAAGGCACCGGTTGGTCTCAATGTGGTGGGCCTGATGCATGGTGCGCTGCAGACGAGTGGGCAAGTCCACCCAGTGGCCCTCCATAATGCAGTAGAGATGGAGGGCTTGATCGGTGGTGAGGTCGGAGATGTGGGAGACTGGATGGATATGGCTGAAATAAATGCGGGACCACGCTCTGGTCTCCAGGTTGAGCATGTAGTTCTTCAGCGTGCGGGGGAGCATATTGGCTCCCAGTGTCCAGCTGCAACCCGGAAGGCAGAGGCGGTTCTTGATCAGCTCCAACCCCGTATCAGCCATAGTCTGAATGGCATCTGGCTCCCCGAACGCGTAACCAGGCTCCGGGGCGATCTGAATATGCGTAGCAATGCTTGCCACGTCTACCGGGATGAACTTGCCCCGAAGGAACAACTCGGTGGCGGTGCGGTCGTGGAAGTTGGCATAGAACTCCCGCACCCAGGTGATGTTCGCCCTGACGGGGGCACTAAGAAGATAGTGGGCCCACCCCCGCCTCTCAATCTCTGCTACGACCATGTCGAGCCGTCCCTGGCCCTCATCGTAGAACTGTTACCCCAACTCAAAGAGGGCTTTCCTCTTATGGATGGTGGCATGGAAGGCCAACTCGGCAGTGACGTCTAGGAAATGTGCGGGGTCGTGAGGTTGATCATAGGAGTGATCATTCTCCTCAGTGGTGCACACTCTCTTCCCTTTACCGCCTCGAGTTCGTGGTGCCATGCCTGAAAAGTTAAGTATTAAGACAATTAAGTTCCAATAGACAGTCCAAATATTGGCTAATGTCAATTCTAGTCATGCCATTAATTAATGCAAATGCAAAACAAAATGCAATATAGCAGTGAGAAATTCCTAATTCAGCAAGCAACTAATACCAACAGATTCGACCAATTCTGCAGCAGGTCGGCGCTCGGGCACGGAGGGTGCGCTGGAGCACACGACCTGTAATGGAACGGAAACGCCTCGCGCTCGAGCGCGTATAGCGCGCCGGAGCGCGCAAGGGTTCCGGTGACAGCACAGAACATCGCAAAACAGTGCAAAGATGACTCCAACTCGAAATTTTTCACCATACAAACCGATTAAATCATATATCATGCAAAACCAATCGATTAAACTCACACAAAACAACCAAAAATCACATTTATCATCTTCCAATCAATCAAAAACCGATTTTCTATCAAGAACAAAGAAAAGATTGAGTGTTAGACCAATGTACCTTGATAGGATGCAATGCTATGACAAGATGAACAAATGTATGGAGGATTTTCGAGAGAAAAAGTGTGAAGAATGGTGAAAAGGGGGAGAGGAATCGTGGCCGCCGCGCTGGAGCTGTGAATGAGGGAATGGCCGAAATGATTATGCGATTTGGGCTTTTAGGGTTTTGAAGAAGCCCTTTCGCGCTAGAGCGCGCAGCCCAAACGCAGCGTTTCATTAAACGAGAGGCGCGTATGTGGCGCCCGGGCGCGGCTTCCTGATGCAGTATAGTTATTTTACTGCTATAATTCTTAAAATGCATGAAACTATCCTAATTAATTTAAATGCATGCAAAAATTTAAAGATGCAAATGAATATAACATAAAATACGGAAAATAAAATACGGAATTTAAAATACAGAAATTGAAATACGGAAATTAAAAATACTGAAAAATAAAGAAAACCGGTGGGTTGTCTCCCTAAGTTGCTTTAACGTCCCTAAGTTGGACGGTCGACCGTTTCAAGGCTACTTTGGTCCAGAATTGTCAGCACCAGCTGCTCCGGTCATGATATGGATGACACTCACATTCCCCTTAGGATTGGGAACTGTCTAAGATGGGATCTGTGAGGTGCCAACTTGTTCATAGGTTTGTGTGGCCGGATTTCCCTTCATTTGGTTGACCTCATTCTGCAAGCTCAACATCATCCTTTGTTTCTCCATGAGTAATTTCATCACATCACCGATAGTTGGCTCGTTAGGATTTGGAGGTGCAGGCAGAGCTAATTGTTGCGGTGGTGGAGGCAAGGCCATGGGAGCCTGGTATGGAGCCTGGGGTTGCCTTTGATGAGGAGGTTGGTACCGAACCTGCTGAGGTTGCTGGACTTGTTGTGGCTGTGGATTGTTATTCCACCTCAGGTTCGGGTGATTCCTCCAACTTGGGTTGTAGGTATTCCCCGTAGGTTGATTCTGTGGCTGAAACTGAGGCTTTCCCCCGATAGGTGTTTGCAGCTGCCACCATTGTTGCCTCCTCTTGAAGGTGCGGGCACTGGTCAGTTGGATGGGTTTCCAAAGAACATATCCTACACACCATTGCTTGGCTGGAGGTTCCCGATTCGGCTTGATTGATGGCCAATTGCTTCATGAATGTGGCAATCTCATCCAGCTTCTGGTGTAGGCCACCACTCTCTTGTTGAGCTACCTCATTCACCCCCTTGGTCACGGCAGTCGCCCTTGTGCCAAACTGGTGTGAGTTCACAGCCATGTTCTCAAATAGGATTCTCGCGTCCGCCGGAGTCTTGTCCATCAAGGCACCACCACTAGCAGCATCGATCATGCACCGGTCCATTCCCGTCAGACCCTCATAATAATACTGGATCAATAATTGCTCGGAGATCTGATGGGTTGGATAACTTGCCACCAGCTTCTTGAATCTCTCCCAGTACTCATGGAGAGACTCACCTTGCAGTTGGCGGATGCCACTGATGTCCTTCCTTATGGCAGCTGCCCTTGAGGCTGGGAAGAATTTCTCCAAAAAGATTTTCTTCATGCCAATGCATGTGGTGACAGCTCCATTTGGCAGATTCAAGAACCATTGCTTCGCCTGATAGTCCAGAGAGAACGGAAAAGCCCGAAGCTTTACGTGTTCCTCGTTGACTCCTCTTGGCTTGAGAGTTTCACACACCACATGGAATTCTTTCAGGTGATGGTGTGGATCCTCTCCGGCCAATCTGTGGAATTTTGGGAGCAAATGGAGAATAGCTCCCTTAAGCTCGAACTCAGTGTCCAACCTTGGGTAAGTAATTCTCAAAGGTTGTTGACTGAGGTCAGGAGCTGCAAGTTCCTTCAGGGTGGGCTGATAGTTTGCCATAATTGAACTCGGACCTGAAACACTAACAGACAAATCAGAAAGTTCAGGACCAGTGAAAAGTAGTGTTTCAAACGGTGGATCTTCCGGTTGCCCTTGAGACTCAGTAAACCCTCTCCTAGTTTGCCTTATTTTTCTCAAAGTGTGTTCAATTTCAGGATCAAAAACAGCAAGCTGGGGATCCGGTTGAGATCGAGTCATGCGCAACTGCAACTTTGCAGTCGCAGTCGCGTGCTGGGGCGCTGCACAAGCGCTCTAGCGCATATGACAGCAACAGACTCAGCTGTTCTTGGAACAGCGAGTCTGGGAAGAGTTAATGAAAATACAAAAACGAAAATAAAATGCAAAATAAAGGGAAAATCTTTTTGTTGTTTCTATTTTTGAAAGAAACAAAGAAAAATAAAAGAAAACGGTTATGTACACTATTCACAAATCAAACAACTAGTGATTACTTTCATCGCAATTCCCCAGCAACGGCGCCAAAAATTTGATGGTTGTTGTCGCAACACCCATAAATTTAATTATTTTTTAAAACCAAGTTCCCTTAATATAGTTCAGTGGAAACCAGGATCGTCTCTCACAAGGAATGGCTAAGAGAGCAATACACAAGACTAGTTGTATGACGGTTGTCACAATTGGGGGGTTTTGTATGCAAGAAAGATAGTTTGGAATAAAATTGGAGTAATAAAAACAATGGTTTATGGGGTGGAACATTCATCAGGGTATTTATCAGTGGCTACAAAGGAATGCATGAGTTTATTAATTACGTCAGAGTTAGATCTAACTCCTTTGTTGTGATTCTAATGATTAATTGCCTAAAATGAGATTAATTAGTGAGATCTCACCTTTAGTTTCACTTTCAACAATTGTTAAAGCCAATCACATTAATCTAATTAAAGAGACTAATCAGCCAATTAATTAATCATTACCAAATCCTGATATGCCATGCATCAATTAATCAATTAACACATAAACATTTGCCAATGAATTAGCTTAACTCAATCGAGTAAGCCAAGACAAAGGGTTAAACACACAATTTAAGATCTCAAATTATATGCTTAGGTTTGATTATGAAAACTTATGCAAGATTAAGAACAAAGCCTCAATTTGCCCCAATGATGTTCACACCCTCATAAACCACCAAGAGACTTAGTTACTCATGGAGGAAATAAAAGGGCAGAAAATAAATTTGAATTGGAAGGAATTAAATAACTTGAACAATAAAGGTAAAGATCAAAGAAAGTAAAGACTATGAAAAGTAAATGCAATTAAGGAAAAGAATTGAAGAACAAATAACTGAATTAATTATAAAAGAGTAACTTACAAAACCCAAAGGGCTAGACGAATAACGTTGGAAATACAAATGAGGGAGCTAAAGCTAAACTAGGAAAAAGATGGAATCCTAATGGAGAAAATAACTCTAACTAAAGCCTAGGGTTGAAAGTAAGTAAACTAGAAAAGATATAAAAGTAATAGTAGGAATGTAGAGGTGTGAAGAGATGATCCCTTTTCTGAGGCATTAGCCTTCTTTAAATAGAGTGAGCAGCCTCCAAACCCTAGCTAATTGGGCCCCCAGCTCGACCTTGTAGATAGGTCTCTGCTGTAACAGAATTGTGGCGCGGCGCTGGGGCGCGTATAGCTCGCTAGGGCGCCAGTGCTGTGCACGTGATGGATTTAAGTGGGCTTCGCGCGCTGGGGCGCTCGATGCTGGTTCTGAAGTCCACTGCTCCGCTTCTTGCTCAGTTCCTGATGTCTACTGTTCCAATAATACCTATGACCTGTACCAAAAATACAAAATATCCAAGATCAAGTGCAAAGGTCATCATTGATTTGCAAAAACATCATAAAACTTGTTACATTAGCCTTTATTTCTATTAAGTCCAAATAAATTCCAAATTCTATTAAATACAATAAAAGGCTAAAATAGAGCAAAAAATTGCATACAATCATCCAAATTAAGGGCATAAAATATTTGCAAAAACCAAGTTATCAGTGGAATTCAGGACTGGCATCGAGCGCCCCAGCGCCCTCAGCGCGCCCTAGCACCCGAACTCTACTATAAGCCATCACGTGCACAACACTGGCGCCCTAGCGAGCTATACGCGCCCCAGCGCCGTGCCGCAATTCTGTTACAGTAGATACCTATCTGCAAGGCCGAGCTGGGGGCCCAATTAGCTAGGGTTTGGAGGCTGCTCTCTCTATTTAAAGAAGGCTAATGCATCAGAAAACACATCACTTACCTACCACCACTTTTATATCTACCCTAGCCTTTTTATTTAGAGTTTATTTTCTCCATTAGGATTCCATCTTATTTCCTAGTCTAGCTCTAACTTCCTCCATTGTATATCCAACGTTATTCGTCAAGCCCTTTGGGTTTTGTAAGTTACTTCTTTTAATTAATTCAGTCATTCGTTTTTCCATCTTTCCAATTTACATTTATTTTCTTTACTGTACTCTTTATTGTTCAATTTGTTTAATTTCTTCATTCCATCTTTGCTTTTAATGCCAATTTATTTTCTTCCATGAGTAACTAAGTCTCTTGGTGGTTTATGAGGGTGTGAACATCATTGGGGTAGCTTGAGGCTTTGCTCTTAATCTTGCATAAGTTTTCATTATCAAACCTTGGCATATGATTTGAGATCTTAAATTGTGTGCTAACCCCTTTGTCTTGGCTTACTCGATTAAGTCAAGCCAATTCATTGTCATGTGTTTGTGTATCAATTGATTAATTGATGCATGGCATATCAGGAATTGGTAATGATTAATTAATTGGCTGATTAGTCTTTTTAATTAGATTAGTGTGATTGGCTTTTAAGATTGTTGAAAACGAAACTAAAGGTGAGATCTCACTGATTAATCTTGTTCTAGGCAATCAACTCTTATAATCACAACAATAGGGTTAGATCTAACTCTGGTGTAATTAATCAACTCATGCATTCTTTTGTGAGCCAATGATAAATGCCCTAATGAATGTTCCACCTCATAAACCACTGCTTTTTATTATTCAAATTTATTTCCCTTATATTCAAACAAAAACCCCCAATTTGTGACAACCCTCATACAACTAGTCTTGCGTATTGCTCTCTTAGCCATTCCTTGTGAGAGACGACCCTGGTTTCCACTAAACTATATTAGGGGAACATGGTTTATAAATAATTAAATTTATGGGAGTTGCGACACTCACCCATCAAATTTTTGGCGTCGTTGCCGGGGAATGACGATGAAAGTAATCACTATTTGTGTGATTTGTACATATTGTACATAACCGTTTTCTTTGTTTCTTTGAAAAAAAAATACAACAACAAAAAGATCTTATTCATTTTTGCATTGCATTACATAGCATACAGAATATTTCATCTGTACACTGCATTGCATTTAGCATTTGCATCCATAGAACTTGCTATTCGCAGAACAGCAAAGTTATGTGTCGATACGAGTGCCCGAGCGGCCGTTAGTCGTCCTGCAGCATGTTTTTATGTTTTCTTCTCTTATTTTTCTTCTTTTTCTAGACTAACATGAACACTAACCCCAATTTTAGTCTCCAAGATTTTAGTTTCCATGGTTTTGCAGGTTATCAACCAAGCATTGAGATGCAAGTGCCACCATTACCCTCAAACCTTCACCAAATACCATACCCGTACCAAGACCCTCAACCGTACTATGAACCATACCCATCCTCTGACCCCTACTATCAGCCATATAGTGAACCACCACCACCCTCCTACATTGAACCGTTTCCATACACATACCATGAGCCTAATCCTTAGCTATATCCCATCAAATACCTTAACCAACCAACCATTGACCCATTCTACCAACCATAACCTTCTCAACCTCTTGCACCGTCTACTCCTTGTGATGATACTGAAAACTCCATGATGAGACAAATTTTTGAAGTACTCATGACAAACCAGCAAGCACTTTTGCGCATGGAAGAGGACTGATGGCTGTGTCGTGTCAACCATAAATTTAATTATTTTTAAACCAAGTTCCCCTAATATAGTTTAGTGGAAACCAGGGTCGTCTCTCACAAGGAATGGCTAAGAGAGTAATGCACAAGACTAGTTGTATGATGAGTTTGTCACAATTGGGGGGTTTTTGTATGCAAGGGAATTAAATTGGAATAAATTTAAAATAATAAAAACAGCGGTTTATGGGGGTGGAACATTCATTAGGGTGTTATCATTGGCTACAAAAGAATGCATGAGTTGATTAATTACGCCGGAGTTAGATCTAATTCCTTTGTTGTGATTCTAATGATTAATTGCCTAGAATGGGATTAATTAGTGAGATCTCACCTTTAGTTCCACTTTCAACAATTATTAAAGCCAATCACATTAATCTAATTAAAGCGACTAATCAGCCAATTAATTACTCATTACCAATTCCTAATATGCCATGCATCAATTAATCAATTAACACATAAACATATGCCAATGAATTAGCCAACTCAATCGAGTAAGCCAAGACAAAGGATTAAACACACAATTTAAGATCTCAAATTATATGCCAAGGGTTGATAATGAAAACTTATGCAAGATTAAGAACAAAGCCTCAATTTACCCCAATGATGTTCACACCCTCACAAACCACCAAGAGACTTAGCTACTCATGGCAAGAAATTAAAAGGCAAGAAATAAATGGGAATAAAGAAAGCAATTAATAATAAAGAACAAAGTAAGAAATTAAATGCAAGTTGGAAAAAATAGAACGAATAACTGAATTAATGATAAAAGAGTACTTACAAAACCCAAAAGGGCTGGACGAATAACGTTTGAAATGTAAAAGATGGAGCTAGAGCTAAACTAGGAAAGATGGAAATCCTAATGGGAAGAAAAAATAACTCTAATCTAGGAAAAGAAAATATGTAAAAGTGGAGGTGTTGAGAGGTGAGGTTTCTGATGCATTAGCTCCCTTTAAATAAGATGAGCAGCCTCCAAACCCTAGTCAATTTGGGCCCCCAACTCGTGCAGATAGGGTTTCTGCTGTGACAGAGTTGCGGCGCGGCGCTGGGGCGCGTATAGCTCGCCGGAGCGCCAGCGCTCTGCACGTGACGAGTTTAAGTGAGCCACGCGCGCTACGGGCGCTGGAGCGCTCGATGCCTGTTCTGAAATCCACTGCTCCGCTTCTTGCTCAGTTCCTGATGTCTACAACTCCAATAATACCTGTGACCTGTACTAAAAATACGAAATATCCAAGATCAAGTGCAAAGGTCATCCTTGAATTGTAAAAACATCATAAAACTTGTTATTTTAGCCTTTATTTCTATTAAGCTCAGATTAATCCCAAGTTGAATTAAATACAATAAAAGGCCAAAATTGAGCAAAAAATTGCATACAATCATCCAAATTAAGGGCATAAAATATTGGTAAAAACCACGTTATCAAGGACCTCCAACAATTGAGAACTTAGGCCGCCTCATCACCACCACCACCTTCTCTGTCACCACCTTCTCTACCACCACCAGCTTCACCTCCACATTCACCATCACAAGAGGAACCAGAGTTCCCTATTGTTGAAGATGATTATGCTTTAGAGCAATTGGATTGGGAGACATTGAATTAGTCCATGGTGGAAGAATTATCTAGGGAGGTCGAGGAAGATTCTAATGTGGAGATAGTCTGTGAGGACTCTCCACCCTTGCTCAGTACTGTGATGGACACCGTGTGTGCAGAGGAAGGTTCTTTGAGTGTTGGAGTCGTTGCAGAGATTCCCTCACTAGGAGAAATCGACGAGGCATGCAAGGAAGAAGTCATGGATTCCTCTTCCTCGTCCCTTGTTGTTTCGAGGCTACCATTGGGACCTTTCCCATTTGCTCTTGGGCCTCATGAGTATCTTCTCGAACTCGAATTTCTTGGAAACTAACTGATTTCAATCATGTTTTCTCTAACCCATCTTGTGAGGACTTTCATCCCTCCTCACTCGATTCTGTTGGTTTTAGGGATGCTTTTTGTAGGAGCGGGTGTTGTGCTCCAAGGGGGAATCTAAGGAGCAAAACTCATGGGTCCCGGAATAGGAAAAGAATTACTCTCCTTGGAGTGGTTCACTTCTTATGGTTTCCAGGTGGAGGTATGGAAAGTATACCATGGTGGAAGGTCCTAGATCAATTCAAGCATAAGCCGCCTTGAGAGTGGCTGACCAAACGTCCAACTTAGGGACGTTAAAGCAAAGTGCTTGGGGGAGACAACCCACCAAAAATTTTAATTTCTGCACTTAAAGACAATTTCTTCTTTATTGTTTTCTCATTTATTAACATTTGTTTTAAGTTAATTAGTTAGCCAATTGGCAAGCCATTCGCAGCACAGCAGCTGTCATGAAAAGTGCAGCAGACCCGCGCTCTAGCGCCCATATCGCGCTCTGGCGCACGCGAAGACACGACCTCAGCGCCCTAGCGCACGTACCTCGCCCCAGCGGCTCTGGACGATTGAGTCCTCTGTAGGTCTGATAACGTGGTTTTTGCCAATATTTTATGCCCTTAATTTGGATGATTGTATTCAATTCTTTGCTCTATTTTAGCCTTTTATTATACTTAATACAATTTGGAATTTATTTGGGCTTAATAGAAATAAAGCTAAAATAACAAGTTTTATGATGTGTTTGCAATTCAAGGATGACCTTTACACTTGATTTTGGATATTTTGTATTTTTAGTACAGGTCACAAGTATTATTGGAGCTGTAGACATCAGGAACTGAGCAAGAAGCGGAGCAGTGAATTTCAGAACCAGCATCGAGCGCTCCAGCGCACGAGGCCCACTTAAACTCATCACGTGCACAGCATTGGCGCCCTAGCGAGCTATACGCGCCCCAGCGCTGCGCCGCAATTCTGTCACAGCAGAAGCCCTATCTGCAAGACGAATTGGGGGCCCAAATTGACTAGGGTTTGGAGGCTACTCACATTATTTAAAGGAGGCTAATGCATCAGAAAACACACCTCTCAACACCACCACTTTTACATCTTTTCTTTTCCTAGTTTACTTACTTTCAACCTTAGGCTTTAGTTAGAGTTATTTTTCCTCGATTAGGATTCCCGCTTTTTCCTAGTTTAGCTCTAGCTCCTTCGTTTGTATTCTCAACGTTATTCGTCTAGCCCTTTGGGTTTTGTAAGTTACTCTTTCTAATTAATTCAGTTATTCGTTTTTCCATCTTTCCAATTTGCATTTAATTTCTTACTTTGCTCTTTATTGTTCAAGTTAATTACTTTCTTTATTCCAATTTATTTTCTGCCCTTTTATTTCCTCCATGAGTAACTAAGTCTCTTGGTGGTTTATGAGGGTGTGAACATCATTGGGGTAAATTGAGGTTTTGTTCTTAATCTTGCATAAGTTTTCATTATCAAACCTTGGCATATGATTTGAGATCTTAAATTGTGTGTTTAATCCTTTGTCTTGGCTTACTCGATTGAGTTAGGCTAATTCATTGGCATATGTTTATGTGTTAGTTGATTAATTGATGCATGGCATATTAGGATTTGGTAATGAGTAATTAATTGGCTGATTAGTCTCTTTAATTAGATTAATGTGATTGGCTTTAACAATTGTTGAAAGTGGAACTAAAGGTGAGATCTCACTAATTAATCCAATTCTAGGCAATTAATCATTAGAATCACAACAAAGGAGTTAGATCTATCTCCGGCGTAATTAATCAACTCATGCATTCTTTTGTAGCCAATGATAACACCCTAATGAATGTTCCACCCCCATAAACCACTGTTTTTATTATCTTTATTTTATTCCAACTTATTTCTCTTGCATACAAAAACCCCCCAATTGTGACAACCGTCATACAACTAGTCTTGTGCATTACTCTCTTAGCCATTCCTTGTGAGAGACGACCCTGGTTTCCACTAAACTATATTAGGGGAACTTGGTTTTATTAATTAAATTTATGGATGTCACGACAACAACCATCAAGGTCCTTTCTATACCCTTTTTCTTGTTTTTTTAACTGTTGACACTGGGGATAGTGTCTCATTCAAGTGTGGGGAGGGTGTAGAAAAATTGGCTTTTGTAAATAATTGCATGCCTAACTCTTTTATTTTATTTTGTTTTTATGTGTTTTTAGGAAGATGATTGGGTAGTTTTCTTTATAGCACCTTTTGGTCTGAAATTGCTTTACACTTTGAATTTAACTCAGAAATGTTGGCATGATTATCCCATATGAGTTTGAATTGTTTGTGTTATCTCTGATTGGTTGTTTGGATTACCTGTGAGATTTGAGCCTTAGTGTGATTAAATACATCAATTGATCACTTTCTTTCTGTGGGCACACACACACTTGTACTTGTTATTCCTGAATTTGCTTGATTCTTGTTTTGCGTTTTATACATGTTGCGTGTGATTGAGGCATGATTTTGTTTTACATCTAAAAGCCAAATAGCCAACCTATACAAAATTCCCATTGTTTGTAGCCAATTTGAGCCTTTATCCCTTTATTGTTACTAAGCTCATTACAAGCCAAAGACAGAAAAACAATGAAAAATCCCTTCTGAGAAACTAGGAGGACATGGTTTGATTGTTGGGCAAAGGTCTTAAGTGTGGGGAAATTGGGTTAAATTGTGCACTGGAATAAATTGTAAAGTTTTTTATGGGAATATAATTGTAAGGGTAGCTTTTGTACATAAGTGGTCTTTTGTTGTTTTCTTTTCCACTCATTTCAATTACCAAAGGAATTGAGATGAGGAATTCATTCAAAAAAATAATCGAAAAATGCAGAAAAAATTAAAAAAATATGTGAATTTTGCAAATAAAGGTTGTTGAGTTCCTGAGAATTACTGTGAAACTATTTGGGAACCTTGGGAATGTTAAAATTAAGAAATTGTGGGTTTATTGATTTTGGGTGTTTCTATTCTCTCCATCTCTTCTCTCTCCATCCTTTCTTTAGTAATAGAAGTCATCTGGGATTAATCGAACCATGAAGTCTTACTTCTTGGAATTAAGTCCACTTCCCATATATGCCACACCTGTCCCAAGCCCCGTTACAACCCTGAAAAGACCTCTTGATGCACCATGTTTGTAGAATTGCAATGTTAGGAGTATAGCAAATTTATGGAATGTGAATACTTGTGTGATTTATTCAATTGAGTGCTTAGCAAAAACACTGAGTGATTGAGAGAAAAACACATTGGTGAGGGCCAATCAACCAGCTTTGCATAACATGAACTGATTCTCTTAACTCATGAATTTCCTTGAATGCCAACCTGTAATATGATTGTGGGTGTTGCATAATTTTGACCAAGGTGTGCTGTTTTGAATAACTTTCCATCATCTGTAGTATTTTTTTTTTTAGGACATAGGTGTTAAGATGTGTTAGCCATTTCTTTACTCTTACAGATGCTTGGAATCATTGTTTTTGCATGAGGACATGCAATTGTTTAAGTGTGGGGATATTTGATAACAAAGTTTTTGCCAATATTTTATGCCCTTAATTTGGATGATTGTGTGCATTTCTTTGCTCTATTTTAGCCTTTTATTGTATTTAATGCAATTTGGAATTAATTGGGACTTAATGAAAATAAAGGCTAAAGTAATAAGTTTTATGATGTTTTTGCAATTCAAGGATGACCTTTGCACTTGATCTTGGGTATTTTGTATTTTTGGTGCAGGTCATAGGAATTATTGGAGCAGTAGACATCAGGAACTGAGCAAGAAGCAGAGCAGTGGAATTCAGGACTGGCATCGAGCGCCCTAGCGCCCTCAGCGCGCCCCAGCGCCCGAACTCTACTAGAAGCCATCACGTGCACAGCACTGGCGCCCTAGCGAGCTATACGCGCCCCAGCGCCGTGCTGCAATTCTATTACAGCAGAGACCTATCTGAAAGGCCGAGCTGGGGGCTCAATTAGCTAGGGTTTGGAGGTTGCTCTCTCTATTTAAAGAAGGCTAATGCATCAGAAAACACATCACTTACCTACCACCACTTTTATATCTTTTCTTTTCCTAGTTTCCTTACTTTCAACCCTAGGATTTTTATTTAGAGTTTATTTTCTCCATTAGGATTCCATCTTCTTTCCTAGTCTAGCTCTAACTTCCTCCATTGTATTTCCAACATTAGTCGTCAAGCCCTTTGGGTTTTGTAAGTTACTTCTTTTAATTAATTCAGTCATTCGTTTTTCCATCTTTCCAATTTACATTTATTTTCTTTACTTCACTCTTTATTGTTCAAGTTGTTTAATTTCTTCATTCCATCTTTGCTTTTAATGCCAATTTATTTTCTTCCATGAGTAACTAAGTCTCTTGGTGGTTTATGAGGGTGTGAACATCAATGGGGTAGCTTGAGGCTTTGCTCTTAATCTTGCATAAGTTTTCATTATCAAACCTTGGCATATGATTTGAGATCTTAAATTGTGTGTTAACCCCTTTGTCTTGGCTTACTCGATTGAGTCAAGCCAATTCATTGTCATGTGTTTGTGTATCAATTGATTAATTGATGCATGGCATATCAGGAATTGGTAATGATTAATTAATTGGCTTATTAGTCTTTTTAATTAGATTAGTGTGATTGGCTTTTAAGATTGGTGAAAACGAAACTAAAGGTGAGATCTCACTGATTAATCTTGTTCTAGGCAATCAACTCTTAGAATCACAACAATAGGGTTAGATCTAACTCTGGCGTAATTAATCAACTCATGCATTCTTTTGTGAGCCAATGGTAAATGCCCTAATGAATGTTCCACCTCATAAACCACTGCTTTTTATTATTCAAATTTATTTCCCTTGCATTCAAACAAAAACCCCCAATTTGTGACAACCCTCATACAACTAGTCTTGTGTATTGCTCTCTTAGCCATTCCTTGTGAGAGACGACTCTGGTTTCCACTAAACTATATTAGGGGAACATGGTTTATAAATAATTAAATTTATGGGAGTTGCGACGCTCACCCATCAAATTTTTGGCGCCGTTGCCGGGGAATGACGATGAAAGTAATCACTAGTTGTGTGATTTGTACATATTGTACATAATCGTTTTCTTTGTTTCTTTTAAAAATAAAAACAACAACAAAAAGATTTTATTCATTTTTGCATTGCATTACATAGCATACTGCATATTTCATCTGTACACTGCATTGCATTTAGCATTTGCATCCATAGAACTTGCTATTCGCAGAATAGCAAAGTTCTGCGTCGATACGAGCGGTCGTTCGTCGTCCTGCAGCATGTTTTTATGTTTTCTACTCTTAGTTTTCTTCTTTTTCTAGACTAACATGAACACTAACCCCAATTTTAGTCTCCAAGATTTTAGTTTCCATGGTTTTGCAGGTTATCAACCAAGCAGTGAGATGCAAGTGCCACCATTACCCTCAAACCTTCACCAAATACCATACCCGTACCAAGACCCTCAACCGTACTATGAACCATACCCATCCTCTGACCCCTACTGTAATACCTCGGGTATTCTGAGTTGGTTTGAGTAAGAGATCACGGTACATCCCGGGGAGACAGGACACCTAGTGGGCCCCACCTCCCCTTTTTCTCTTTCCTTTTTCCCTTCCTTTTCTCTCCTTTCCCGTAGCCACCCTCTCCCTCCCCCATTCTTCAAATTTCTTCTTCTTCTCCCTCACTCTTACTCTCTTATCTCTCTCACAATCTCTCACCCAAACCCCATAACTCATCAAGATCAATTTATCAATCATCATCTAGTATATTGTGGGTAAGTGTAGTGTATTTCATTTTCTCTCTTGGTGTATATATCTCTCTATTTTCGTAGTTGGGGGTTAGGGTTTACCTTTGGGGGTTTTTGATTTTGTTGTGAGATTGAGGTTTGTGATGTGTTCTCTAAGGTCTCAACCAACTAGGGAAGCTCCGGGTACCTCATCCTAGCTCCTGGTGGTGTCTTGGAGCTCATTGGAGTAATTTGTGAGTAATGGGTTATTTATGGTTTATGTTTGATTTTGATTGATATTGTGAATTTCTTGTTATGGTAGTTGATAGGGACTGAGATTGGTTGATATATGATTGATATTGCATGTTGGTTGTGTTTGATTTGGATGGGTTGTGGTGAAAATGGGGATTTGGAGATGATTTTCGCGAAGTTTTCTGCAGAATTTCGTTTCTGACCCAGGCTGTAATCGATTACTGCGGGATTGTAATCGACTACAGACTGCCAATTTTTACAAAAATTTTCTTCGGAACGAAATTTGAAGCTGGTAATCGATTACAGAGGCTCGTAATCGATTACATCAGTACAAAAACTCTATTTTTAAGACTTAAACTCAAAATCTTTATACTTTTAAGTATGTATCCAAATCCACTCGTTCACCACTACCCTAAACTCGATATCGGACTGTTATGTGGTTATTATGATGATGATGTGAATATAATGCGATGTGCGATTGCGAAATGATAATAAATAAAGAATGATTAAATGTTGGTTTGCTCGACCTGAGGAGGGGCATAGCTCCCGGGGTCGAGTTTGATAAAGTCTGAGGAGGGGCTGGGCTCCCGGGACTAAAGATCTTAGGAGGGGCTGGGCTCCCGGGATCTCTAATGGCAAATACACTTGTAATAATAATACATAAGACGAATTTGCGGAATGTGCCGTATGGTGATTATGTGATCGATTGCTATGACTGTATATGTGATCATGATATTGTTGCATAAACTATTTTTAATCTATAATTCACTGAGCGTATGACTCACCCATTCATACAAAACATTTTCAGATTCAGGTGCTGATCAGGAGGCGAGCCCTTCCGTTCCTTCAAGCTCTTAGCCTTGGTGAGCCTCGATGTTTAGAGGCGTTATGTTATTGTCTATTATGTCAGTAGTATGCTCCATAGGTTTACAAACAGGATCATCTAAGTTATGTATGTGTTGTAAGTCTAATTAAGACTTGTTGGATTTCTGTTGGATTATGTTAGCTTATGGATTAAGCAGGATGTGATGACCATATTATATGTATTATGGATTTAGGGGTGATACTTTGAGAACCCTATTTTATGTATGGATTTTATGTATGTGTGTATGTTAAAGTAGTTGTGGTTGCTGTTGTCTAGCTGGATTGTTGTGTGGATTACAGGTTAAGGCTAACATGGGACTCGGTGTCCCATGTGCCGGTCACGATCCGAGTTGGGTCGTGACACCTACTATCAGCCATATAGTGAACCACCACCACCCTTCTACATTGAACCGTTTCCATACATATTGAACCGTTTCCACCTCATAAACCACTGCTTTTTATTATTCAAATTTATTTCCCTTGCATTCAAACAAAAACCCCCAATTTGTGACAACCCTCATACAACTAGTCTTGCGTATTGCTCTCTTAGCCATTCCTTGTGAGAGACGACCCTGGTTTCCACTAAACTATATTAGGGGAACTTGGTTTCTAAATAATTAAATTTATGGGAGTTGCGACGCTCACCCATCACAACCATCTCGAAGTATTCCTTGATCTCCATGTGTTTCACCATCCTCTTGATGTCTTGTCTCAGACCAGAACAATACTTCATGCACTTCCACGACTCCTTAGGATTCTCCTAGTAGATCTTAGAGAACCGAATAAGCTTCTCGAACTTCGTTGTGTACTCTGGCACCGTCATGTTCCCCTGTTGAAGGCTGAGGAACTCCAACTCCTTCTCATGACGAACAGACTCAGGGAAGTACTTCTCATAGAACATGCTCTTAAACATGTCCCATGAGATAGGGATACCCGCTGC
Organism: Aeschynomene evenia; assembly: GCA_013621005.1. Lineage (NCBI taxonomy): Eukaryota > Viridiplantae > Streptophyta > Magnoliopsida > Fabales > Fabaceae > Aeschynomene > Aeschynomene evenia. The sequence goes on from CM024268.1 coordinate 19,673,230, forward strand.
ATCATGAGCGCGACGAGCATCGGTTCACCAAGCACTAGCCTCCATCTGAAGCATGAAGGCCGTAAACCGAGTCTTCTGCACCTCGGAACACTGAACAACTTAGAAGATGTCCTCTATACCCGTCAACCAATCTGATGTAGCTAAAAGCGTCGTAAATTCTTTTAGCTACAACCAACTTAGAATTAAAAACAAGTTCCCCAAAAAGGATTGAATTGATTAACTATAGTAGTATAGCTAGTCAACCCAAGTTGTCTCTCAAGGAGGCTTATATCATTGATCTAGTATGTATAGTATATGTATTGTTGGGATTATCTAAGAAGTAAATAAAGCTATGAATTTAAAAGGAAACAACAATGCAAGAAAAACCTTGGTGTTGAGACATGCACAAACCATATTTTCCCTATCCTAAACCTACTTAAGCATTTTATCAAACACCTTGCAAGCAACTTACACATGTATAGAAATTGCTCTACCAAAAAGACTTGAATCCAAACCAAATTAGCAAAACTAACTTAGACACATGCAAGTACAATTCTCAATCAAGAATTATTCCTAATCTCCTAGCTAATGGGCATCAAATGATAATCCTCACTCAACACCCAAAAACACTCAAATACACAATAATCTCTCAATCAAGAAACTAAAATGCATTCAAGATATACAATTAAAATTAGCAAATATGAATCCACACAAACTAACTTCTATTGCATTTGGAACCAAGAAATAAGGAAGCTAGAGCAAGAGACAAGTAATGGGTTTCAAGAGAAAATATGATCTTAGCATTACCCAACACCAAGAACAAAGAAACTATTCAACCATAATTAAAGCAAGTAAGAAACAAGAAATTAAAGCAATAGCAAAGATGAAAATGAAAATAGAAATTAAATTGAACTTGGAGAGTTGTATGTAAAGTGTATGAAATATGTAGAGAGAAATGTAAAGAGAACTTAGAGAGAATGGAGAGCTTCTCTCTCTAAAATTCTAATCTAAAAACCTAATAAAAATGACTAAAAGAAAGTGTGTCCAATTCCCCAATCTGATATGGGATTCATATAGACATAAAAGAAAATTGAAATTACTAAAAAGCTCATGCACTAAACCTTTACAAACATATAAGATAAGGGTAAATTGGAACTTGCACAAAATGTCATAACTAAGACAACTCAGCAATGTGTAGTTTCTGCTCGAAATGTTGCAGCTAGTTTTTGAAGCCTTTAATGAACTCTTTTGGCCTCGAGATCTGAAGCCAAGTTGTGGCTCTATGTCTCAGCTTTCCACAGCCACAAAAATCATCCAATTCCAGCAAGTTTAGCTCGAGATATTGCAAAAACACTGAGTGCTGCTCTAGAATGCTGTCATAGACGCTTCATTAACTTTGAGTCCACTTATGAGCTTCTTAGTGACCTCAATTGCTTTCGAGCTCTGAATATGAAATGAAGCCTTGTGTCTTAGCTTTACAATGCCACTAAAATAAAGTGATTCCAACATCTGTAGCTCCAGTTCCAGCCTCTGCAACACTGGCTGCTCAGGAATGTTGCTCCAGAATTCTGCAGCAAGCTTGACTCCACTTGAAGCTCCAATATGAAGTCCTTATGCTTTGAATCAGCTTTCGTGTTCTTCATGAAAGCTGTAGACCTGTGTCTAAGCTTTCCAACAAGACAAAGAACACAAAATTCCAGTTTCTATAACTCAAGTTATAAGCCAACTACAGAATAGTGTTGAAAAGAACAAAATGCTGGAAAAATGCACAAAGCTCCAAATTAAGTTCCAAATGTCAAATATGATGCAAAAGTGGTCAATTAGGCTCAAGAGTGGTTAATTGGCATGCATACAAAGGGGATTAATCACTAAAAATTATGCTCTATTACAATCCTTGGCCTTAGAAGGGTTGGTAGTGCCGAGAAATGGTGAAGGGTTCGCCCTCTTGAACTCAGAAAAATAGGCATTCTCTGCATCCATACCTGTGGGCTGCACTGTCTACTGAGGGGTGTGCTACTGCGTCATGTGGTCCACCATGCGGTGCATGGCCCTGGCCATTTCCATAAAAGCCTCAGGAGTAACACCGTTCTCTTGCCCTGCATCCTCGTGGTCGTCAGCATCGTCCCTATTACGTCTGCTAGGTGCCATTTCCCTGTGCACACAAAACAATAATCATAGAGTTGATCAGGCTCCACATTACAGTAATGTATGCACAATTATTATGACAATCAAGCAATACGATCACGCACCTCAACACTAAACGAACATACAGATGAGGTTTCATGTGTGACATAACTACCGTTCCTGCAACAAAAGCATAAAATTAAAGGTCCACTGCCCCAAGCCCTGTAGGATAGACCTGCTCTGATACCAAAATGTAACCCCCTAGTAATTAGCCCTTGATACTTAAGTCATCTTAGGCCAACTATAAAGGGTCACGTCCTGATTTCATAGCGTGTTTTCTTTTACTTTAAAATAATATACACGGAAAATAGGCGGGAGTAAAATTTCCAAAATTCGTTAACGATATAAAACTAAGGGCTTTGCGGAATACATAATCGATAATAAATAATCATGCCAACATATACTGAAGAACCTCATCATATAAATAACTCTCATCAATCAATGAATAGAAAATAAATAGATATTAGGTTTTATCCCATAAGCCAAAGACAATGACTTATGAGACTCCACCATAAATACATGTCAAATAGATAGCTGCCGGCCAACATAGGTCCGAACTTAAAACAATAAAACAAATGACTGAAATAGATCTATAACTGAGATATAAATCAATGTATATAAGTCTATACTGCAGAAGACTGAAAATAATAATCTAAGGTTGTGACTGCTCCTCGCTAGCTCCATGAGCCTGCTCTGTCTGCTCCTCTATAATGTGGGGAAAAACATAGGGTGAGCACTGGGAAGTGACTCAGTAGACGAAGCTGCCCCGAGTTTAATTATGAAATAAGCAAATTATGAATGTATTCAACTCAGATATTAGTTCAAAAGAAGTCTTATCCTGGAACGTCTTACCTAAGTGCGTCTTGTCCATTTTAATTATACAGTTAACATTTGCATAAATAAGTAACGTCTCTGTGAGGTGTACTAGTGCCCCTAAACATAATCAATAGATACATCATAAAGTAACATAATACAGTCATCAAACAACTTTATCTTGCATTAATCTTTGGCCTATGACCACCCTCCTGTAAACCTCCAACTCTACCGACCCCTAGGCATGAGCTCATCCTTAACATAACGGGGAGAGGGGGTACCGTCACTCATTTACCAATGAGATTGTTCACCAAGGTTGCCATCCCTTGGTTACCATCCCCATCAGTAGCCGAAGACGGGAGTGTTTTATTATAACTGTAACTGTGTCTGTGCAACACCCAGTGACGTCTTTACCTTTATTACGTGTCTTACATAATATACAAATATATATAACATCAATAACTTCACATAACAACATGTAAACATACATTACAGATCATACAAACATATATAAACCATACATAAATCGTATATAACACTTCTATGGGTCGTAGAACACATTAGGGCACGTAAAGGATCAAAACAGTTAATTTTCGTAAAATCTGCAGTATTGTAATCGATTACATTGGTACTGTAATCAATTACTGTAATCGATTACAGAGCCTCTGTAATCGATTACCAAGGTACCGTGTTTGCTCGCGATTGGAAATTCTCAGCTCGTAATCGATTATGAACCCTTGTAATCGATTACGAACGTGAGAGATCAGATTCTAAGGTTTCTAAAACACGTTTTTCAATAGCCAATAGCCAAAACATAGGTCTAGAATCATCCCAATCAGTAGAAAACACAAGTACAAGAAAATAAATCGGTGGAATAAGTTTTAAAACACTTTTACATCAATAAAACACTTTCTTTTTGGAGTTTAATCGGTAAAACATAACCCTTTTGTGAACCCTAATGGGAAAAACGAACAACATCAATAATTTCATCAAACACACGTCATTATGCACGAAATTACAGTGAATAAAGAATGTCTAGAACCCCTACCTCTTGTAGACCTCCTATGCAAAGCGTAGAGAAACCCTTTCCCTTCTCACTTTCTCTCTCTAACCCCACGAACAGTAGAAATGCAAAGATGGCTCCTTTTCAAAAATTGCAATCGGTAGAAATGTTCTGTTTGATGAGAGGATTAAGAATATGTAATTTGTTTTGTAATTGGGTAAGAATTGATATGGATTTGGTGTTGTGGAAAGGCTATGGCTTATGTTCTTTAGAGAGAGAGAGTAAGATGGAGGCACAAGGGTTTAGAGAGGCTACCAAGAGTGTTTCAGAAGATAGAAATTAGGTTTTCTTAGTGGAGGCTCGGATAGGTATTATATAGAGACGTTGTGGGGCCCATACATGACTTTAAAATGCACCAAAAACTCTAACTGCGCAGTTTGTAATCGATTACACGAATCTGTAATCGATTAGAGTCGGTTAAAAAGCACAGGTTTGAAAGTTTGTGCAGTGTAATCGATTACCACGGGATGGTAACCGATTACTGGGCTGTAAAATAGCCCCAAAACACTTCTAAAACATCCTAACTCGTGCTATAATCATACACACGTCATTTCTACCCTCATGCATTATTAAAACATTAAATATAACATATAAATACACACAAATCAAACACATAAAACACATAAAGGTTATCAAGGAGAAACTTATCCACTCAAACTTAATTAAATTCTAACTAAGGTCAATTACCCTTAATTTCACTTAATTAGAACTTAATAAAAGTCGGTGTGTTACATATATACGTGGTTTAACAAATGAATTTCAGAGTCATTAAGCAGGGGATTTTCAATCACTAACACTTAGACAGCATATATCAAGATACAATCAAGCATAAAACATTTTTTATCATCTAGCTTCTGAACAATTAGCTTCTGAACATTTCAACTTCTGAATATTTCAGCTTCTGAACATTTCAGTTTCTGATGTCAGAATCTTCTTCTATGATCATATATTTTCAATTTCAATTCATAGACATCAAGTATAACATGCAATCAAATGATTAAAACATTTAACACATTTAAATCAAGCAATTTCAATCATTCAGAGTCTTCAAGAAAAGTATATAAGTTTCAGAGTCTAATTATACCATATTTCAAGAAACTTTTCGATAATTCAAACTAAAATACTTTCTTTGATCAATTCAATACTGATTTGAGTTATTTAAACATCAAACTTGATTACCCAAAGAATTTATTTAAGTAATAATACTGAATCTTTAATTTTCTTTAGTTTTAAGAAACTTTATTTCATGCTCTGTTTTTTTTAACACTATTTTGATTAGATTCAATTCAGATCTTTGAAACAATTAATCAACAATTAGAATATGTAAAGACTAAGAGATTAAGAGTTTGAGAGAGACAAAACCAATTTTATATTGGTTCGACTATATCAAAGCCTACATCCAATTCTTCAATCTCCAAGATTGAGTTCCACCATTTGAGTTCTTTTCAAAGATTACAAACATCAAATATATTTTTCAACCTTCTCAGGTTCGCTACAAGTCGCAACTTATAGAGTTTGCTTTACAATATCCCCTTGCAAAGTCTTCTTGCTCTGAGATGTACCCTCCCAAAGACTTTCTGTAACATCCTAAAGCTACTAGCGAAAATGCACAAATTTTTTTTTTGCGAGTCGAAGAACAGGAGCGGAATCAAATATACGATAATTATAAGAAGAATAATACAACTGAAAAATAACATCTTAATAAAAGGTTGGGAATTCAAAGCCCCAACATAACCACAGAGTATGAATCAAGTAAGGAGTACATATGATAGTGTAGCAAAATTAGGTCGAACAATGACCATCAAAATTCAATCAAAATTCAACTTGTCCAAATACATCAAGGAAAGATAAATGAATAATAGAAAGTAAAATAATCTCTCAGCTACAGTCCGCTGGCCATGTGCTAATGTCTTCTTCGGGGTCTTCTTCTTCTTCTTCCTCCATCGACTGGTGTGAAATGGCTGGCTCCAGATGATCTCATAATCTGAATCCCACTCTATTGGTACGTAGTCCGGAACCACATCATCCAGATCAATCCACAAGAACGGATTATCCAAGATATTGTCCTCCGAAAATATTGGTTCCTCAGGCTAAGGTTCGGCTCCTGGACGGGAACACGCACTGGGTGAGGGGGATGCTCGTGATGGACTACCGGTGGTGGATGTTCTGCTCCATGAAGTGGCTGGGGAATGAAAGGCTCCGTCGGAGGATCCCAGAGTGGAAGATCAGCGACGTAGAAGCCAAAAGAAGTAGGAATAGCAGACGTAACCGACAAGAATCCTGTAACAGGGTAGAATTTGACCGTGAGGAGGTCAAGAACGGGTAGAGGTGGTGGCGGATCCATCTCCTAGAATTGGGGCATAAGAAACGGAGAGACTGTGAGAAATAAATTCTCAGTGAATCATCATACGATACTCGGGCTTGGTACTGCTTATGCTAATTCTAGCTATTCAAAGCAACATCTTCCTTTTTAAGTGAAAACATGAACTTATTTGTAGAAAAGATTGAGACTCGTTACTTTGAATAGTCAAACAACCTAGTTGCTCGAACTAAGGGTAGTCCTAAGTGTCATTCTAGGTTATCGCAAAACTAGCACCCTACGTAAGCTCTACCAAACGTCGCGTCCTTAGAGTCCTCCTTAGGCCATACTAATAAGGTTTCATAGGCCGCTCCGTAAGCTTAGAACCTCTTCGTCTTCATAGAACTAAGGATCAGTCATTTTCCACTTTCATGAGCGTACGCTTAACAAAACATCATCAGGAACACCCCGGAATAATCATAATCATAGGGAACACCCCGATATAAACATTTAAACCCCCCACAACATCAAAATCAACGATAGGACTACGTGTCCCATGCATGAAACCACATCTCACCCCATAGGCCTCCCTATCCCGTGAGTATGCGCAATGCACCACCATTCGCCTTGCCGAACAACTGGATCTAGGTTAATCGAAAGTTCCACTTGACGGATATATATATATATATATACACACACACACAAACAAACATTTCTATTCCTATATCATAACTCCGTAACTCCAACATCCATCTCCAATGCATCACAACAGTAATGCAAGTACAAATGATTCACAACAATCTCACATTTGTTGTAACACATCATATCATATCACGTCATGTTTCATCATTCTAAATCATTCTCATCACCACTTACAAATCATCAATCATATCCTCACATTAACATAGTTCTCGATCATATATTAACATCGTCATTTGCACTACATGTAACCCCCTACTAGATAGCCCTTAATGCTTAAGTCATTTTAGGCTATTTCATAAGGGTCACTCTCTGTTATCATGTTCTATTCTTTACTTTAAAATATATACGCGGAAAATAGGCGGGAGTAAAATTTTCGCAATTTGTTTACGATATAAAAATAAGGGCTTTGCGAAATACATAATCGATAAATAATAAGTCATGCCAAGATATAAACTGAATAGTCTATCAAATAAATAACTCCCAACAATCAATGAACACACAAGGAATAAATATTAGGCTTTACCCCATAAGCCAAAGGCAATGACTTATGAGACTCCACCATAAATGCATGTCAAATAAATAGCTGCCGGCTAACATAGGTCCGGACTTGAAATAAATAACTCAAACAACTGAAATGAATCCATAACCGAAATGCAAATCAATGTATATAGGTTTATAAAGCGGAGGACTGAAAAATAAACTAAGGCTGGGCCTGCTCCTCGCTAGCTCCATGGTCCTGCTGTGTCTGCTCCTCTATAATATGGGGGAAAAACATAGGGTGAGCACTGGGAAGTGACTCAGTAGAGGAAGCCGCCCCGGGTTTAATTATAAAATAAGTGGAGCATGAATGAGTTCATTTCAGATATAAGTTTAAAATAATCTTTTCCCGGAACGTCTTACCTAAGTGCGTCTTATCCATTTTAATTAGACAGTTATATGGCATAAATAAATAAAGTCTTGGTGTAGTGCACTAGTGCCTTACACATATAAAATTGATAACTCATAAGATAACATAATACATTTAGCCAAACAATTTTATCTTGCATTAATCAATCTTTGCACTGCCCGCCCTCCTGTATTCCTCCACATCACCGGCCCCTAGGCATGAGCTCATCCTAAACTTATGGGGAGAGGGGGGAATATCACCTTCCCTTAACAATGAGGTTGTAATGCCGAGGTTGCCATCCCTCCCTTAACAACTCTCACTGTAATGCCGAAGGCTACAACGTTTTATCTTGGTATTTCACCTTTCCTTAACAATGAGGTTGTAATGCCGAGGTTGTTATTCCTCCCTTAACAACCCTTAATTGTAATGCCGAAGGCTACTGCACCTTACTTTAACTTTCCGTTACATCTTAAACATGTACATAACACTATATTGTAATATCATAACTTAACATTACGTCATAGCATTTAAACACACATACAACTCATAACATTACATAATGAACATACATAAATCATACGTAACATATATTATCATATAATCGTACTTTTATATTACAATAATGTATAAACATATTTTACAGCTTATATAATCATATATACATCATGCATAAATCATATATATATCTTATTCACTTCTAACTTTGTCTTATGTAATGTTATCCTTAATTATTCTCACTATTATCTTTACTATCATTATTAATACTATTATCATTACATATCATATATTATACACGTTGTTGTTCTTACTGTATTATTCTTTTATTATTATTAGGGTTAATATTTTATTATTATCTTCCCTATTAATATTACTATCATTATCATATTATTATTATTATTTCTACCTGTTATCTACCTATTATTAACTAATATACATGCTAATAGGTATAAGTTTATGTAATAATAATAATATGTAATATATATATACTAGTAAACTATCCCTTTATTTATATTTATATATATATATATATCCTCACTTACGCTGCCAAAAACAAGACGCGGGCATGCGCATATATATATATATATATATATATATATATATATATATATATATATATATATATATATATATATATATATATGCTATATGAACGTAGAAGTAAATAATAATAATAATAATAATAAGGCACAAAAATTCCTAATGGGAAAAATGACCATCACATTAATCTCATAAAATCATCATTAATATGCATGAAAATAGAATGCCTAAACCCCTACCTCTCGTAGACCTCCTATGCTATGCGTAGAGACACCCTTTTCCTTCTCACTTTCTCTCTAGCCCCACGAACGGTACAAAGATGACTTCTTTCAAAAGTGGAAACGGTAGAAGTGTTCTATTTGGTGAGAGGATCAAGAATATGTGATTTGTTTTGTGATTGGGTGAGAATTGGTATGGATTTGGGTTTGTGGAATGGTTATGATTTTTGGTTTTTGAGAGAGAAAGAGAGTGGAATGGAGGCACAAGGATTGATGGAGGCTACCAAGAGTATTTTTGGAAATTAGGTTTTCTTAGTGGAGGCATTGATGGGTATTATATAGAGGTGTTGTGGGGCCCACCCGTTACTAAAAAAATACTAAATATTCTAAAACATCCCAAATAATACTACAATGCTCAACTAACTTTCAAATCTTTAAACATAAATTAAAAATACACATATAGGCACACAAAGAAAATAAAATAAATAACATATAACACTTTAATAAGGAGAAATTTATCCACTCTAACCCAATTAAATTCCAACCAAGGTCAATTACCCTTAATTTCACTTAATTAGAACCTAATAAAAATCGGGGTGTTACACTACACATTCTTGACATTCTTTAATTATTTCTTTACGTGTTATGAAGTAGTTCTCCTCTTAAAGTCTCTCCTAAAGTTTTATCGAATTTTATAATTATTATTATTGTCATTATTATAATTATTAAATAATTACTTATTATTTACAAATTTGTTATAAATTTCTTTTCTAGTTACCTTTTATTATCTTTATTTTTAAAACTAGTTACTAGGAAATTCTAATTTTCTTTTTATAAATTAAATCTTTTCTGAATTAAACATTTTTAAATGTAATATTTACATACTAAATTTATTTCAGAAAGGTTCTCACTCTATTATTTTATTTTCTCTTATTTTCTTTATTTTTAAAGAACTTACCTAGTATTATTTATTTTACAAGTTATTAATTTCTTTTATACATAAATCTAACTTCTAATCATCTTATAATTATTATAAATTATTTTAGCTTACTGATTTATCTTTAAGTCATTCGGCCAAATTAAAATATTTTAGAGAAAATTTCCCAAAAATTCCTATATTACTTACTACTCACTTTTAACTAGTTCTAGCATTAAAAATCAAGTTTTATTTTTTTTTTAAGTTATTTCTCAAATCGGGAAAGAATATAATTTGGTCATAATTAATACGATTTAATCATGTAAAAATCTTATAAATATTTTAAAACATATTTCATTACACTAAAATACATTCTAGTGATTATTTTCATAAAACTATGCACTTTTTAAAGCTTATTCTTGCTAAATAATTATCAAATAATTACAAATATGAAAACTTTATTTTTATTTTATTAAAAACTATTTATTTCAGTAATATTTACTATTTCATATTATTTGTTTTACAAAACCATTTTTATTTTAACAAAAGGTGAGATTTTCTACTATAGTTTCTAGATCTCTTATCTTGGTGTTAGGAGAAACATTTCAACAATACTTTTTTCTTTCAAGATATCATTTTTATTTTTTAATATTAGGGAGTATATATTTTAACATTTATTATTGAACCTTCATGAACCATTATATTTATTTTGAGTTTTATGCTTGTTATGAACACATTAACCATTAATTTTTAACTCATGAATCAACACCAACTCATTTTCTTTCTCTCTTGGCCGTGGGTATAACCTCTTAGGTAGTGTACCAAAAATATGCATTTTATGCATCTCATCATTTTCATGAAATACATATTCACCAACATCTCAAGATTCAAGTTTTTCACTTCCATAATACAAAACCAACACAAACACAATTTTTAAACGGTGAACTTTTTAGAAAAACTCAAGAACACCTCAAAATTATTATTTTGAACCAAAAAAAATATTTTCACCGATTATTTTCACTCAAAAACATTTTTATTCAAGAAATGAGTTTTTAAAGGAGATGGCTCACTTAGAAATGAACCTAAAGGTGGTAACTTTGAGTTTGAAGTTGTTGAAACTTATTTTTCTTCCTTCTTAATAGAGAACACCTTCAAGGGGAGAGGGTATTATTTTGCTTTGAGTGTGGTGGTGGTCTCCAAGATTGAGTGGTGTGTTTGAAGAAAAATGGAAGCTTGGAAATGAAATGATAGAGGTGGTGGTGGTGGGTGAGGCCGCAGCTTTTGGCTAGGGTTTGGGGGTGAGGGTTTGTGTTTGGGTGTTTTAGAAAATGAGTGAGTGTGTGTGTATGAGTGTGGCCGAGATTTAGAGAGGATTTGAGAGAAATTTCTAAGAGAATTTTCTAATGGAATTTTAGCATAGTTTTGGTATACCCTTGAGGTTGTTTAAGTGTATGAAAATAAGTGAGGGAAGCTTGTATTTATAGAGAAAGTGAGGGAGGTGGCCGTGGGGTATGGGAGGGGAAAGGTTGGAGGGTTTCTAACCCTTGGATGGTGATCCAAGTGGTGGAGGAATTGACCAACGTGTGTTTGATAACGTGGTTTTTGCCAATATTTTATGCCCTTAATTTGGATGATTGTATGCATTTCTTTACTCTATTTTAGCCTTTTATTGTATTTAATACAATTTGGAATTATTTGGGACTTAATGAAAATAAAGGCTAAAGTAATAAGTTCTATGATGTTTTTGCAATTCCAGGATGACCCTTGCACTTGATCTTGGGTATTTTATATTTTTGGTGCAGGTCATAGGAATTATTGGAGCAGTAGACATCAGGAACTGAGTAAGACGCGGAGCAGTGGAATCCAGGACTGGCATCGAGCGCCCCAGCGCCCGAACCCTACTAGAACTCATCATGTGCACAGCACTGGCGCCCTAGCGAGCTATCAGCGCCCCAGCGCCGCGCCGCAATTCTGTTACAGCAGAGACCTATCTGCAAGGCCGAGCTGGGGGCCCAATTAGCTAGGGTTTGAAGGCTGCTCACTCTATTTAAAGAAGGCTAATGCATCAGAAAACACATGACTTCACTATCTCTTCATCTCCTCTTAACACCTTTAATTTCTTACTATTTTCTTTTCCTAGTTTCTTACTTTTCAACCCTAGGCTTTTTAGTTAAAGTTTATTTTCTCCATTAGGATTCCATCTTCTTTTCCTAGTCTAGCTCTAGCTTCCTTCATTGTATTTCCATCGTTATTCGTCAAGCCCTTTGGGTTTTGTAAGTTACTTCTTTTAATTAATTCAGTTATTCGTTTTTCCATCTTTCCAATTTGCATTTATTTTCTTTACTTTCCTCTTTATTATTCAAGTTGTTTAATTTCTTCATTCCATCTTTGTTTTTAATTCCAATTTATTTCCTGCCTTTATATTTCCTCCATGAGTAACTAATTCTCTTGGTGGTTTATGAGGGTATGAACATCATTAGGGTAAATTGAGGCTTTGTTCTTAATCTTGCATAAGTTTTCATTATCAAATCTTGGAATATAATTTGAGATCTTAAATTGTGTGTGTTATCCCTTTAACTTGGCTTACTGGATTGAGTTAGGCTAATTCATTGGCATGTGTTTATGTGTTAATTGATTAATTGATGCATGACATAACAGGAATTGGTAATAATTAATTAGTTGGCTGATTAGTCTCTTTAATATGATTAATGTGATTGACTTTAAAGATTGTTGAAAACGAAACTAAAGGTAAGATCTCACTGATTAATCTTGTTCTAGGCAATCAATCCTTAGAATCATAACAATAGGGTTAGATCTAACTCTAGCGTAATTAATCAACTCATGCATTCTTTTGTAGCCAATGATAAACGCCCTAATGAATGTTCTACCTCATAAACCACTGTTTTTATCATTCCTATTTTATTCCAAATTATTTCTTTTTCTTGCAAATAAAAAAACCCCCCAATTTGTGACAACCCTCATACGACTAGTCTTGTATATGCTTTCTTAGCCATTCCTTGTGAGAGACGACCCTGGTTTCCACTAAACTATATTAGGGGAACTTGGTTTATAAATAATTAAATTTATGGGAGTTGCGACGCTCACCCATCAAATTTTTGGCGCCGTTGCCGGGGAATGGCGATGAAAGTAATCACCAGTTGTTTGATTTGTGCATAGTGTACATAACTGTTTTTCTTTTCTTTTCTTTGTTTCTTTCAAAAACAAAAACAACAAAAAGATTTTCCTTTTATTTTGCATTCTATTTTCGTATTTATATCCAATTGTTCTTCCCAAACTCGCTGTTCCACGAACAGCTGAGTCTACTGCTGTCATACGCGCTCCAGCGCCCGTACAGCGCCCCAGCGCGCGACTGTGACTGCAAAGTTGCAGTTTTGCATGACTCGATCTCAACCGGATCCCCAGCTTGCTATTTTTTATCCTGAAATTGAAAACACTTTGAGAAAAAAAGAGGCAAGCTAGGAGAGGGTTTAGTGAGTCTCAAGGGCAACCGGAAGGTCCACCGTTTACAACTCTACTTTTCACTGGTCCTGAACTTTCTGATTTGTCTGTTAGTGTTTCAGGTCCAAATTCGATCATGGCAGACTATCAGCCCACCTTGAAGGAACTTGCAGCTCCTGACCTCACTCAACAACCCTTGGGAATTACCTACCCAAGGTTAGACACTGAGTTCGAGCTTAAGGGAGCTATTCTCCATTTGCTCCCTAAATTTCACGGATTGGCCGGAGAGGATCCACACCAGCACCTGAATGTGGTGTGTGAGACTCTCAAGCCAAGAGGAGTCAATGAGGAGCACGTGAAGCTTCGAGCTTTTCCGTTCTCTCTGGACGGTCAAGCGAAGCAATGGTTCTTGAATTTGCCAAACAGAGCTGTCACCATATGGATTGGCATGAAGAAGATCTTCTTGGAGAAATTCTTCCCAGCCTCGAGGGCAGCTGCCATAAGGAAGGACATCAGTGGCATCCGCCAACTCCAAGGTGAGTCTCTCCATGAGTACAGGGAGAGATTCAAGAAGCTAGTGGCAAGTTGTCCAACCCATCAGATCTCCGAACAACTATTGATCCAGTACTACTATGAGGGTCTGACGGGAATGGATCGTTGCATGATCGATGCCGCTAGTGGTGGTGCTCTGATGGACAAGACTCCGGCAGATGCAAGAATCCTGTTCGAGAATATGGCTGTGAATTCACAGTAGTTTGGCACAAGGGCGACTGCCGTGACCAAAGGGGTGAATGAGGTAGCTCAACAGAAGAATGGTGGCCTATACCAGAAGCTGGATGAAATTGCAACCTTCATGAAGCAACTGGCCATCAACCAACCCAAACCGGGAACCCCAAGCCAAGCTATGGTGTGTGGGATATGTTCATTGGACTCCCATGTAACTGACCAATGCCCACACCTTCAAGAAGAGGCATCAATGGTGGCAGCTGCAAACACCTTTCCAGGAAAGCCTCAATTTCAGCCACAGAATCAACCTACGGGGAATACCTATAACCCAAGTTGGAGGAATCACCCGAACCTGAGGTGGAATAACAATCCACAGCCACAACAAGTCCAGCAACCTTAGCAGGTTCGGTACCAACCTCCTCATCAAAGGCAACCCCAGGCTCCATACTAGGCTTCAATGGCCTTACCTCCACCACCTCAACAATTGGCTCTGCCTGCACCTCCGAATCCTAACGAGCCAACTCTCGGTGATGTGATGAAACTAATCATGGAGCAACAAAGGATGATGCTGAACTTGCAGAATGAGGTCAACCAAATGAAAGGAAATCCGGCCACACAAACATATGAACAAGCTGGCACCTCACAGATCCTATCTCAGACAGTTCCTAATCCTAAGGGGAATGTGAGTGTTATCCATCTCATGACCAGAGCAGCTGGTGCTGACAATCCTGGGCCAAAGTCAATTTGAAGCGGTCGACCGTCCAACTTAGGGATGTTAAAGCAAAGTGCTTCGTGGGAGACAACCCACCGGTTTTCTTTATTTTTCAGTACTTTAATTTCCGTATTTTAAAATTCCGTCTTTTATTTCCGTATTTTATTTTCCGAATTTTATATTTCGTATTTTATTTTCGTATTTGCATATTTAATTTTTCATGCATTTAGGTTAATTAGGATAGTTTCATGCATTTTAGGATAATAGCAGTAAAACACCTGTTCTGCATCAGGAAGCCGCGCCCGGGCGCCACAGACGCGCCCCAGCGCTCGCGCGTCGTTAAAGGAAACACAGCGTTTGGGCTACGCGCTCCAGCGCGCTGGTCGCGCTTTACCGCGCGAGGTTTCTTCAAAAATCCTAAATCCCCAAATTGCAGACTCATTCGGCCACTCTTCTCCCTCACAGCCCTAGCGGAGCAGCCACGACCCCCTCTCCCTATTTCACCATTTTCACACATTTGCTCATAAAATCCTCCATACATTTGTTCATCTTGTCCTAGCATTGCATTCTATCAAGGTACATTGATCTAACAATTATTCTTTTCTCTACTATTGATAGAAAAATCGATTTTGGTTGATTGAAAGATGATAAATGTGTTTTTGGTTGTTTTGTGTGGATTTAATCGGTTAGTTTTGTATGATATATGCTTTAATCGAGTTTTGTGGTGAAAAATCATGAGTTGGAGCCGTTTTTGCACTGTTCGGGCGTTGCCTTGGGACCAAAAGTGTTGCCTTTGTCACTTAAGGCAACACTTTTTCTGGGCGTTGTCTTAGGCCAAATTTGTTGTAGTGTTGGTTTATAAATAATTAAATTTACGGGAGTTGCGACGCTCACCCATCAAATTTTTGGCGTCGTTGCCGGGGAATGGCGATGAAAGTAATCACTAGTTGTTTGATTTGTGCATAGTGTACATAACCGTTTTTCTTTTCTTTACTTTGTTTCTTTCAAAAATAAAAACAACAAAAAGATTTTCCTTTTATTTTGCATTCTGTTTTCGTATTTTTAAGCAATTATTCTTCCCAAACTCGTTGTTCCACGAACAACTGAGTCTACTGCTGTCATACGCGCTCTAGCGCCCGTACAGCGCCCCAGCGCGCGACTGTGACTGCATAGTTGCAGTTTTGCATGACTCGATCTCAAATGGATCCCCAACTTGCTGTTTTTGATCCTAAAATTGAAAACACTTTGAGAAAAATAAGGCAAGCTAGGAGAGGGTTTAGTGAGTCTCAAGGGCAACCGGAAGGTCCACCGTTTACAACTTTACTTTTCACTGGTCCTGAACTTTCTGATTTTTCTGTTAGTGTTTCATGTCCAAATTCGATCATGGCAGACTATCAGCCCACCTTGAAGGAACTTGCAGCTCCTGACCTCACTCAACAACCCTTGGGAATTACCTACCCAAGGTTGGACACTGAGTTCGAGCTTAAGGGAGCTATTCTCCATTTGCTCCCTAAATTTCACGGATTGGCCGGAGAGGATCCACACCAGCACCTAAAAGAATTCCATGTGGTGTGTGAGACTCTCAAGCCAAGAGGAGTTAACAAGGAGCACGTGAAGCTTCGAGCTTTTCCGTTCTCTCTGGACGGTCAAGCGAAGCAATCGTTCTTGAATCTGCCAAACGGAGCTGTCACCACATGGATTGGCATGAAGAAGATCTTCTTGGAGAAATTCTTCCCAGCCTCGAGGGCAGCTGCCATAAGGAAGGACATCAGTGGCATCCGCCAACTCCAAGGTGAGTCTCTCCATGAGTACTGGGAGATATTCAAGAAGCTAGTGGCAAGTTGTCCAACCCATCAGATCTCCGAAAAACTATTGATCCAGTACTACTATGAGGGTCTGACGGGAATGGATCGTTGCATGATCGATGCCGCTAGTGGTGGTGCTCTGATGGACAAGACTCCGGCAGATGCAAGAATCATGTTCGAGAATATGGCTGTGAATTCACAGCAGTTTAGCAAAGGGCGACTGCTGTGACCAAAGGGGTGAATGAGGTAGCTCAACAGAAGAATGGTGGCCTATACCAGAAGCTGGATGAAATTGCAACCTTCATGAAGCAACTGGCCATCAACCTGTTAATGTAATTCCTTATTTGGTTTTGATAATAACAAAACTCATGTAACTTTGTGAGTTAGTATCGAGAAGCTATAGTGAAATGATTGTAATTAGATTAGAAAACTTCTGTGTATTGAGAAACCAAATTAAGGATGTAAAGTTGTATATGCTTCACGTATCGTATCGTAACAGTTTTAATAATTGTAATAGAAGCATAGGTGAAAGGACTAGAAGTGTATTAGGATTATATAATGTATGATCTTTGTAATATACTCGTAAGAAAGTCTTGGAAGAGCTTCAGAAGCTGAGAGAAGAGTCTCAGAAGCTGAACGTATGATCAGAAGCAGGAACAGAAACTGGTACAGGAACGAGCTCAGAAGCATGTCCAGAAGCATGGCTCAGAAGCATGTTTAGAAGCATGGCTCAGAAGCATGACCCAGAAGCTGGTTCAGAAGCTAGTTAAGAAGCTAGTCCAGAAGCCTGTTCAGAAGCTGCTTTCGAAGCTTAATGAGTTTCGAATCATAGTTCAGAAGCTGCTACAGAAACTTTATGAGTTTCTGAAAAGGGAATTAGTTTAAATGTGGAAATGGATAAGGTTCCATTTTATTTTTGTTTTCCCGCCAAATGTTTATAGTTGTTAATGACAGCTGGGTATTTCAATTTGAAAGAGCTCTCTATAAAACGAGTGTCTCGAGTTGTAAATGCATGAGAATATCATAAAACACAATAAAGAAGATCAAAGTGATAGAAAAATCATTCTGAGTGAAAAAAGAAAAAGGGCTGAAAAGAAAAGAAAATCTGAGAGAGGCTCAGATACATTGAGAAAGAAAGAAAAGAGTTGTGAGCTATCAAAAGAAAAGAAAAGAGAAAAGAAAGGCTCAAGGAAGAAGAGTGATCAGAATAATGTTTTGATTGTGAAGAAGAAAAGGAGTTTCTGAAGTTAAAGATTTCAGAAGCTGATCAAGCTTAAAGAGTTCGAGGTTGAGAGTTCAATTTCTCAAGAAGCTGCGAGTTTTGACCAGAAGCTGCGAGTTCAATTTCTCAAGAATTGGTTCGTGGAAAGTGTGATCAGATACAAGGTTCTGAAAAGTCCTTGAAAGGATATCAAGGCGGAAAATCTTTCTGGAGGGGATATATGGAGAGTGGAAAATCTTTAGAAGGGGTATTCTAAAGTGTCGAACCTGAGAAGGTTGCAAAATATATCGTTGTATTGATACCTGTGTATCTTGATGCATTTCTAGTGGAACTCAATCCTCGAAAGATTGAAGAACTGGATGTAGGCACAATTGGCCGAACCAGTATTAATTGGTCCAATCTCTCTAACTTTACTCTTCGTGCATTAATTGTTTGATAACTCAGAAACTGTGATTTTAATTGATTGTTTTTTATTTCTGGTGAATATCTCAAGAACAAAACTTGAAACAACAATCTAAAAGTTAAAGAAACCAAAGTAAAAGGAATATTTATGTGTTTAACTTTTTGATATATGATATTTGTGTTTTGGGTAATTGAAATCTGAAATAAACAATTTAAAGAACATATTACAGAAAGAAAAATTAGAATCTGAAAGTGAAATTAGTTTATCGAAGAATATTTCTTCAGAAGCTGTTTTGTTCTTTGCATAATTGTTGTTGTGATTTCTGATTGTATTTGAAAGACATATCATATTGCTTATTGTTGATTGATTGTGTATGAAATAATTGTTCAGAAGCACATAGGTTCTGAAACAAGAATCTGATGCAGATTATGAAGTGAGTTCAGAAGCTAGATCAGAAAGTGGTTCAGAAACTGTATATTTCTGAAAGAGTTATTTTGTTATTGATTTGATTGTTTTGAAAGCTTGATATATTGTGTATTGTGTTATATTTGTGATTAATAATCCGCTGTGCAAGTTGTGAAAAATTAAATCATTATTATTGACATATTGATTTCTGTGTATGTCACATAATTGATTTAGATTCTGATATCACAAATTACATTGTTGATTCTTATTGTTTTGACTAATTCTTGACAAGTATCAAAGACTTGATGAATCTTTGAGAGTTGCAGGAGTGTTAGAATAATAAAGAAGATTTGCAAAGAAAGTTTACACAACCAATTCACCCCCCCCCTCTTGGGTTGTGTGAGCATAGCTTGGAGGTGTTTCTAAAGAAACCCTCACATCATCACAACCAACCCAAACCAGGAACCCCAAGCCAAGCTAAGGTGTGTGGGATATGTTCATTGGACTCCCATGTAACTAACCAATGCCCACACCTTCAAGAAGAGGCATCAATGGTGGCAGCTGCAAACACTTTTCCGGGAAAGCCTCAATTTCAGCCACAGAATCAACTTACGGGGAATACCTATAACCCAAGTTGGAGGAATCACTCGAACCTGAGGTGGAATAACAATCCACAGCCACAACAAGTCCAGCAACCTCAGCAGGTTCGGTACCAACCTCCTCATCAAAGGCAACCCCAAGCTCCATACCAGGCTCCAATGGCCTTACCTCCACCACCTCAACAATTGGCTCTGCCTACACCTCCGAATCCTAACGAGCCAACTCTCGGTGATGTGATGAAACTAATCATGGAGCAACAAAGGATGATTCTGAACTTGCAGAATGAGGTCTACCAAATGAAAGGAAATCCGGCCACACAAACCTATGAACAAGCTGGCACCTCACAGATCCCATCTCAGACAGTTCCTAATCCTAAGGGGAATGTGAGTGCTATCCATCTCATGACCGGAGCAGCTGGTGCTGACAATCATGGGCCAAAGTAGATTTGAAGCGGTCGACCGTCCAACTTAGGGACGTTAAAGCAAAGTGCTTCGTGGGAGACAACCCACCGGTTTTCTTTATTTTTTAGTACTTTAATTTCCGTATTTTAAAATTCCGTCTTTTATTTTCCGTATTTTATTTTCCGAATTTTATATTTTTTATTTTATTTTCGTATTTGCATATTTAATTTTTGCATGCATTTAGGTTAATTAGGATAGTTTCAAGCATTTTAGGATAATAGCAGTAAAACACTTGTTCTACATCAGGAAGCCGCACCCGGGCGCCACACACACGCCCTGTAAGACCCCAAAATTCTAATTATACCTTAATTAGAGGGATTTAGTTATAATTACTTTAATCAAGGTGTAATTGGAATATGTATGTGATCGGGATGTATTTTGACGTATATGTGTTATTTGATATGTGTTATGTGTATTATGTTGATAGATGCATTACATACGAGTTAAATACAATAAAATAGACTAAGAACCTTGGGAAGGAAGTTAAGAAACAATCATGAGAGAATTTAGGTATTTATGGTTATGTATAAGTTTATATAGGTGTGAGAAGGGTGTCTAGGGTGTTAGAAATGGTTTAGAGAGTGTTAGGTGCATTTTGGAATTTTAGATGTTTGAAACTGCTGCTGCTGTCATTTATCAGCAGACGCTCGCTCGCGGCCAGTTCTAGTCGCTAGCGGGTGAGGCGGCAGAAGTTAGTCGCTAGCGGGTAATGCGGCGTGATCGGTCGCTAGCGGCTGCATGTCCCTCGCTAGCGACCAGAATCGTGACAGAACAGAATTTCTGTCATTTTGCATTTTAGACCAAACCTTCCATCTTTTTGAATATTGCTTAGATGTCCCTCCGTCCCAACCTACCTTATAACTTCAGAGAGCCACCTAAAGCTATCAGAAATATTTCTTCATCTCTAAGAACTCCAAGAAAACTCCCTGAGCTCCAAACCTCACTTTCAACCTCAAAAACTCATAAAACCAAAGGATAAATCACATAATCAGATTCCTCTCATCATTTCCTTCCATACTAACCGAACATAACTCATCAGAAGCTCAAGGATCATCCTCATCATCATCAAAAGTTAGCTAGATTGCTAAACAAGTAGCTCAAGGGAGATAAAGTTGGTCTTTGACATTAGAGGGCAAAACTACAAGAGGTAGGGGTTTAGATTTATGTTAAGTTATGTATTAAAGTGTTTTCATGCATCAGGTTCGATTATATGTCATTATTTGTATAAAAATGAATTCTGTTCTGAAGCTGAGATGAGTGCAGGATCGAGGTACGCGCTAGCGGCCATGTTACAGGCGCTAGCGGGTACTTCAAACCGCCTTGGGCGCTAGCGGCCTTAAGAGACGCGCTAGCGACCAGATCGCAGAAACTCTGCAGAATTGTGTTTTCTGAAGTTCTAGTTTTATGATGATTTTAACCCTATAAGTGATCTTTGAAATAGTACAGTATGATAAATATATGTGTATAGGTATATTTCAGAAATATATTTTGATTATTTAAAATAATTGAGTTGAGAAAAGATGATATATGAGATAATCTATGTTTTATGATTACAGGTATATGACGTATGTGGTATGATGAGTATATAATGTTTAATACGCATGCTGATATATTAGAGAAACTGTGAAAGGTCATGTGAATTAGAAAATAAGATTTATGAGTAACTTTCTGTTACAAACGGAATTGGCAAGGGAGGTTGGCACCCTCGGTCCCCAATACCGATTTGTAAGGAAAGTGAATAAAAACCCTCTTCCCCACAGAGATCTAGTAGAAAACTAGATAGGTATGAGCTCATAGCCTAGGGGCCAGGTGTATGCGGAGGTAGAAAGAGAGAGGGTAGTGCCAATGATTTGAAAAAGTCATAACACATGACACATATAACTGTATGCATGATGTTGATTGTGCAACTGTTGTATGAATATTTATGTTTAAATTTGTGACTGTATGCATAGGTATTGACTGTGCAACCGTTACCTCTAATGAACATATTTTCAGTAACCAATGTCAGTATAATGTTACCTTTTTATTAGTATATAACATTCATATAATTATCCAGATGCATGTAGGTAAGACACTCCGGAACTAAATTATGTTTATGAAAATATTTATTAAATGGACTTATGCATATCTCACTTATTTCAAAATAAACCGGAGTAATTCCCCTATTGAGTCCGTGGAGCTCACCCCAATTCCACCACCCTTTGTTTAGATTCAGGTACCTTGCTAGGAGAGCAGATTCAGACTTGCATGGAGGTGGAAGCTTGGATATGCGAGATGTTTAGGACATTAGAAAATTAGATATTTCCGTATATGATATTCATGTTATGTTATATACTATATTTTACTCAGAAGGATTTATAAGGGAAGTATAAGTGTCTGTACAAGCTTATAGTTCTCTTAGAAATTCTAGTATTTAAATATTGTAATACCTATTTTGGATTTTATGTTTATATGTATTTTCCTTGTGTACGTGCGTGAAACTATATGTATGTTTTGGGCCAATTATGTGTATTATGTCATTTTGATTGTATGTAATTCGGAAGCTTATAGTTGGTGTATCAGATTATACCTTGTCACGTACAAGCCGAGATTTTTAAGTTGCGTTCTCTTATGAAAATTATTGGCCCTATTTTCCGCGTAATTTTACTTTCAAACTTGAACTCTGAAACAAGATGATGAATTCCGGTAATTAACTCGATATGACTTAAGCATAAAGAGGTAATTATTTGGGGTGTTACATTTTGGTATAAGAGCAGGTCGAACCTTAAGGCTTGGGGTTATGGCCTTCTATGCTTTTGTTGCATAGTACGGTAGTTTCATGCTTGTAGTGGGTTATTGATAGGATGCAAAATTCTGTGCATTCTTTAGCTTTACATGTGCATCTTTCATTCTTTATTGCTTTAATAATGGTTCTTTACATTGTTTGTGCATATTTTCGCTTTCTTGGTTAGTGTGGCAATTTTACGTCTTTTTGAGGCTTGTTAGTGACACTTTGGTCTTGTTATCTTCTGATGCACTCTTGGGTAGTGTCTTTGGATTTCAGGAACCTAGGTTGGAGCTACTTCGAGTCTTGGAAGCATCGGGAGCGTTGGAGCGAACGAGCGGACGAAACGGCGAGCCGGAGAAAAAGCTGCATCTTTTTGTTTTCTGTAACTGGTCGCTAGCGACCAGCATTATGCTTGCTTGGTCGCTAGCGACCGGGTCGTGACAGCAGCAGTAAATTATGCAGAATTTGCAATTTAGTCCCTAGTTCATTTTATACTTAAGACCCCTTTTGTAATTGGGCTGGATACCTTTTCATTTTCTTTAGTTTTAGTTTTAGGTTAGGTTATTCTAGAGAGAGAAGCTCTCCCTTCTCTCTAGAATCTCTCTTTACATTTTCTTTACATTTTCTCTCTACACATTACATACATTTCTCCAAGTTCAATTTAATTTCTAATTTCATTTCCATCTTTGCTATTGCTTTAATTTCTTGTTTCTTACTTGCTTTAATTATGGTTGAGTAGTCCATTTGTTCTTGGTGTTGGGTAATGCTAGAATTACATTTTCCCTTGAAACCCATTGCATGATTTTGCTCTTGCTTCCTAATCTCTTGGTTCCAAATGCAATTGAAGTTTGTTTGTGTGGATCCATGCTTGCTGATTTTAATTGTATATCTTGAATGCATATTTGATTTCTTGATTGAGAAATTATTGTGCATTTGAGTGTTTTTGGGTGTTGAGTGAGGATTATCATTTGATGCCCATTTGCTAGGAGAGTAGGAATAATTTTTGATTGAGAATTAGGTTTGCATATGTTTAGGATAGTTTTACTATTTTGGTTTGGATCCAAATCATTTTGGTTGAATAATTCTTTTTCATGTGTAAGTTGCTTGCAAGGTGTTTGATAAAATGCCTAGGTGGGTTTAGGATGGGGAAAATATGGTTTGATGCATGTCCCAACACCAAGACTCTTTTGCATTGTTATTTTCCTTTATTTGCATAGCTTTATTCACTTCTTGCACAATCCCAAATCTACATAACACTAGATCAATGATATAAGCCTCCTTGAGAGACGACTTTGGTTGACTAGCTATACTACTATAGCTAATTAATTCTTTTTGGGAACTTATTTTAAATTCTAAGTTGGTTGTAGCTAAAAGAGTTAACGACGCTTTTAGCTACACATCAGTTATCGTAAGGCATGATTTGTCTATTTGGTACTATGGTGGTTGTATATACCTAATATGATTATTGAGACTGATCACCTCAATGATTGTGTTGGTGTGTACAGGTACAATGGCACCAAAAAGACGTCAGATGAGGTCGTCTGGGAGTAGTTCAGATGGCAATCAGGGGACTAGTGAGGCATTGGCAGGAATGGCAAGGGCGGTACAACAGTTAGCGGAAGTTATGAGACACCATACCTCACCCATACCACATCCGGAGACAGATAGAGGGAATGCCCGATTTGCTGAGTTTCGGGGTGTAAATCCCCCAGTGTTCACAGGTTCTGTTGATCCAACGGTGGCAGGGGATTGGATTGAGGAGATGGAGAAAATATTTACCGTGATACAGTGTTCCGATCTACAGCGAACTACTTTTTCTACATTCATGCTGCAACAGGATGCAGGGAATTGGTGGAGAGGAGAAAAAGCCCGAATGGATGCTGCAGGGATTCCTATTCCTTGGAACAGATTCAAGGAACTCTTCTATGAGAAATATTTTCCCAGATCTATAAGAGAAGCTAAGGAGCGAGAATTCCTGAACCTGACTCAAGGACGAATGACTATTGCTGAATATACCGCACAGTTTGAGCATCTCATTAAGTTTTCAGAGATGTTTCAAGGAAACCCATTGGAATCGTGGAAGTGTATGAAGTATCGGAATGAGTTAACACAGAAGATGCAAAAGACAATGAACCACCTTTACTTTAACAGCTATGCTCAGTTAGTAGAGGCATGCAGAGTGCATGAACAAGCGTGTCTTCTAGAAGATAATACCCCACCACAGGCTTCTTCACTCAAGAGACGACATTCTTCACCGCAGCAGTCCCCATCTCGATCTCTTAGGAATTTCCAGCCTCATCAGGAATCACCTCCACCTCGTCCAATGATGGCTACCCGAGCTCCGGAGAAACCCACATGTGCACAGTGTAACAAGAAACATTGGGGAGTTTGTCTTGCTAGGCCGCGGGTGTGTTTTAGATGTGGTGAGCCAGGACATATCGCCAGGGAGTGTCAGCAGTCTCCTTCAGATCCTAGTACCAGGGAAGGACCGTCACAGTGAGCGTGAATAATGAAATTCGATCTGAGATTAAGACCGAGGGTAAGTGTAATACCTATACGATCTGCGCTTGGTAGTTTCACAGATATGGAATTTCGGGGGCGAAATTCTTTTTTTACAGGGGGAGAATGTAAGACCCCAAAATTCTAATTATACCTTAATTAGAGGGATTTAGTTATAATTACTTTAATCAAGGTGTAATTGGAATATGTATGTGATCGGGATGTATTTTGACGTATATGTGTTATTTGATATGTGTTATGTGTATTATGTTGATAGATGCATTGCATACGAGTTAAATACAATAAAATAGACTAAGAACCTTGGGAAGGAAGTTAAGAAACAATCATGAGAGAATTTAGGTATTTATGGTTATGTATAAGTTTATATAGGTGTGAGAAGGGTGTCTAGGGAGTTAGAAATGGTTTAGAGAGTGTTAGGTGCATTTTGGAATTTTAGATGTTTGAAACTGCTGCTGCTGTCATTTATCAGCAGATGCTCGCTAGCGGCAAGTTCTAGTCGCTAGCGGGTGAGGCGGCAGAAGTTAGTCGCTAGCGGCCGTGATAGGGCGCTAGCGGGTAATGCGGCGTGATCGGTCGCTAGCAGCTGCATGTCCCTCGCTAGCGACCAGTATCGTAACAGAACAGAATTTCTGTCATTTTGCATTTTAGACCAAACCCTCCATCTTTTTGAATATTGCTTAGATGTCCCTCCGTCCCAACCTACCTTATAACTTCAGAGAGCCACCTAAAGCTATCAGAAACATTTCTTCATCTCTAAGAACTCCAGAAAACTCCCTAAGCTCCAAACCTCACTTTCAACCTCAAGAACTCATAAAACCAAAGGATAAATCACATAATCAGATTCCTCTCATCATTTCCTTCCATACTAACCGAGCATAACTCATCAGAAGCTCAAGGATCATCTTCATCATCATCAAAAGTTAGATAGATTGCTAAATAAGTAGCTCAAGGGAGATAAAGTTGGTCTTTGACATTAGAGGGCAAAACTACAAGAGGTAGGGGTTTAGATTTATGTTAAGTTATGTATTAAAGTGTTTTCATGCATCAGGTTCGATTATATGTCACTATTTGTATAAAAATGAATTCTGTTCTGAAGCTGAGATGAGTGCTGTAACACCCTACTAGATAGCCCTTAACGCTTAAGTCATTTTAGGCCATTTCATAAGGGTTACCTCCTATTATCATGTTTTATCTTTATATTTAAAATATAATACGCGGAAAATAGGCGGGAGTAGATTTTTCGTAAACATTCGCGGAATAGAAAATAAGGACTTTGCGCATATGATAAGCGATAATATAAGCGATACAAACATTTACTGAAAATACCTCATCTGATAAATAACTCCCATCAAGTAACAAACATGAAATAAATACTAGGTCTTACCCCATAAGCCAAAAACTGTGACCTATGAGACTCCACCATAAATACGAGTAAATAAATAGCTGCCGGCTAAAAAGGTCCGGACTCATAAAACATATTAAATGAATAAACGTAGCGGAAGCATAAAAATCATAACATCTGATAAGGAAATAAAACATGTCTCTGATATCTAAGGAACTATATCATAAACTAAATCTGCCCGGGCTCCTCGTGTGCTCCGTCATCCTGCTCTGTCTGCTCCTCTAAAAGGTGGGAAAAACATAGGGTGAGCACTGGAAAGTGACTCAGTAGAGGAAGCTGCCCCGGGTTTAATTATAAAATAAGTGAAGTATGAATGAGTTCATTTCAGATATAAGTTTAAAATAATCTTTTCCCGGAACGTCTTACCTAAGTGCGTCTTGTTCATTTTATTTAATACATATAACATAGCATAATTAAAGGTCTCTGTGTAGTGTACTCTATGCTTCGAAATATCAGTAAGGGAAAGAATATATCATAACATCCTAAATAACTTTAGTTCTCTTAAACTTTAATCTTGCATTAATCTTTGGCCTGTGCCCGCCCTCCTGTAACCTCCACTACACCGACCCCTAGGCATGAGCTCATCCTGAACTTATGGGGAGAGGGGGGAATATCACCTTCCCTTAACAATGAGGTTGTAATGCCGAGGTTGCCATCCCTCCCTTAACAACTCTCACTGTAATGCCGAAGGCTACAACGTTTTATCTTGGTATTTCACCTTCCCTTAACAATGAGGTTGTAATGCCGAGGTTGTTATTGAAAGTGTATGTGTGCACGAGAAGGGGGGGGTTGAATCGTGCAAGTTTTAAAATTGCTTGTTAAAACTTTTACTTAGAAAGTTGTTTTTACTCAGAAGGTATGATTAAGAGTTTGCAGCGGAAAATGCTTTCTGAGAAGATTAAGTTTCTGAGAACTTAGTCTTTCTAAGAAAGTTCCTTTCTGAGAGATTTTAAGAAAACGACTTAAGGTTTGAGTTTCTTAAAAGCTTTCTGATTTTGATCAATAAGGTTTTCACGAGACCTCTTAATTAAAGTTGTGATAGAGTTTTTCTCAAAGATTTGGACACGTAATGAGTTAGGGAGAAAAGCTTAACACAAGGGATTTTATACTGGTTCGGTTATAACCAACCTACTCCAGTCCTCAACCTTCAGTTGAGAGTTCTTAGATATTTTTCTTAATGTGCCTTCCCAGACAACACTGCCTTTACCACGTAAAGGACTTCCACCACTTCACAACCCGAAGTGGATTTCCTTGCCTCACACTAGAGGACTTCCTTGCCTTAAACAATTAAGGACTTCCTTGCCTTAAACAATTAAGGACTTCCTTGCCTTAAACAATTAAGGACTTCCTTGCCTTAAACAATTAAGGACTTCCTTGCCTTAAACAATTAAGGACTTCCTTGCCTCACAACAGAGGACTTCCTTGCCTCAAACACTAGAGGACTTAAAACTGCCTTCAAACAACGAAGGACTTAGCGTTTTTCAGAAAGTTTGTTTTGATCGAAAACAACTACCAAGACTAAGTTACAAACCTAGTTTTACACTTAGTAGACTTCTAGAATTAACTTACAAATGTAAGAATTTACACCAATTCAGAACTAGAAGATTTTGCAAAGTTAGAAAAACAATTTCGTAAAAATTGTCTTTCTGAGAAAGTTCTAAGTTTTCGCAAAATGATTTTCAATTCAACAGAGTTTTGGCACGTTTAATCAAGAGTTTTAGTGCAAGAGTTTTCGTCACATTGCTCTGGAATTGAACTCATATATATAGGCATCAAGGAGCCGCGAAATTAGAGGCTTTCACTTTGCTTATGTGGCTGTGTCCTTTTCAGAACGGCTCCCTGCTACAGTCAGCGCAAAATGAGGAACTTTTCAGAACTGCACAGTGCGCGTGTTCCCACTTCCTTGGCTAGTTGTAGCGAGCTTTCTGAGTCTGTTTGCACTTCCTTGAGTCCAGACACTTGGTTGCTTCTGAGTCCAACCTTCTAAGAGTTGTACGGACTTCTGAGGCTAACCTTCTGAGGGAAGACCCTTCTGAGAACTACTAGTCGCGAGGTCTTCTGAGACCCTTCTGAGACGACAGTGTTCTTTCCTCAGAAACATGTTTTCACCTTCTGCGCTTCTGAGATATCCTTTCTGATATCTTTGGCGCTATGCTTTTATCAATTGATCTCGAGGTTACTTGATGTTTTGTCTTGGTCTATGCTCATGGTATTGTAATAATTTATAGCTTTCTGAGACACTTAGCGCACATATTAGCAAAACCTTAAATAAAATTTTATACTTATGGCTTACCTTGTTATCATTAAAACTTTCATGACTCTAAGAGAATTATGCTTAATTCTCTCAGAAGGGTTCTGGAGCTTACAATCTCCCCCTTTTTGATGATAACAACTTAAGTCTTAAGATAATAATTTTGCTTAAGTTCAGAAGTGTTTCTGAGTAAGTTCATAACTTATTCAGAATTCACTTTTGCTTTCTTAGAAACTAATTTAGCTTTCTGAGAGAAGGCTTCGTTATTTTCTTAGAAGGCTGAGATAATCAACAGTTCAAGTATGCAATGTATGATTACTGTTTGAGATTATCAATTACATAGCATGTATTTCATGATAAATGTATGTATGAGATTCAGAAATATCAAGCTAAGTAAATCAAGAGATGCCAAAAAATAAATAATAAAAGATAAGCATAAGATGAGATGCCAAAGAAATGATTTTTCATTTATGATCTTGTAAAGATACAAAAGATTTGGCTCCCCCTAAATTGTTGCTCCCCCTAAGTTCTAGCCTAGTGTTTACAATAGCCAATGTACAAAAATTTTATCATTTATCTACTCCCCCTTTGTTACATCAAAAAGGGTGGCTAAGATATAAACGCCATCATTGACTTAGAACTACTGCCTTCTGGCAATGTAGCGTAGCAGCTGGCATATCTCCATGAGAATTTCGCTCTGAGTCGCATTCTGAGCGCATTCGGGAGGGAGTTCAGAGGCAGTGGAAGGCTGTTGAGAAGATGAGGGTTGAGAAGATGAGGGTTGAGATGAAGGAGGACGAGAGACTTCAGCCTCAAGTACTTCATCGATTATATCCCTTGTTTGATATTCAGGAGGTTCTTCTTCTTGTACAGCTTTACCTTCAATAGCAGCAAGTTCAATCGAAGGCTGCCTTTGAGTGTCTTCAGCAACTAGAGCAAGGTCTAGATCAGAGGGTTGCCTAGCTGATGGTTGCTCCATAGCACCAGAAGTCTGAGCATCGTCGGAGAGGTTGAAGGTTGAGATCTGGCTATGCATGGCTTCATTGCTCTTCAACTTCTCAATTCGACCAAAGAAAGGCCGAAATTGCACAGAGGGTGGCGTGACTACCATCCTTCCCAGCTGAAAGCCGGAACCAATCATTGAGTCCGTTATCGAGAAGGTGGGACCTTGTTGATCGAAGGATGTAGGAGGAACCTCTGTTATATCTTGAGGAGGAACCTCTGTTTCCTTCTGAGAGTCCTTCTCAGATAGAGTTCCTTCTAAGGAACTGTGGGCAACAAATGCCTCAACTGCTGCAACTCCGGCAGCCATGGTAGCGTCAGCGCCCACCTCTGAGCGGAGCCCAGTGCTGGTGGTCCCTGGCACTACGTCATGTGTTGAGACATGAGTTTCCTCATGTTCCAAAGGGTTCTCAGAAGAGAGAAGACCAACCTCAGAAGTTGGTTCAATCAAGCTTTCCTCATGCTGTAGTTGTTGTTGTTGTTGCATCTGAGCAGCTTCTGGAGTCTCAGAAGGTTGATCCAGCGCCTTCTGGACGTTGAGCATCGTCTGAGCCAATGACTCAGCATTCACAGTGGCAACGTCAGTTGTGGTTGCCTCAGAAAGTTCCACCAAAGAAACCTCAGATGGCTTCTTCTGGGGCTCTTTCTTGGAGCTTCCAGCATCTGGACTGCGATGCTCAATGCGAAAGCTTGCCGCATCTTCTTCCTCGGAAGAGGAATCAGCAACATTTCCTCCATGACCCTGAATGTCTTCTCTGGTGGGGGAGACATTTCCAGATGGAGAGGAGTGATGAGAAGCTTCTGCTTCTTCTTCAACAGCAGCAGTAGTAGCAGCAGCGGTGGTGGCAGCAGTAGCAGTAACTGCTACAATTTCTTTACCCTTCGTCTTTGGCGGGCTCTGTTTCTTGGTGGTTTTTATCCCCACTCCTTTGTGAGTTTTTCCCTGATATTTCAAGGAATGTAGGAGTTTAGTTTTAAATTTGGTGGGTTTAAAACCAGCAACAGAATCAGAAATAGGAATGGAAGTAGAAGAAGAGTGAAGAAATGAAGGTGGAGTTTTAGAGTTAGCTTTTACCAAACGACCACGTTTCTTTTTCCCTTCTGGTGGCACGTCTGGGACTTGGAGAGTGGGAGGTGCTTTCCTTTTTCTGGGTTGCTCAGATGTTGTTTCTTCTGAGTCTGCAGCAGCCTCAACAACCGTAGGTGCCTTCTGAGGAGTCTTCTGAGCTTCCTCAGAAGCCATGCTCCTGGTTACCCTTGTTGGAGAGGGATGAGTCATCTTTGGCTTCTTCTTCTTCTTTTCTGAAGGATCGGAAACCTTTTCCTTTCCTTTCTCAGCCTTAGAGGGCTGGTTGGGACCAGCAGCTCCCTTAGAAGGCTTTGCTTCCTCCTTCTTCTTAGGCGCCCCCGTCTCTGGTACCTTCTTCTTCTTTATGTTGTTGAAGGTGACCATGGAGAACTTACTGTGGTTGAAGACGTATTCATAGTCTTCAAGTGGGAAGGAGAAATGGTCGAGGATTCTTGTCAGAAGGCTTCCGTAGGGTAGACTTGTGAGAGCCCTCTTAGGATGAGCCTGGTGCATCATGTAGTTGAGCACCATCCTCCCAAAATCTACTCTTTCCTTCTTCAGTAGGTGGTATAGCAGGCAGGCATCCATGGTGGTAACGTTCCCCATGTCTCCAATCCGAGGGAGAAGGGTGTGTTGCACAACGGATAAGATGATTCTTGCCTCTTGCGTGAGATGAGGCACCTTTACCCCCTTGAGTGGTAGGCTGTTGCTACCAGTCAGAAGTGTCACGACTTCTTCTTCTGAGTCATCTACCTCCTTGACCCATTATGGGTCGTCGGCGATGACAGCACCACCATTCAAGGTCTTGAAGACTTTGTTGATGTCAGAGGAGGAGAAGCGGATCTGTTGGTCACCAATCTTGCTCTTGACCCCTTTGTTGGTGAACCTTTCTATTTGCGAATAGAAAGCTCTTACCACATTTGGGTAGCACACGTCCTCGGAGCTCATCATGGCTGGCCATCCAGGTTG
This sequence comes from Aeschynomene evenia, assembly GCA_013621005.1. Lineage (NCBI taxonomy): Eukaryota > Viridiplantae > Streptophyta > Magnoliopsida > Fabales > Fabaceae > Aeschynomene > Aeschynomene evenia. Next base: position 19,705,101 of record CM024268.1, read on the forward strand.
CTTGAGGAAGGTGAATTGGATTTCGTCCACCTGATTGTAGACATTGAGAGGCAATACCCTTCCCATGGCAAGATTCCGTGGGAGATAAGTCTTGTGGAATAGGGATTGCATTTCCTCATTGTCATAGAGAATATCTTCGGATATCTCATTGAGATTGTTTCTCATTAAGCCCTTGATTTCTCCAGAGACGGCCATTTGAAAGAAAGGTTTGAGGTTTGAGAAGAGATAGAGAAGAACAAGAGAGAGAGAGAGAAAGAGCAGATGAAGATTAGAAAGCGAGGAGAGGTTTTGGCAGAGTTTTGGTAAGTTTTTGAGCGTAAAGTGCTCAAATGAAACAATGCTATAAGTATTTATAGACATGGCTGATAACTAGCCGTTTCCTGCCACTTATCCAAAAGTTACCGTTGGTAACTAGTTTCTCGGAAGGTACCTTTCTGACAGAGCACCGGAGCGTCGTTATTTCTCCGGTACTCTGGAGCAATTTAGAAAAGGGTTTTGAAAAATGGTTTGTTGCTGAATTAATCTCAATACAAGCTTGGTAGCAAGTAGTAAGACTGACACAGGTCGTCTCTCAAGGAATCTGTGTGGCAATTATTGACTCAAACTTAGCAATAAGTAAAAAGGGGGGTTTTGATTTGGTTTGCAAGGAAATAAAATTGGGAAAAATAAAGGCGATTAAAATAAAGAAATTAAGTGCAAGTGCAAAATAAGTAAATTGACATGAATTAAAAGAGAAAATAATGTAAAGAAACATGAAGGTAAAAGCTTGTATTAGAATGAATTGGAATGAACAAGAATGAAATTGGTGAAAATAAATAACACTGTAATTTAATAAGAACGAAGGGGAGCTTCAAAGAGAGCTCCCCAAAAATAAGGTTTGAATGGAAATTACAATAATGAAAAATAAACAAAGTAGAAATTACGATAACGAGAAATAAATAAAATACCAGAACAATGAAATAACACTGAGAGCGATGAAAATATGTCACCCGAACAAGCCGTAAAATAACTGAGAGCAAGAGAATTAATCCTAAATAATTATGCGGAACGATGAATGAAACGGTGTATCAAAATAATGAAAAACGATGAACAAAAGATGATGAATAAAAGCTTAGAACCTATCCTAATTATAAACCAAAACGGCGCACAGTGTGAACGTAAAAGCCAAAACTCAAAACTAAAAATCCTAATTTTAAACTGAAAGCAAAACCTAAAACTCTAATATGTCTTCCCTCGGTGAGCGTGCGTTATATATAAGTCTATATGTGTGTTAGCGCCCCCTGTTACGATTCTTTCCAGCGCATGCGGGAATTGAATTTTGAAGGACCGCTTGGGCGGACCTCACCACCGCGCGGGCGGTATGTCAACGTGTTGTGCTTCACATGTTTTCGTTTAACTCGTGCACGACCGCTTGGGCGGTCCTATGACTGCCTGGGCGGTTCCACTATTGTTGACGTTACACAAACTGTATTTTTTCTTGATTTCCATTGCATTTTCGATGCATTATTTAATTACATGTTCCTGAAAATAGCCACAACACTGAAACAAACGCATTAAACGCACCAGTGGCATCAATTAGAGTAATTAATACGCAAAATGGTACTAATACTTGAAACGGTAATGTAAATCAATTATAGTTTAAGAAACCAAGTTAAACATAATTAGGAGCACACAATTAGTCAAGTTATGGGGGAAAAATAGCATAAAAATGCGGTTTATCAACCTCCCCACACTTGAACAATTGCATGTCCTCATGCAACAGAGAACCAAGCACAGGTACAGAGTTTCAACACAGCGGGTAAGCAAAAAGCAGCACAACGAAAACTACAGAACCTACTATATAGACATGGTTAGCAACGGTAGGTGGCAGAAGTAGACTAGTAAGAAAATACAAGTTTCCAACTAACAATTATGCATTTTACAAACATGTTGGCAATTCCATCAAAAACGAGCAATGAGCAGGAGAATCAGGTATGAATGCATGATCAGAAAGATGCTAAGCCTCACACGGATATAAATCGCTCAATGACACTCAAGTGTATAGGCTAATCCCTAGAACACACAATACTAACACTCTTCCACAGACTTGCCAAAGATGGAAATAGCCTCTCAATTCAAACTCGATGCATTAAGAAACATGCCAGAGGGTTGTAATGGGGCCAAGGTACAGGTGGGGAGAATATGAGAATGTGGACTAAGGTGGAAATCAAAATCTCATGGTTAGAAGAGTCAAGAGATAATAATTCATATAGGCGCAGAGACTAAGAACCAATATACATAGTCCACAAAATCGAAAATAACAGCGGTGACTCCAAATATATACAAGAGCCACAAAGAAGAACTATATAAAAAGAAGAAAAACAAATAGCACAATTATGAGTTTTTTTTTTATGATTTTATAATTTTAATTTCAGAATCTGTCTTTTTCTGAAAAATAAACTAAAAGATGAATTTTTTTTTCTTTTTTTTTTATTTTTTTTATTTTTAAACAAAATAAAATGTACTAATCACTTGCACCCCCACCAAGTACCCAATTTCTTCCTTTACATATGCATATGATATTCCCCCATTATCCCAATCAATGTACACAAATCATAAATACAAATCACTTCTTTCACCCCACCAATTACCCAATTTCTTCCTTTACAAGCATGTAAGACCCTTCAATATCCCAATCAAGCCTGTATAATCCCAAATATAATACAAAACAAACCATGTTCGATTAATTTCCACAGGGTAATAATTGTTTTTCACTTTTTGGCTTGTAATGTGGCTAATATGAACAAAGGGGAATAAGGCTCAAATTGGATAAACAAGGGTAATTACAAGGGTAGGTCTATATGGCAGTGGGCTGAACAAGAAAATGCATGAGTCTATCATCTACATTAAGTACAGAAGACCTGGCTATTCGGCAAGTCCAGGATCGGTGTACCTGTGTGTGTGCAATAAATAGTGCTGTTGAAGGCTCAAAACTAAGGGTATACAAGCATCATACATGCATCCAACCTAATTCAAATTGCTCACAATCTAAGAACATATACAGCACAATTGCCAACAGTCAACAATTTCAATCAAAACACAGGAAACAAGTATCAACTAATAGTTTACCATCAAAACAGAACCAGTACTACCAGCTAACCAGTCCAGAGTAATCAAAAATCAAAATATTAACTAAATACTAACAACCTAAAAGAGAAAATCAAAACTAATAAGAAAAAATAAAAACAAAAGAAGGGAAAAGAAAGTGTTACCCCTCCCCACACTTGGGATTGTCACTGTCCTCAGTGACACAATGATGCACAGTGGAAAGTGGTATGCACACCCGGAGTCTTCAAGTCCAACTGACTCCTCCACATCTTCAGAACTACATTAAGCAAGCAGGCATGGTTCCCAGCGGAGATACCGCCTGGGCGGCCAGCACTACCGCCTGGGCGGTCAATGCAACCGCTAGGGCGGTAGAGTGCTCCGCCAGGGCGGCCGGTTCGTGCAGATCTGAACTAAGTTCAAAACAGAACATCCCTTTGTGCATTGAGTCATATGTTCACACTCAATAATGCAGACAATAAAAAGAAAAGAGTTCAATTAAAAAGAAAAAATAAAAAATAAAAAGAAAATTAGAAATTAAAAAGAAGAGAAAACAGTGGGTTGTCTCCCACCAAGCACTTTGGTTTAACCTCCCTAAGTTGGACGTGTAGAAGCTCCTTTAGGGTGGCTTGTGCTTGAATTGATCCAGGAACCTCCACCATAGCAGCTTTTTCACAATACCACCTGGATCCCATAAGAAGTGAATCACCCCACAGAAAGTGATCATCTTCCTATGCCCGAACCCATGAGTCTTGGCCCTTAGATTTCTCCTTGGGGTACAGCATCCACCCCTGCAAAAAACATCCCTAAACTGAAAATTTTCAAGTGAGGAGGGATGAAAATCCTCACAAGAAGGGTTAGAAACAGAAAAATTAAAATTAATTAGTATCCAGTTATTCCAAATTAGAGACGGTACCGACTCCCCACAAGTAGCAAGGAGCTGAAAGTCAGTCTCGAGGCAAAAATACTCATGGGTCCCAAGAATGGACAGAGGGACTTCGCATGATGGCTTTGAAACAACTGGAGATGATGGGGTGAAACCTATAACTTCTGCCTCGCATGTTTCGTCAATCTCTCCTAGTGAAATAGTCTCTGCAGCGACTTCCTCACAAAGGGGACTCTCATCCACATGCAAAGTATCCATCGAGGTACCAAGTGGGGGTAAAGGATCTTCATAGACCACTTCCACATCTGAATCCTCTTCAACCCGCCCAGTTGGTTCCTCCATCATTGATTTCAAGGTCTCCCAATCCAGTTGCTCAATAACATGACTCTCTTCAACGATTGGTACTTTCGGCTCCTCAGGTGAGAGTGGTTCTGGTGGTGGTGAAGGTGGTGAGGGGGAAGATGGTGGTAACGATGGAGGAGGTGGTGAAGGTGGTAGTGATGGTGGGGCAGCCTGAGTTTTCAATAATCGAATTGCTTCTTCCATGTAAGCACGTCCCCGTCGTATTTCCTCGAAGTATTCCCAGATTAGTTTCACCATGGTCACCATGGTCTTGTCCTCCCCATTGCAAGGAGGGGATGATGCAGGGGGTTGAGGGGGTTGTGTTGGGTAGAATGGCTCAAGGGGTGTTTGTTCGGGGTATTCGATTGGGTATGGGTAAGGGTCAGGTTTTTGGTATGTGTAAGGGTTCTAATATGGTTGAGGTTCATAGTACTGGTGTGGTGGTGGTGGTTCTTGATATGGGTAAGGGTCAGGTTCTTGGTATGGGTAAGGATTAGGTTCTTGGTATGAATAAGGATTGGGTTCTTGGTATGGGTAAGGGTTAGGTTCTTGGTATGGATAAGGATTAGGCTCTTGGTATGGGTAAGGGTCAGGTTCTTGGTATGAATAAGGGTCAGGTTCTTGGTATGAATAAGGGTTAGGTTCTTGGTATGGATAAGGATTAGGTTCTTGGTATGGTTAAGGATTGGGTTCTTGGTCTGGGTAAGGATTGGGTTCTTGGTACGGGTAAGGATTGGGTTCTTGGTCTGGGTAAGGGTCAAGATGATTTTTCCAAGAGGGATTATAGGTGTTACCATATGAAGCATTCCCTTGATTGGGGAAATTTGTGACTGCCACTGTAGGGTATTCCTCATCCTCAAGTAACAGAGGACAATTATCCGTGAGGTGGTTTTCTGCACAAATCCTACATCCTGATCGACAGCCTACAAAACCATGAGAATTCTTGGGAGCCAAAGTAGAAGTTAGTGTTCATGTTAGTTTAAAAAAGAAAAAAAGAATTTTTTTTTTTTTCGAACTGACCGCCTGAGCGATTGTCTAGCCGCTTGGGCGGTTGGCTCGGGAAGAAAATAAATAAAAAGAAAGTTGCAGAAAATTGAAATAAAAGAAAAAGTAAATCTTTTTGGACATTTTTTTTAATGAAAAAAAGAAAAACAATACTAGGATTAAATCAAAAATTGCCTCGATTCCCCGGAAACGGCGCCAAAATTGACAGAGCACCGGAGCGTCGTTATTTCTCCGGTACTCTGGAGCAATTTAGAAAAGGGTTTTGAAAAAAGGTTTGTTGCTGAATTAATCTCAATACAAGCTTGGTAGCAAGTAGTAAGACTGACTCAGGTCGTCTCTCAAAGAATCTGTGTGGCAATTATTGACTCAAACTTAGCAATAAGTAAAAAGGGGGGTTTTGATTTGGTTTGCAAGGAAATAAAATTGGGAAAAATAAAGACGATTAAAATAAAGACGATTAAAATAAAGAAATTAAGTGCAAGTGCAAAATAAGTAAATTGACATGAATTAAAAGAGAAAATAATGTAAAGAAACATGAAGGTAAAAGCTTGTATTAGAATGAATTGGAATGAACAAGAATGAAATTGGTGAAAATAAATAACACTGTAATTTAATAAGAACGAAGGGAGCTTCAAAGAGAGCTCCCCAAAAATAAGGTTTGAATGGAAATTACAATAATGAAAAATAAACAAAGTAGAAATTACGATAACGAGAAATAATTAAAATACCGGAACAATGAAATAACACTGAGAGAGATGAAAAGATGTCACCCGAACAAGCCGTAAAATAACTGAGAGCAAGTGAATTAAACCTAAATAATTATGCGGAACGATGAATGAAACGGTGTATCAAAATAATGGAAAACGATGAACAAAAGATGATGAATAAAAGCTTAGAACTTATCCTAATTATAAACCAAAACGGCGCACAGTGTGAACGTAAAAGCCAAAACTCAAAACTAAAAATCATAATTTTAAACTGAAAGCAAAACCTAAAACTCTAATGTGTCTTCCCTCGGTGAGCGTGCGTTATATATAAGTCTATATGTGGGTTAGCGCCCCCTGTTACGATTCTTTCCAGCGCATCCGGGAATTGAATTTTGAAGGACCGCTTGGGCGGACCTCACCACCGCCCGGGCGGTATGGCAACGTGTTGTGCTTCACGTGTTCCCGTTTAACTCGTGCACAACTGCTTGGGCGGTCTTATGACTGCCTGGGCGGTTCCACTACTGTTGACGTTACACAAATTGTATTTTTTCTTGATTTCTATTGCATTTTTGATGCATTATTTAATTATATGTTCCTGAAAATAGCCACAACATTGAAACAAACACATCAAACGCACCAGTGGCATCAATTAGAGTAATTAATACGCAAAATGGTACTAATACTTGAAACGGCAATGTAAATCAATTATAGTTTAAGAAACCAAGTTAAACATAATTAGGAGCACACAATTACTCAAGTTATGGGGGAAAAATAGCATAAAAATGTGGTTTATCAAGGATGTAGAAAAATTGGCTTTTGTAAATATTTTCATGCCTAACTCTTTTCTTTTCTTTTATTTTCTTTTGTTTTTCGTGTGTTTTTAGGTAGATGATTGGGTAGTTTTCTTGATAGCACCTTTTGGTCTGAAACTGCTTTACCCTTTGATTTTAACACAAAAATGTTGGCATGTATCCCATATGAGTTTGAATTGTTTGTGTTATCTCTGATTGGTTGTTTGGATTACCTGTGAAATTTGAGCCTTATTGTGATTAAATACATCAATTGATCACTTTCCTTCTGTGAGCACACACACACTTGTATTTGTTATTCCTGAATTTGCTTGATTCTTGTTTTGCGTTCTATACATGTTGCGTGTGATTGAGGCATGGTTTTGTTTTTACATTTAAAACTCACTTAGCCAAATAGTCAACCGATACACAATTCCCATTGTTTGTAGCCAATTTGAGCCTTTATCCCTTTATTGTTTACTAAGCTCATTACAAGCCAAAGACCGAAAAACAATGTAAAATCCATTCTGAGAAACTAGGAGGACATGGTTTGATTGTTGGGCAAAGGTCTTAAGTGTGGGGAAATTGAGTTAAATTGTGCACTGGAATAAACTGTAAAGTGTGAAAATATAATTGTAAGGGTAGCTTTTGTACATAAGTGGTCTTCTGTTATTTTCTTTTCCACCTCATTTCAATTGCCAAAGGAATTGAGATGAGGAATTTATTCAAAAAAAAATCGAGAAGTTCAGAAAAATCCAAGAAAAATATGTCAATTTTGCAAATAAAGGTTGTTGGGTTCCTGGGAATTACTGGAAATTATTTGAGAATCTTGGGAATGTTAATGCTAAGAATTTTATGGGTTATTGATTTTTTATATTTCTTTTCTCTCCATCTTTCTCTCCCTCCATCTTTTTCTTTAATGGAATTCATCTGGGATCAGTCGAACCATGAAGTCTTAGTTTCTCGGAATTGAGTCCACTTCCCATATATGCCACACCTGTCCCAAGCCCCGTTACAACCCTGAAAAGACCTCTTGATGCACCATGTTTGTGGAATTGCAATGTTTTAGGAGTATAGCAAATTTATGGAATGTGAATACTTGTGTGTTTTATCCAATTGAGTACTTAGCCAAAACACTGAGTGATTGAGAGATAAACACACTGGTGAAGGCCAATCGACCAACTTTGCATAACATGAACTGATTCTCTTAACTCATGAATTTCTTTGAATGCCAACTTGTAATATGATTGTGGGTGTTGCATAATTTTGACCAAGGTGTGCTGTTTTGAATAACTTTCCATCATCTGTAGTATTTTGTTTTTTTAGGACATATGTGTTAGGATGTGTTAGCCATTGCTTTACTTTTAGAGATGCTTGGAATCATTGCTTTTCCATGAGGACATGCAATTGTTCAAGTGTGGGGATATTTGATAACGTGGTTTTTGCCAATATTTTATGCCCTTAATTTGGATGATTGTATGCATTTCTTTACTCTATTTTAGCCTTTTATTGTATTTAATACAATTTGGAATTATTTGGGACTTAGTGAAAATAAAGGCTAAAGTAATAAGTTTTATAATGTTTTTGCAATTCAAGGATGACCCTTGCACTTGATCTTGGGTATTTTATATTTTTGGTGCAAGTCGTAGGAATTATTGGAGCAGTAGACATCAAGAACTGAGTAAGAAGCGTAGCAATGGATTCCAGGACTGGCATCGAGCGCCCCAGTGCCCTCAGCGCGCCCCAGCACCCGAACCCTACTAGAACTCATCACGTGCACAGCACTGGTGCCCTAGCGAGCTATCAGCGCCCCAGCGCCGCACCGCAATTCTGTTACAGCATAGACCTATTTGCAAGGCCGAGCTGGGGGCCCAATTATCTAGGGTTTGGAGGCTGCTCACTCTATTTAAAGAAGGCTAATGCATCAGAAAACACATCACTTCACTATCTCTTCATCTCCTCTTAACACCTTTAATTTCTTACTATTTTCTTTTCCTAGTTTCTTACTTTTCAACCCTAGGCTTTTCAGTTATAGTTTATTTTCTCCATTAGGATTCCATCTTCTTTTCCTAGTCTAGTTGTAGCTTCCTCCATTGTATTTCCAACGTTATTCGTCAAACCCTTTGGGTTTTGTAAGTTCTTTTGATTAATTCAGTTATTCGTTTTTCCATCTTTCCAATTTGCATTTATTTTCTTTACTTTCCTCTTTATTGTTCAAGTTGTTTAATTTTTTCATTTCATCTTTGTTTTTAATTCCAATTTATTTCCTGCCTTTATATTTCCTCCATGAGTAACTAATTCTCTTGGTGGTTTATGAGGGTATGAACATCATTGGGGTAAATTGAGGCTTTGTTCTTAATCTTGCATAAGTTTTCATTATCAAATCTTGGCATATAATTTGAGATCTTAAATTGTGTGTATTAACCCTTTGTCTTGGCTTACTCGATTGAGTTAGGCTAATTCATTGGCATGTGTTTATGTGTTAATTGATTAATTGATGCATGACATATCAGGAATTGGTAATGATTAATTAATTGGCTGATTAGTCTCTTAAATTAGATTAATGTGATTGACTTTAAAGATTGTTGAAAACGAAACTAAAGGTGAGATCTCACTGATTAATCATGTTTTAGGCAATCAATCATTAGAATCACAACAATAGGGTTAGATCTAACTCTCGCGTAATTAATCAACTCATGCATTCTTTTGTAGCCAATGATAAACGCCCTAATGAATGTTCTACCTCATAAACCACTGTTTTTATCATTCCTATTTTATTCCAAATTATTTCGTTTTCTTGCAAACAAAAAAACCCCCCAATTTGTGACAACCCTCATACGACTAGTCTCGTGTATTGCTTTCTTAGCCATTCCTTGTGAGAGACGACCCTGGTTTCCACTAAACTATATTAGGGGAACTTGGTTTATAAATAATTAAATTTATGGGAGTTGCGACGCTCACCCATCAGTGTTGTAACAACCTAATAATTACCTCTTTATGCTTAAGTCATATTGAGTTAATTATTAGCATTTATCATCTTGTTTTAGAACTTATGTTTGAAAATAAGAATACGCGGAAAATAGGGCCCACAGTTTTTATAAAGAGAACGCAATTTAAAAATCTCGGCTTGTACGTGACGAGGTATAATCTGATACACCAAACTATGGACCTGTGGATTACATACAACCAATTACCATAATACACAGAAGTGGCCCATGATATACATATAGTATCACATACACAAGGAAATATACATATGAACGTAAAATTCAAAATAAATATTACAATAGTAGAGTATTAGAGTTTCTAAGAACACCATAAGCTTGTATAGTCACTTATGATCTTCTTATAAACTCAGCTAAACGTTAGATAATACATAACGTAACGATACAAAAAGAAACATCATAGAAATAAGACTCTAAAGCATAAATCTTCCACGATGTCTGAGTCTTCAATCCTTCTAGTAGTCTCAGTCCGCTCACCTAGTAGAGGTACCTGCGTCCCGATCTGAATTTAAAACAAACAATGGTGGAATTGGGTTGAGCTCCACGGACTCGATAGGGGAATCACTCTGGGTTGTTAAGAAATAAGTGATACATGCATAGTTCATTTCAATATTGATGGTGAGCATCGCAACTCTCATAAATTGAATTATTTTTAAAACCAAGTTCCCCTAATATAGTTTAGTGGAAACCAGGGTCGTCTCTCACAAGGAATGGCTAAGAAAGAAATACTGAAACTAGTTGTATGAGGGTTGTCACAAATTGGGGGTTTTTGTATGCAAGAAAAAATAAATTGGAATAAAATTGGAATGATAAAAATAGTGGTTTATGAGGTAGAACATTCGTTAGGGCGTTTATCATTGGCTACAAAAGAATGCATGAGTTGATTAATTACGCTAGAGTTAGATCTAACCCTATTGTTGTGATTCTAACGATTGATTGCCTAGAACAAGATTAATCGGTGAGATCTCACCTTTAGTTTCGTTTTCAACAATTTTTAAAGTCAATCACATTAATCTAATTAAAAATGACTAATCAGCCAATTAATTAATCATATACCAATTTCTAATATGTCAAGCATCAATTAATCAACCAACACATGAACACATGCCAATGAATTAGCCTGTAACATCCCAATTTGTTAACTATGCCATGAACATAATTAACACCTTGACATGTTACATACACCAAAAAACCCCATCATGTTTTTTTTTTATTTATAGCCCTGTATAAAGAATAAACGTCGGTATCGAAACTCAAGAGTCATGACCAATCAGAATTCATTGCACAAATAGATATCCTGGAAAAGCGTCTAGAATAGCAATAGATATAAGACAAGAATATGAAAGGGGACCCATATATACTTGGACATAAAACACCAATATATAAACATGTGTGTGTGCAATATAGAAATATTTGATTGTCACGAGATTCCTGTCTTATACATATACAATAATATATCTGAAGGAACTGCTCATAATTACTCAAATTGAATAAAGAAAACCTTGACCCAAATTGTATGAATAAACAAAATGGCCAAGGATAAATATATACACATAATGTCTATACATTGTGAGGCTACAGAATTTGGTGGCCTGCCGAGGAGTGAACAATACTTGCTCGGCCAGGGAAAATATAATGGAAAATCCTATACAAAATGTCTAATATCAAGAACATAAAGAAGCTAAGTTGGCTACATCACAGATCGCTCGGTTCTGGCTCGCTCAATCTCCTCTCTGGCATTTGCCCATCACTGGTCTTAAGTACCTCAAGTTCCTTTGCTAGAGACTCTACCTCCGGGTTCTCCTGGAAGGAATAATCTACTTCCGGCTCTAAGTCGAACTCCTTTATCTCGTTGTCCGCCATCGCGGCATCGCTGTCGCGACGAGAATGGAATCAAGATCAAAATCATGAAGTTGGGTGTTTCGTCATAAGCTCCGGGATGAGGAACTGAAGTACCCCAGGACGGTAGAGTTCACGATCACGGCGTCGGTGGCCGGTGTGTAGCTCGCCTCAGCAAGCCATTCACCGTTGGTCATGAAGGGAGTGACGGCTACCTGCTGCTCCGCGATACCCTAGAATCAAAGCATTGAAAGAAATAGAATAAGACGGGGGTCGTCTTAGTGAGTTACTCAAAGCACACGGACCTACGTGCTTGATACATCGATTCTAGCCAATCAAAGTAATACTCTGTACAAAACAACACTTTATTTCTCCAAAACACAAGTCCTTACTTTGACTGGGCCAAACATCTTACGGTCCGTTTCTAAGAGGGGAGACCTAGGAGTCTTCTTATAAGTTCTCAAGGGTCTCTCAATCAATTATAAATAATACTTTCACCTCTCGAAAATCAAAATCACCAAATCACGTTTCACCATGCATCCACATAAACACGTCGGCAACATAGAATGCATCTCTAGAGACAAACGATAATCCCCTTCGATTCGGCAAGCGACGTGACCGATTAGATTCCTCGCTTTGACGAGCGGTATGACCGATGATTCTTGTCGCCTCGGCGAGCAGCACGACTGATTAGTCTCCTCGCTTCGACTAGCGGTATGGCTCACGGGGCGCTGCCCGACATTAGGATCCAAGTCCCAGAAGGTTGTATCGCGGGGATCTGCCCGGCCTTAGGACTGACGTCCCAGTAAGTTATGTCACGGGGCTCTGCCCGTCCTTAAGACTAACGTCCCAGTAAGTTATGTCACGGGGCTCTGCCCGACCTTAGGACTAACGTCCCAGTAAGTTATGTCAAGGGGCTCTGCCCGGCCTTAGGACTAATGTCCCAGTAAAATATACCTCGGGGCTCTACCCAGCATTAGGATCTAAGTCCCAGTATGTAATATGTATCACAATCTAGCTCAAAAATATTTCATATCATTATACTTTAGCTAAACCTTAGCCATATCATCCTATCAGCAACAAACAACCTGCCACTCCAAACCAACATACTCCATCATACAAAATCAATGACCATAGGCATAAATCATACCTGAATGCAATTATCATATCAATTTAACTATCTCCATGTTATTTCATATCAACACATAACTCATTATTTTCATACAATCACTTATTATCATCTCATTTCAATAATACATAGTTCCTTATCTCAATTAGCAATACATGGATTACTACCATCCCGCTACAATACATTATCACTTACATGCACCTTGTGTCAAGTTAACACATCCCCTTGCTTTGTATTTAACATGCCAACATCAAAGTGAATACATACCAACATCATTCATATATCCACATACAATTATCACCTCAATTCATCATCTCAATATCAATGCATACGTAATCATCATCTCATATTAACATATAACGTCATCGTCTCATTTCAGCCATACATAATTCATCATTATTTCATACTAACCATCATCATCTTATATAAACCATCATCGTCTTACATCAGCGTCATACAAATTATCACTTTATCATAATACCACTCATCATTATTGCCAATTACCCCTTTTGGATTTAATCAATTCACAAGTCGAAGCTCACCAAATTAAGAGTTTCCATACTATTATTCAAACAATACATAACACTTACATAAAAGCGTTCGAGTTCTATGAATACACCATTCCTACTTTAAATTTAACATTAAATCTTATCTCATACTCACAACTTAAACCTACAATCACCCACATCAAATCTCACAAAGCTCACGATCAATCTTGCACACAATCAAGTTCCATGTTACACTTTAGCTCACAATTCTTTAGACATAACCTTGTGTATTTTCCATCCCCTTTTTTAGATCAAATAGCATCACAACATACTCATTTTTATCATATTAAAATAGCATATTAGCCCCTTAATCATTATTTGAAAACTTGTACTTGAAATAAGATGAAAACAGGTGAAACTTTACTTTTCTGGTGCAGGGGATCGATCCCCAGGGGTCTAGGATTGATCCTGCACTAAAATTGCCCCTCTCGGGTAAAATTTTTCCCAGGGGATCGATCCCCCCTTTAATTTTTGTAGGAAATATGAATTTTCAGCATGGGGATCGATCCTCTAAATGTGGGGATCGATCCCCCCTTCACAGTTTCTGCAGAAAACGCAGAATTTCGTATTTTAGCTCATTTTCACCCCAAAACTCATACCCAACCATCCAAAACACTTAGAAATCATTTATCAAACATACATACTCATGTGATCAGTATCCAAACTCAATTCTCAGATTCTATTACAAAGAAAATACATAATCTCACACATGCAAGCATCAAAACTCAACATGCAAGCATTTAAACAAGCTCCATTCATCACCACTCTTGAACTATGACTACATGCAACTCAGAGCTCGAAAATTTGAGGAACATTTCAACAAGAACAAGGAGCAAGAAGCTCTGGAATAATGAAAAATCAGAGGGATTATGAAGAGGGTTGATAACTCACCTTAAGATTGAAGCAAAATGCAAGAAAAGGGGTGGAAGTTGGCTTCTCTTGGCTGGTCTTCTTGCTGGTTGAGAATAGGTTTTCCAAGGGTGGGAAGATAGCCTCTGAAGGGTGTTTTGTGAGAAAATGAAATGTGTCTCCGGGTGGGGGAAGTAGGTCGTGACTTATAGAGCCTAGGGGTGTTAATTGTGTGTTATTTGAGTGTTGTATGTGTTTAGGTGGTGAGTATGAGTATGTGTTTGAGTATGAATGTGGGTAAGAAATTGCAACTAAAATTTTGTGGTGAGAGTTTAATAATTTTTGGAAAGCTCAGGATCTTTAAAAGTGGTTCCGGTTGTGTTTAGGATCAAACTCAGGTTCTCTCTCAGGTTACTCACTTGCTCACTAAACTCAAAATATTAAAATAGAAATAGCATATGATTGTTATGAAAATTTCCTTAATATTATGAGACTCTCAATAAGTCCAAAATAATTATCTCGCTACATTATAAATTTCACATTATATATCTATTACAAGAATTTTACCAAAAACAGGAAAAATGTGAAATTCCATAATAATAGCTCTAAAATCATAACTCTCCAATATTGGTGAGATTATTTTCTAATTAATTTTCTAAACACAAATTTGAACTCTTTTAAAATAAATATTAAGGTCTCATTAAATTGTATAACGATCATTGTCTCTCTCTATGGTCCTATTACTCCTACAATAGTAATACTAGGTTTGCCTTGCTCCCCAAGCAACCTAGATTATTATATACTAACACATAGCACATATATTTCATTTAAATTACATGACATAAATACAAGCATATGTATATATATATATATATTCATGCATCTTTCCTCATAATCTACTCACACCAGTTAATCTCAATAAATAACATTATCACCAATATCACAACTTTACTTAACATCAAGTAAGGCAAAAATAAACACATCTTTGCGTTCACCTCATCACCGTGTTCACAAATTAATTTGTGCTTAAATATCTCAATTACTCACTCAGGTTCACAAAATCAACCACCATATCAAAACTCACAAAAACACCATAATTCGTCATACGTATTTATTTAAAAATACCAAACACATAGCCATTTCAAACAACTCCTACCAATCGCACACATTCCACCAATATATATCATTCAATTCATTAAACACATCAAAACAAAATCGCGGGCATTCATCCATCAATCTAATCATATTACGTATGCATGCTCGTGCTCGAAGTCACGCACGTCCCGGCTGCGGGGTTACACCTCACGCTAATCACGTGTATCATCACTTATAATCACATCATGACCATCGCTTATAATCGTCCATATCTGCCGTACGCCAACCCCGGGCTACGGGTGTTACATAGCCTAACTCAATCGAGTAAGCCAAGACAAAGGGTAAACACACACAATTTAAGATCTCAAATTATATGCCAGGAATGATAATGAAAACTTATGCAAGATTAAGGACAAAACCTCAATTTACCCCAATGATGTTCACACCCTCATAAAACACCAAGAGACTTAGTTACTCATGGAGGAAATATAAGGGCAGAAATTAAATTGGATTAAAGTAAAGATGGAATGAAGAAATTAAATTAACTTGAACGATAAAAAGAAAGATAAAGAAAATAAGGATTAATGGAAAGTAAAATGCAATTGAGGAAATAGATGAAGAACGAATAACTGAATTAATTATGAAAGTAACTTACAAAACTCAAAAGACTTAACGAATAACGTTGAAAGTAAACAATGGAAAAAGAGTGGAGAAAGTTAGAGAACAAAAACTAGGAAAAGGTTGGAATCCTAACGAGAGAAAAACTCTAACTAAAAAGGAAAAATAAAAGGCTAGGGTTGGAAGTATGAAAGATGTGTTCAAGTGTGTTTTCTGGATGCATTAGCACTGCTTTATATAGAGGAAGCAGCCTCAAAACCCTAGCAATTGGGCCCCCAACTCGGTTTTGCAGATTGGTCCTTGCTGTCAAAATGCTGCTACGTGTAACACCCTACTAGATAGCCCTTAATGCTTAAGACATTTTAGGCCATTTCATAAGGGTTACTTCCTCTTATCATAAATATTTTTATATTTGAAATACATATACGCGGAAAATACGTGGGAGAAATTTTCGTAATTCGTTTGCGGAATATAAAATAAGGGTCTTGCGAAATAATACAACGTATATAAACGTGGAATCAAATATCCTGAATAATACCTCAATAAAATTGAATAAACCATGTAATCTCCCAAAAACATACATCAAAACAATAATAATAATAGTGTTATCTCATGAGCCTAAAACAGTGACTCACAAGACTCCACAAAATACAATCCATAAATAATAATATTTGCCGGCTAACAAAGGTCCGGTCTTAGAAACTTAAACATAGAAATTAATCATACATCCATAGAGAAACAACTCAATTGTCCATAACTAATAAACAAATACGGAAGCTAAACTAAGGTTGCGCGGGCTCCAAGCTCGCTCCATCGTCCTGCTGGTACTCATTGTCTAAAAGGGGTGAAATAACATGGGGTGAGTACTTGTAAGTAACTCAGTAGGGGAGCCGTACCGGGTTTATTTAATAAATAAGTGAGCATGAATGAATTCAATTCAATTATAAGTTTCAAAATAATATTTTTCCCGATGCGACTACCTATGTGCGTCTTGTTCCTTTTTAATTAACAGTTATACATAAACATGAATGATCATCAATGTGTGGTGTGATAAGTGTTTAACCATCATATAAGTATATAAAGGAATATAACATTCTTTGTCTGTAACGTATATCTCATATTCATTACTTTAATTATCTTGAGTCTTTTAAGCATACTTAGTATGCCTGTGGATCCGTTTCATTAAAGCACGCCCTTTTGGTGCCTGTGGATCATTTACATTGTTTTGGCCTGACCACCCTCCTATAACCTCCGCATCACCGACCCTAGGTATGAGCTCATCCTATACTATTGGGTAGAGGGGGTAATTTCACCTTCCGCTAATGAGTCGTTACAGCCGAGGTTGCCAGCCCCCTGTAACGTTCATCACGAACGGAAAGGCTACACTGTGTGTTTTTAACTTTCTTTTCACTTTGCACATTAATCTCTTCATATAACATGTACTCATTCATCATATACATCATATAATTCATTCAAACAGCATATATAATCACATATATTCCATAGGGCATTCATACAAGTCGTAGAACACATTAGGGTGCATAAAGGGTCAAAACAGTCCATTTTCGCACAAACAGCAGTGCTGTAATCGATTACAGGACCCCTGTAACAGAGAGCACGCGTTTCTGACGATTGGAAATTCACTTGCTGTAATCGATTACGAACTCGTGGTAATCGATTACGAACTCGTGGTAATCGATTACAGCGTCGTAAAACACGATTCTAGTGTTCCAAAACACGATTTTCCATAGCCAATGGCCAAAATAATAACCTAGAATCGTTCCAATCATTAGAAAACAAAGCCATACGAAAATCAATCATAAAAATACATTTTAAACACTTTTTAATCGGTGAAAACATTTTCAATTTCAAAACCAATCGGTACAATTTACCCCTTTCATGAACCCTAATGGGAAAAACAACGAGAACATCAATTCCATCAAAATCATTATCATCATGCATGAAATTTAACATTTAGAATGCCTAAACCCCTACCTCTTAGAAGAAAATTCGTAAAACTCTGATGACAACGCTCTAGCCCGACGTTTCCCGTGAATCCTCTTCGTTCCCTAAACCCACGAACGGTTCGGTGACAAAGGTGACACTTGATGGGGAAAAGAAACCGGTGGTTTTGTGTATTTTGGTGTGAGGATTAATAATATGTGGTCGGTTTCTTGATCGGGTGAGAATTGGTGGGCGTTTCTTGGTGTGGAAGGGTTATGGCTTTGTGTATTCTTGAGAGAGAAACCTATGGAGGCTCAAAGATGGAGAGAGAGGGTTTTCTGATGGAATGAAAGTGGTATTAGGGTTTACTCACGTGGTGGCTAGATTAAACATACTCTGGAGTCACCGTGGGGCCCGTACGTCACTTAAACGCGCTGAAAAACGCGTTCTGCGCACATGGTAATCGATTACATCGATTTTGTAATCGATTACACATGGCGAAAATAGCTGTAATCGATTACCACGGGATGGTAATCGATTACTGGGTTGTGAAAAAGCTTCAAAACACTTCTAAACGTCCTGACTCGTACCTTAACATCCGTATATCCTTTTTAACTTTTAAACATCATAAAATCACATACTTGGGCACATAAAACACATAGCATACAATACTTTAAGCTAGGAGAAACTCATCCACTCAAATCCAATTAAGTCCCAACTAAGGTCCTTTACCCTTAATTTCTCTTAATTAGGACTTAATTAAAGATCGGGGTGTTACATTTCTCCCCCCTAAAAAGAATTTCGTCCCCGAAATTCATACCTGTAAACATAAGCGGAAACTGACGACGCATCTCGTCCTCCAGCTCCCAAGTGAAGTCGCCCAGCCGACCTCCGCCCCAGGCCACCTTGACCAAAGGCACATCCTTCCGTCTTAACCTTTTTACGCTGCGGTCAACGATGCTCATAGAGGGTAACTCAAAACTCAAATCATCCCTTAGTTGTACACTTTCCGGCTCAAGAACATGACTAGGATCAGACACATACTTTCTCAATTGAGAGACATGAAAGACGTTATGCAAGTTTAAGAGGGTGGGAGGTAAGGCCACTCGGTAGGCGACTGGCCCGACACGACTCAGGATCTCAAAGGGACCAAGGTACCTAGGGCTAAGCTTTCTAACCTTCAGGGCTCGTCCTATACCTGTCGTGGGGGTAACCCGCAAAAAGACGTGCTCGCCTACTAAGAACTCTAAGGGTCGTCTCCTCTGGTCAGCATAGCTCTTCTGGCGGCTTTGGGCCGCGAGCATCCTCTCCCTAATCATCCTTACCTGCTCCGAGTTCTCTCTCACCAGCTCAGGTCCTAATACACTCGCCTCTCCCGGGTCATGCCAACACAAGGGTGATCTACACTTTCGTCCATACAAGGCCTCGAAAGGCGCCATCCCTATGCTTGCCTGGTAGCTGTTGTTATAGGAGAACTCTATCAAGGGCAGCAACTTGTCCCAACTCCCCTGTCCGTCCAAAATACACGCCTTCAACCTGTCCTCTAGGGTCTGGATAGTCCTCTCCGACTGACCATCCGTCTGCGGGTGATATGCCGTACTCATGCTCAACTCTGAGCCGAGCGCCTTCTGGAAAGTTCTCCAGAAGCGAGACGCGAACCTCAGGTCACGATCCGAGATTATCGTCTTCGGCACACCATGCAACTTCTTAACCTCCCGGATATAGATCTCAGCTAGCTTCTCCAAGGGGTAGGTCATCCTGATCGCCTGAAAGAGAACCGACTTGGTCAGTCGATCAACGATAACCCACACAGCGTCGTGTCCCGCCTGAGTCCTTGGCAACCCGCACACGAAGTCCATAGATATGCTTTCCCACTTCCACTCAGGTACACTCAGCGGCTGAAGAAGTCCCGACATCCTCCTGTGCTCCGCCTTCACCTTTTGGCAGACTAAACATCTGCTGACCCACTCCGCTACATCCCTCTTAAGTCCCTGCCACCAGAACATCTTCCTCAGGTCCTGGTACATCTTGTCTATCCCTGGATGAATGGTGAAATGGCTCTTATGAGCCTCCTCCAGAATCGCTCTCCGAAGGTCACCACTCGCAGGAACGCAGACACGCCCCTCAAACCTCCACAGACCATCTCCGTCCAACCGAAAACCCTGCATCCTCCCTTCGCTAACAGCCTTCAGCACCTTCCCAAACTCCTCATCCTCCTGCTGCGCTTTGGCTATGTCCCTCAGAAAACACTCGACACCTGAAGCTGACTCACTCTCACACTGGTGGGGGTAAGAGTAACTCCTAGGTCAAGGTCTCTAAACTGCTCTATCAGCTGCGCCTCCCTAACCATCATGTGGGCCACGCTCACCGTCTTGCGACTCAACGCGTCAGCTACCACATTCGCCTTCCCTGGGTGGTAGTTCAACTCAAATCAGGGAACTCCACCCAGCGCCTCTGCCTCATGTTCAGCTCCTTCTGATCAAACAGGTACCTAAGACTCTTATGATCAGAAAACACCTCAAACCTGACTCCATAAAGATAGTGCCTCCACATCTTTAAAGCAAACACTACGCCGCAAGCTCCAAGTCGTGGGTAGGGTAATTAAGCTCGTGTGGCTTCAACTGTCGTGAAGCATATGCCACAACGTTGCGATGCTGCATTAGCACGCAACCCAGCCCCTTTCCTGAAGCGTCACAGCAACCCTCGAAAGGTTCACCGGGGTCCGGTAACGTAAGCACTGGAGTCGAGGTCAACCTCTCTTCAACTCCGTGAAGCTACTCTCGCACTCATCCGACCATACGAAAGCAGCGTTCTTCCTAGTAAGCTTCGTCAAGGGTAACGCTATCTGGGAGAAGTTCGAAATGAACCTACGGTAATATCCGGCTAGTCCGAGAAAACTCCGAATCTCCGTCACCGTAGTGGGTCGCTCCCAGCTCATCACAGCCTCTATCTTACTAGGGTCCACGGAGATGCCTCCCTTTGACACCACGTGCCCCAAAAACTTCACTTCCTCCATCCAAAACTCACACTTAGACAGCTTGGCGAACAACTTCTTCTCCTTCAGCACCTCCAACACTACCTTCAAGTGACTCTCATGCTCCTCGTGCGTCTTTGAATAAATAAGAATGTCGTCGATGAAGACAACAACGAATCTATCCAAATAGGGTCTAAAGATCCTGTTCATGTAATCCATGAACACCGCCGGAGCATTGGTCAGTCCAAAGGACATGACCGTGAACTCGTAGTGACCATAACGAGTCCTAAAAGCCGTCTTCGGGATATCCTCATCTCTTACCCGAATCTGATGGTACCCTGACCTCAAGTCTATCTTCGAAAACACCTGGGCACCTCTCAGCTGGTCCATCAAATCATCAATCCTCGGCAGTGGGTACTTGTTCTTGATGGTCACTTTGTTCAGCTGCCTGTAGTCAATACATAGCCTCATACTTTCATCCTTCTTCTTCACAAACAGAACCGGCGCTCCCCAGGGTGATACACTAGGTCTAACGAACCGTTTCTCCAACAGCTCCTCCAACTGTGTCTTAAGCTCCGCCAACTCTCCGGGTGCCATCCTATAAGGTGCTATGGATATGGGTCCGGTCCCGGGCATCAGGTCTATAGAAAACTCTACCTCTCTGGTTGGGGAAACTCGGGTATATCCTCAGGGAAAACCTCCGGGTAGTCTCTCACTATGTGTAACTCACTCAACACCTGACCCTTCTCTATCTCACTAGCGGCGAGGAAAACGTAAGCATTGCTCATAACCCCACAACAGTTCAACCTAATAGCGCTAACATATAGGTCTACAGGGGTGACACATGCAGAAGGAATAGAAGGAAAGATCACAGACTTTGCATGGCAATCAAGCAGGACTCGATTGGCGGACAACCAATCCATGCCTAAGATAATGCCTAGACCTGTAATGGGCAAGCAGATGAGATCAAATGTAAATGCCCTATCATCTATATGGAACTTACACTTTATGCAAACTAAGCATGTCCTAATGGGTGCAGCAGTAGGGTGGATACTAACAAATCAAAAGGTAGTTCTGACATATGCAAACCTAGGCTCCTAGCATGATCATGCGAAATGAATGAATGTGTGGCACCGGAATCATAGTATAACTAAGGACTTGCCATAAATCATACACGTACCCCTAATGAGATCGTCGGACCGCTCTGCGCCCTCCGCTGTAACTGTGAATACTCTGCCTTGGTGCTGTGGCCTAAGAGAGGAAGAAGGCTGTGAACCTGTAACTCTGTAGTCTCTTGAGATGTGACCCGGCTGGCCACAACGATAACAGACACCCTGCCCGACACGACAAACCCCAGGGTGAAGCTTGCCGCATGTGGCACATGGAGGTCGCGGTGCTGCTATTGCCGGACGCGGGTGCTGCTGCTGCTGCTGTGGGCGTAGCTGAGTCTGTGGTCTGCGAGGCTGGCCATACGGCTAAAAGCGTGCAGGGGCGGGGCGGTTAGCCTGCTGATGAGTCGCACCCCTTCTCTGAGTATCAACCCTCTGTGGAGTCACTGGGCGGCTCGTCTCCTTCACAATCCTGCAGGTGTCTACCATCTCCCGGTAGTCTCTGATCTTCATATGCTTAACCATCCTCTTGATGTCTTGGTTAAGCCCAGCGCATAATTTCATACACTTCCAGCTCTCCTTTGGGTTCTCCTGGTAGATCTCAGAAAACCGTATGAGCTCCTCAAACTTAGCAATGTACTATGGAATGGTCATAGAGCCCTGGCGGAGATCAAGGAACTCCATATCCTTGTCTTGGCGAACCGTCTCTGGGAAGTACTTCTCATAGAACATGTCCTTGAACATGTCCCATGTGATAGCTACACCCGCCGCATCAGAAGCGCGACGAGCGTCGTTCCACCAAGAACGCGCCTCCATCTGTAGCATGAAAGTAGCCAGCTGCGTTTTCTGGACCTCTGTGCACTGAACCACCGTAAAGATATCTTCTATACCTCTCAGCCAATCCTCGGCTTCAGAAGGGTTAACGGTGCCGAGAAATGGAGAGGGGTTAGCCCTCTTGAAATCAGCAAAATAGGAGCTGCCGCTACCCGCAGGTGGTGCTGCAGGTGGAGGGGTGTGCTGTTGTGTCATATGGTCCACCATCCTGTTCATGGCCCTTGCCATCTCCATGAACGCCTCTGCAGAAACCCCGCTTCCTTGCCCGTTTTCCTCATGAGTGTCGCCGTCATCCCTAGTGCGTCTGTTCTGTGGTGCCATATTCCTGTGCACACAAAACAAGAAACATTGAGTTGATCAGGCTCCATATTACAGTTGTGTATGCACATTTACTATGACAGTAAAATAGACCAATCATACACCCCAGACTAACTAAAACACATAAGAGGCATACGCATGATATAACTAACGTGCATGCAACAATAGCATAACAGGTCCATTACCCCAAGCCCTGTAGGATAGACCTGCTCTGATACCAAAATGTAACACCCTACTAGATAGCCCTTAATGCTTAAGACATTTTAGGCCATTTCATAAGGGTTACTTCCTGTTATCATAAATATTTTTATATTTGAAATACATATACGCGGAAAATACGTGGGAGAAATTTTCGTAATTCGTTTGCGGAATATAAAATAAGGGCCTTGCGAAATAATACAACGTATATAAACGTGGAATCAAATATCCTGAACAATACCTCAATAAAATTGAATAAACCATGTAATCTCCCAAAAACATACATCAAAACAATAATAATAGTGTTATCTCATGAGCCTAAAACAGTGACTCACAAGACTCCACAAAATACAATCCATAAATAATATATTTGCCGGCTAACAAAGGTCCGGTCTCAGAAACTTAAACATAGAAATAATCATAAATCCATAGAGAAACAACTCAATTGTCCATAACTAATAAACAAATACGGAAGCTAAACTAAGGTTGCGCGGGCTCCAAGCTCGCTCCATCGTCCTGCTGGTACTCATTGTCTAAAAGGGGTGAAATAGCATGGGGTGAGTACTTGTAAGTAACTCAGTAGGGGAGCCGTACCCGGTTTATTTAATAAATAAGTGAGCATGAATGAATTCAATTCAGTTATAAGTTTCAAATAATATTTTTCCCGTACGACTACCTATGTGCGTCTTGTTCCTTTTTAATTAACAGTTATACATAAACATGAATGATCATCAATGTGTGGGTGATAAGTGCTTAACCATCATATAAGTATATAAAGAAATATAACATTCTTTGTCTGTAACGTATATCTCATATTCATTACTTTAATTATCTTGAGTCTTTTAAGCATACTTAGTATGCCTGTGGATCCGTTTCATTAAAGCACGCCCTTTTGGTGCCTGTGGATCATTTACATTGTTTTGGCCTGACCACCCTCCTGTAAC
>CM024268.1:19734223-19855915 GCA_013621005.1 Aeschynomene evenia
TTAGTCCTAGTTTAGACTCTGAGACAAACAATAGAACTAAGCTTCTGAGCTAGAAGTAAGAAAAACACAGAAAAACTCTATCTGAGAAAATTTGTTCTCAGAAGACTCATTCCTCAGAAAGGAGATCTTCTGAAACATTTTCTCAGAAGGAGTATTTCTCAAAAGGTCCACTTCTATCAGAAGGGTACCTTCCGAGAAACAAGTTACCAACGTAACTTTTGGATAAGCGTCAGAAACGGCTAGTTACAAGCCAGTTCTATAAATACTCATGGCATTGTTCCATTTGAGCACTTTGCGCTTAAAACATACCAAAACTCTGCCAATCCTCTCCTCGCTTTCCAATCTTCATTTGTTCTCTCTCTCTCTCTGCTATCTCTACTCTCTTGTTCTTCTCTATCTCCTCTCATCTCTTCTCAAACTTAAACCTTTCTTCCAATGGCCTTCTCTGGAGAGATTAAGGGCTTAATGAGAAACAACCTCAATGAAGTATCCGAAGATATTCTCTACGACAATGAGGAGATGCAATCCCTATTCCACAAGACTTATCTTCCAAGAAATCTTGCTATGGGAAGGATACTACCTCTCAACGTATACAATCAAGTGGATGAACTTCAACTCACTTTCCTCAAGCAACCTGGATGGCCAGCCATGATGAGCTCGAGGACGTGTGCTACCCAAATGTGGTGAGAGCATTCTATTCGCAAATAGAAAGGTTCACCAACAAAGGGGTCAAGAGCACGATTGCTGATCAACAGATCCGCTTCTCCCTCCTCTGACAACAAAATTTTCAAGACCTTAAATGGTGGTGCTGTCATCGCCGACCCAGAATGGGTCAAGGAGGTAGATGACTCAAAAGAAGAAGTAGTAACACTTCTAACTGTAGCAACAATCTACCACTCAAGGGCGTGAAGGTGCCTCATCTCACGCAAGCGAAGAAATCTCTCTCAGTTATCCATTATACCCTTCTCCCTCAGATTGGAGACATGGGGAATGTCACCACCATGGACGCATGTCTACTTTACCATCTGCTGAAGAAAGAGAGGGTTGATTTTGGGAGGATGGTGCTAAACTACATGATGCACCAAGCACATCCTAAAAGAGCGCTTACAAGTCTACCCTATGGGAGTCTTTTGACCAAGATCTTAAATCACTTCTCTTTTCCTCTTGAAGACTATGAATACGGCTTCAACCACAGCAAATTCACCATGGTCACCTTCAACAACATCAAGAAGAAGAAGGTACCAGAGACGGGGGCACCTAAGAAGAAGGAGGAAGCAAAGCCTTACAAGGGAGCTGCGAGCACCAAACAGCCCTCTAAGGCTGAGAAAGGAAAGGAAAAGGCTTCTGACCCCTCAGAAAGGAAGAAGAAGCAGCCAAAGGTGACTCACCCTTCTCCAACAAGGGTGACAAGGAGTATGGCTTCTGAGGAAGCTCAGAAGACTCCTCAGAAGGAACCTGAGGTTGTTGAGGCTACTGAAGACTCAGAAGAAACAACGTCTGAGCAACCCATGACCAGAAAGAGGAAAACACCTCCAACTCTCCAAGTCCCAGACGTGCCACCAGAAGGGAAAAAGAAATGTGGTCGTTTGGTAAAAGCTTACTCTAAAACTCCACCTTCCTTTCTTAAATCTTCTTCTACTTCAATTCCTGTTTCTGATTCTGTTCTGGTCTTAAAACCTACCAAATTTAGAACTAAACTCCTGCATTCCTTGAATTATCAGGGAAGTCTCACAAAGGAGTGGGGATAAAAACACTAAGAAACAGAGCCGCCGAAGCCGACAGGCAAAGAAATTGTCGCAGTTGCTGCTGCTGCCTTACCACTACTCTGCTGCTGCTGCTGTTGAAGAAGCAGAAGCTTCTCATCATCCTCCCCTCTGGGAATGTCTCTCCTCCAGAAGACATTCAGGGGCATGGAGGAAATGTTGCTGATTCCTCTTCTGAGGAAGGGATGCGGCAAGCTTCCGCATTGAGCATCGCACTCCAGATGCTGGAAGCTCCAAGAAAGAGCCCCAGAAGAAGCCATCTAAGGTTTCTATGGTGGAACTCTCTGAGGCAACCACACCTGAGGCTGATGCTGTAAATGCTGAGTCACTGGCTCAGACAATGCTTGATGTCCAGAAGGAAATGGATCAACCCTCTGAGACTCCAGAAGCCGCTCAGATGCAACCACAACAACAACTACAGCATGAGGAAGCCTTACTTGAACCAACTTCTGAGGTTGGTCCCCTCTCTTCTGAGATCCCTCAGGAACATGAGGAAACTCATGTCTCAACACATGAAGTAGTGCCAGGGACCACCAGCACTGGGCTCAGCTCAAAGGTCGGCGCTGACGCTACCATGGCTGCCGGAGTTGCAGCAGTTGAGGCATTTGTTGCCCACAGTTCCTTAGAAGGAACTCTATCTGAGAAGGACTCTCAGAAGGAACCAGAGGCTCCTCCTCTAGATCTAACAGAAGTGCCTCCTGCATCCTTCGATCAACAAGGTCCCACCTTCTCGATTACGGACTCAATGATTGGTTCCGGCTTTCAGCTGGGAAGGATGGTAGTCACCCCACCCTCTGTGCAATTTCGGCCTTTCTTTGGTCGAACTGAGAAGTTGAAGGGCAGTGAAGCGATACACAACCAGATTCCAACTTTCAACCTCTCCGAAGATGCTCAGACTTCTGGTGCTATGGAGCAACCATCAGCTCGACAACCTTCTGATCTAGACCTTGCTCTAGTTTCTGAGGACACTCAGAGGCAGCCTTCTATTGAACTCGCTGCTATTGAAGACAAAGCTGTCCAAGAAGAAGAACTTCCTGAATATCAACAGAGGGATATCATCGAAGAGGTACTTGAGGCTGAAGTCTCTCGCCCTCCTCCATCTCAACCCTCATCTTCTCAACAGCCTTCCACTTCCTCTGAACTACCTCCAGAATGCGCTCCGAATGCGACTCAGAGCGAGATTCTCATGGAGATATGCCAGCTGCTACGCTACATTGCCAGAAGGCAGTAGTTCTAAGTCAATGATGGCGTTTATGTCTTAGCCACCCTTTTTGATGTAACAAAGGGGGAGTAGATACATGATGATAAAAATTTTTGTACATTGGCTATACGTAAACACTAGGCTAGGACTTAGGGGGAGCAACAACTTAGGGGGAGCCAAATATTTTGTATCTCCACAAAACCATCAATGAAAAATCATTATTTTGGCATCTCTTGTTTTACTTAATTTTATTTGGCATCTCTTGATTTACTTAGCCTGGTATTTCTGAATTTCATACATATATTCATCAAGAAATACACGCTATGAAATTGATAATCTCAAACAGTAATCATACATTGCATACTTTAACTGTTGATTATCACAGCCTTCTAAGAAAATAACTAAGCCTTCTCTCAGAAAGCTAAGTTAGTTTCTAAGAAAGCAAAAGTGCATTCTGAATAAGTTGTGAACTTACTCAGAAACACTTTTGAACTTAAGCAAAATTATTATCTTAAGACTTAAGTTGTTATCATCAAAAAGGGGGAGATTGTAAGCTCCAGAACCCTTCTGAGAGAATTAGCAATAATTCTCTTAGAGTTATGAAGGTTTTAATGATAACAAGGTAAGTCATAAGCATAAAAATTTTACTTAAGGTTTTGCTAATATGTGCGCTAAGTGTCTCAGAAAGCTTTAAATTATTACAATACCATGAGCAAAGACCAAGACAAAACATCAAGTAGCCTCGAGATCAATTGATAAAATCATAGCGCCAAAGATATCAGAAAGGATGTCTCAGAAGCGCAGAAGGTGAAAACATGTTTCTGAGGAAAGAACACTGTCGCCTCAGAAGGGTCTCAGAAGACCTTGCGACTAAGTAGTTCTCAGAAGGGTCTTCCCTCAGAAGGTTCGCCTCAGAAGTCCGTACAACTCTCAGAAAGTTGGACTCAGAAGCAACCAAGTGTCTGGACTCAAGGGATCGCAAGAAGTCTCAGAAAGCTCGCTACAACTAGCTAAGGAAGTGGGAACACGCGCACTGTGCAGTTCTGAAAAGTTCCTCATTTCGCGCTGACTGTAGCAGGGAGCCGTTCTGAAAAGGACACAGCCACATAAGCAAAGTGAAAGTCTCTGATTTCGCGGCTCTTTAATGCCTATATATGAGTTCAATTCCAGAGCAATGTGACGAAATTCTCGCGCTAAAAACTCTTGATTAAACGTGCAAAAACTCTGTTGAATTGAAAATCATCTGCGAAAACTTAGAACTTTCTCAGAAAGACAATTTTACGAAATTGTTCTTCTAACTTTGCGAAAATCTTCTAGTTCATTATTGGTGTAAATCCTTACCTTGTGTAAGTTATTTCTAGAAGTCTACTAAGTGTAAAACAAGGTTTGTAACTTAGTCTTGGTAGTTGTTTTCGATCAAATCAAACCTTCGAAAAACGTTAAGTCCTTCTTTGTGTGAAGGCAGTTTTAAGTCCTCTGGTGTTTGAGGCAAAGTTTAAAGTCCTTAAGTGATTAAGGCAAGGAAGTCCTCAGTGTGAGGCAAGGAAGTCCTTAAGTGTTTTAAGGCAAAGAAGTCCTCTAGTGTTGGAGGCAAGGAAGTCCTCAGTGTGAGGCAAAGAAGTCCTCTAGTGTTGGAGGCAAGGAAGTCCTCTAGTGTGAGGCAAGGAAATCCACTTCGGGTTGTGAAGTGGTGGAAGTCCTTTACTTGGTAAAGGCAGTGTTGTCTGGGAAGGCACTTTAAGAAGAATATCCAAGAACTCTCAACTGAAGGTTGAGGACTGGAGTAGGTTGGTTATAACCGAACCAGTATAAAATTCTTTGTGTTAAGTTTTTCTCCCTTACTCTTTACTTGCATAAATCTTTGAGGAAAACTTTGCCACGATTTTAATTAAGAAGTCTTGTAAAAACTTTATTGATTAAAATCAGAAAGCGTTTAAGAAATTCTAACGTAAAGTCATTTTCTTAAAATTGCTCAGAAAGTAATTTCCGCTGCAAACTCTTAATTCTACCTTCTGAGTAAAAACAGCTTTCTAAGTAAAAGTTTTAAGAAGTAATTTTTAAAACTTGCACGATTCAACCCCCCCTTCTCGTGCACACATACACTTTCAGTTTCTTGACGTGGAATGACTATGGCTATGAGAGTTCTTGAGAGAGAGGAAGAACAATGGAGGCACAAGGATTAGAGAGAGTGTTTGGAGTGTTTCTGAAGTGAGGATTAGGATTTCTGATGTGGTGGCTCGGTTATATATGGTTTAGAGTCATCGTGGGGCCTGAACGACACTTAAAACGTACTAAAAACGCACTCTGCGAACGTCGTAATCGATTACCACGGGATGGTAATCGATTACAGATAGGATGTAATCGATTACGATAATCGATTACAGACAGGATGTAATAGATTACCGACAACAAAAATGCCTAGATATGAAGACCAAAGGGGTGTAATCGATTACCATCCCGTGGTAATCGATTACAAGCCTACCAAATAGCCTCAAAGCACCTCAAAAACGTCCCAACTCGTGCTATAAACATTCATACATCATTCCTTACATCATGCATCATCTAAACATCAATTAAAACACATATATGCACCTAAATCACCCAACATAAAATGAATACACATGAACATACACCGAAATCACATAGTACATGATGAACACACACATAAATCATATAACACATATACATACACTTAGATCACATAACATATAATGATTTACTAAAAGAAACTTGTCCACCCAAACTTAATTAAATTCTAACCAAGGTCAATTACCCTTAGTTTCACTTAATTAGAACTTAATAAAAATCGGGGTGTTACAACTACTTTGACACTTTCAATTTATGAGGGACTATTTTGTCCCCGAAATTAATCTTCAGGGACTAAATGTATAATTTACTTTTAATTTTATTTTTAAAAAGTTATACATGACAACTCTTTATGGAGAAATGTATTTTGTCCCCTATTAAACAAAACAAAAATATAATATGAGACAACAATATAAAATAATGAGAAATGGTGCAAAATGATATAGAAATATTATTACTTGCTCTTCTAGTAAAATCATCTCGGCCGATGACTCCTCAGACGCATTTTTAAAGCTTGGAAGTCTTCAATACATGATTACTCTAACTTTTACTTTCCAGTCTTGCGCTGTGGTTCCTGCATTGATATCCTTAATGAGGGAATAGTCAGTCGACATTGTGAGTTCTATGTAGTTTTATGAATCACTATTGAGGATAAAAACAGATATGTAGTTCTACTGAATGATGAATAGTTTGGTGATAACCTAACAGAACATATATATATAATATATATACTGAATACATTAGTTGAGAATTAATGGAAATGCAGGTAAAAAACGTATTGAATATAATTAATTGTGATTATGATTGCATGTGTAATTTAATTAGGATTATGATTGCATCTATAATTGATTATGATTATGATTAAGATTAGCATTTTTTTTATACTTTAATTATATATTCATGTGGTATTTCTATTTTTTATTTTTTATCATTTTGTTTCTACTTTAATGATATATTCAGAGTTTTTTATGCACTACTTGAATTCCAAGGGTGAATTCCAAGAATCCATAAGTAGTAGTAAAATAGAATATATAGAACATATACGAACATATAGTATATTACTTATTTATAAAAACTTTATTAGACAAAAAGCGTTATATTACACTTTTTTTTAAAATACAATACTATATGTTTTTATAATGTGTTTATAATAGAATAATATTTTTATATGATTTACAACTAAAATAATGATATAATATGATATGTTTTTAGAATAATATTTTACAATTGTGAAAGGTTAATTAAGGTTGATTAGGCTTGATTAGTAAAATATACAAATCATATATTTGTAAATAAATCATAGATTACATTTGAAAGTCTAATTAAGATTGATTAAACTTGATTAGTAAAATATATAAATCATATTTAATGGATAAAAATATAAATAAAGCCTTGATTTCTATAAGATTGATTAGCTTTGATTAGAGCATATAGTTTTGATTTCTATAAGATTGATTATCCTTAATTAGAGCATGAATTAATGTACAATAATTACGTGAATAGATAGGAGTTTAGAAGTGACACGTGGCATGTTCTAGGAGTCATTAACCCTATTTTACAATACTAAGAGAGATATATGAGTAAAGGATATATAGGTCATTTTTCTGTAGACAAATAGGTCCCTAACCATAAAAAAATTAGTAAAATTATCTCTAACCATTACAAACGTTAGACTCATGGGTCCCTCAATTATTTTTATTGTATGAACACTAAACGAACGTGATGATGTGGCCGTTAAATTGGCGACGTGTCACTGTTAGACAGTTATACTTTACACATCATATTATATTTATTTAAATAGAAGGTAACCCTAAATTTTTACAGATTCCTAATTTATCTTTTCTACCCTCTAATTGTTGGTGGTGGTGCAGACAATGATTTCTCAATTCTCAAGAACACAACCTAAGAGGGGGGTGAACTGGTTGTGTATAATTTCTTCCAATTTTCAAATCTGAATGCAAAAGATACTTTCTAAAACTATGAAATCAATCAAGTATTCTATACTTGTTGAAAAGTTAATTTCAAAACAATTATGATAAGCAATTTGTGATATCAGAATTATGTATCAGAAACTAATTTCAAATACTAATATTATGCAGTGGGTTAAAGAATCACAAACACTTAATCACAAAGCATCAAAACATGTAATTTTATTTCAAACTTTCTGAACACTAAAACAATGTTATTTCAGAATATACCTATCAGAAATATAACATCAATTATTCGTAAACACTTCTCCAGAAAACAACTTTCTGAACTTCCTTCAGAAACTCTCTCTGAACTTTCTGAATGTTCTTCAGAAACAACCAATCAGAATGTTTAACACAAATTTCTTAAAATCTTTCAAGAAACATTCAAAATACCTTTCTTTTTAATCTTTTTCAATGTAAACAAGCTAATCAATATGCAAATAATCAAATACAAACAATCTTTATACCAAAAGATTAATTTTTCACATGAATCTTTAAATGTCAAAACTTGTTCTCTGTTTTTAACACTTTTACCTTTCCTTTGTTAATCTGATTTCACTTTATTCAATTCAATGTTAATACCAATCAACAAATCATTAAAGCAATAAAAGTAAAGATAAGAAAACAAAACCACAAGTTTTTATACTGGTTCCGCCAATTGTGCCTACATCCAGTTCTTCAACCTCAATGGTCGAGTTCCACTATTTCAGAATCTTTCCAAGCAAGCATACAATGTACATCGATATATTTTGCAACCTTCCCAGGTTCGCTACAAGAAACCACTTGCAAAATTTGCTATACAATATCTCCTTTTACATAATTTTGCTTTAGAAATCCCATCCAAAGACTTTTACTCCAGAAAACTACACCTTTCTGAAGGTTTTCCACTCCAAGATATCCTCTCTTGAATATTTTCCTTGCCTTGAATCCTTCAAGGACTTTTCCTTGCCTTGAATCCTTCAAGGACTTTTCTTTGTACCTTGCTCTCGATCTCTGAAACTGTGGTTGAATCGGTGTTGTTCTTCAATCTTCTGATCTTACATCAGAATGAATAACTCTCTCAAACTCTTTTCTTTTTAGCACATTTCTCACTTTTCTTGAGTTTGAAGCTTTCTTTTTCTCTTCTTTTATCTCAGAGCATATTTCTTTTCTCTCTTTCTTTTCTCTCTGAAATATTCTTTTTCTCACAGCTCGAGTGATTTTTTCTTTTGTGCACAAATGATTGATCTCTTGTGTTTCTCTATGTATTTTTCACACTAACATCTCTTTATATAGAGATAAAGAGGAATAGATTCCAGCTGTAATTAACAACTAGAATAACTAACCTTATCCTAAGAAGCACTTCAACAATTAACATGTGCTCTTATAAAAAATAAACATAGCAATAATAAGGTTGAAATAGTTCTGAACCATTAAACTCAATTTTGAACCATTAAGCTCAATTCTGAACCATGTGTGTGTTCCACTTTCTGAACACAACTTTCTGAATCATCCCAAATACCACTTTCTGAACCAGAATTCTGAATTCTTTCAAAATCCACTTTCTGATGCAATCTTCTGAATCTGCATCTCCATTTTATGAACATTACTTGATGTTTCTAATAGTTCTAAATGTATTACAAATTGAAATGCCTAATACATTTATTAAGAAAAATAGATTATAGCTTTTACAACTTTTATTGAAGCTATTTACAAAGTTTCCTAACTATTACAAACACTATACTTTCTGAACATATTAAAGAAGCTTTTATACAATCACAATATTAATGTCAAGCTTCTGAACCTATGTTACATTAGTTTTGTTATTATCAAAACCAAAAGAGGATTTACATCAACACTAGTCTCTAATTCATCATCTCTAACTATCAACCCCAAATCACCCAAGCCCTATCCATTGATTTGTCATCTGTCGTCCCTAAGATTGTGCCCTAACCTAGATTTGCTACAATCTCGGATCCCTAATCGCCAATTTAACGGACAATGTTGAGAACTCTTATAGTCATGGTGGGGGAAGACATGGAAGCTCTAGTGGTAGTTGGAGAGCAAATTGTATGAGTATGGACACCAATATCATCGTCCCTAAATGTTTCTGTGGAGCAGTATTGTACAAATCAAAGAAAGGAACCAACACAAATAGATTGTTCCTTGGGTGCCTATACTACAGGGTAAATGAAAGTATCTTTCATTTTCAAATTTATTGTTAATTATGTATTCATTTTTGTTTGAAATAGTAGTTGTGTGTCCTGTTTGTAGGAGAAAAACCCTTACTGCAAATTCTTCATATGGCTTTGATGAGAATATTGCCAAAATTGGTGGGAATGTTACTGTGAATGATTGTATTGATGGTGCTACTAAAGATTATTCTGAGTATATAGCTAAGTCTACACTAGATGCTAGAGTGCAGGAGTTAGAAGAAAGATTTGGTGCTTTGGAATTGAAGATCCATAAACATACTATGAAGAATACTTCTAAGAGTAGATACCTAAGTGTCTGGTGTACTATGTTAGCTATTGTAATTGTAGTTGTTGGTATTGTTTTGTTTTGTGGTTAGTGTATGAAATGATTAGAAAATCAGTTGTAATTGACTTCACATATTGAAGGCTACTGTGTTTTAACATAGTGTCACCTCGTGACGTTTTAACATAGCGTCACTGAGCACGTTTTGGTTCTTAAACTTTAACATTAAATAATCATAGACACATAACATAAATATCACAATTCATCATCACATATTAACATATAATCATGCATTACAGCTCATAAAATCATATATAAATCATGTACAAATCATATATAGCATACATGTAAGTCGTAGAACCCATTAGGATACATAAAGGGTCAAAACAGTTAATTTTCGTAAAACTTACAACACTGTAATCGATTACATAAATGGTGTAATCGATTACGGTAATCGATTACAGATTTGTTGTAATCTATTACGGTAATCGATTACGTAATAGATTACTGAAACAACATGTTTTCTCGCGATTGGAAATTCTCAACTCGTAATTGATTACGAACCTGTGGTAATAGATTACGAACACGAGAATTCAGATTCTAGGGTTCCAAAACACGTTTTTCATGAACCAATGGCTAAAACTTTACCCTAGAATCACCCCAATCGATAGAAAACAAATATAAACATAAACCAATCGGTAAAATACTTTCTAAAACACTTTTCAATCGGTAAAACACTTTCTCTTTGAAAATAAATCGGTAAAACATAACCCTTTTATAAACCCTAATAGGAAAAACGATATAACAATAATATCATCAATAATAATCATGCAATACACGAAATTACATACAATTATGCATGCCTAAAACCCTAAAGATGAACTTTCCTGACGTAGAACGCGTTCTCACTTTCTCTCACTAGCCCCACGAACGGTAGGAATTCAAAGATGGTTCCTTTTCAAGAATTGCAATCGGTAGAAAATGTTCTATTTGATGAGAGGGTTAAGAATATGTAATTTGTATTGTGATTGGGTAAGGTTTGATATGAGTTTGGTGGTTTGTAATGGTTATGACTTTGAGTTCTTGAGAGAGAGAAAGAACAATGGAGACACAAGGGTTAAAAAGAGTGTTTGGAGTGTTTCTCAAATAGGGATTTAGGGTTTCTCAAGAATTAGCACGACTAGGCATGTTATAGAGACGTTGTGGGGCCCATACATAACTTAAAACGCACTAAAAACGCTCACAACGCAGGTCGTAATCGATTACATCCTCGTGGTAATCGATTACGGTAATCGATTACAGACAAGATGCATGTAATCGATTACGGTAATCGATTACAGTCCAGATGTAATATATTCGCGACAGCAAAAATGCCCAAATATGAAAACCAAAGGGCTGTAATCGATTATCATCCCGTGGTAATCGATTAGAGGGCTACAAAATAGTCTCAAAACACCTCAAAAATGTCCCAACTCGTACTATAAACATCCGTACATCATTCCTTACATCATGCATCATCTAAACATCAAATAAAACACATATATGCACCTAAATCACCCAACATATAATGAATACACATCTAAATATACTACATTTACCTACTGAAATTTTGAAACTTATGACACTTGGCAATCATACATCAATTCTGGACCCACTATACTACCAAGGAACCTTTCCTAATATAGTAACATTTTAAGCAAATTAAGTAAATATATACTACTCAATTGTAATATCAATTTTGAAAATAAATAAAAAATCATTGTTTTACTTATATTAATCACTAATTGTAATTTTCGAGAAAAATTTTACGGAATGCTTATTCATTCAATTTGTTGCCCTTTCCACTACCCAACATCCAACTTGAACACTACTATAACAATCTACTTCTTTCCACAGATTTCAAATCAATACCATGCATTATTGATATGATCCCAACAATGGAAAATGAAACGTCTTCCCGTTTTAAACCGTGTGATTCCATTTCTTCCCCTTTCAACCGTGTGATTCCATTTCTTCCCCTTTCATCTTCTTGGAAATACACTACTCATTTATTTTTCTTTTTCAT
Source organism: Aeschynomene evenia (assembly GCA_013621005.1). Lineage (NCBI taxonomy): Eukaryota > Viridiplantae > Streptophyta > Magnoliopsida > Fabales > Fabaceae > Aeschynomene > Aeschynomene evenia. The sequence continues at coordinate 19,746,266 of CM024268.1, forward strand.
CTCTGCACTAATTTCTTTATATATATACATCAATGTTTACTTTTCAATTTGCTCTCATTTCAATTTTCTTTCCTGGGGTTTCTGCTAGGGTTTTTTTAATTCTCCATTTTTGCATATCTGGTTCGATCATCCCCTGTTTCTTTTAATGGCGAATGTTATTGACAAGGCAGTTGATGTGAATCCATCGAGGGAAAACTGGAGGATACAAGTAAGAGTGGTTCGTTTGTGGAACATCCCTAGCTATGATGTTTCTTCTCTTCCATACGCACAAGAAATGGTCCTGATCGATTTACAGGTAATTTATGGTTGTTTCATTCCATTTCTTTTCGTTCATGTTCTTGGTGTTTCCTATTTTTATTCTGTTCCTTTTTATTAGGGTGGTAAGATTCACGCCTCTGTCAGGAAGACATTGGTGTTCAAGTTTTTCAATCAGCTAAAAGAGGGTGAAGCATATGAAATGGTCAACTTTGGTGTTGGGCGAAACGTTGGAAATTATAAGACAACTAAGCATGAATTCAAGTTGAACTTTGAAAATGGGACATTTATCAGGAGACTGAGGGAATCATCAATCCAAACTTATGGTTTTTCTTTCATTGACATGATGGATCTTTCAAAAAATGATTTTGACACTTCCTACTTAGTTGGTATTGATTTCTTTCATTGACAACTCAGTAATGATTTTTAGATTTTTTATCCTATAAATTATCTTGGTTAATAGTCTGATATTGGTGCAGATGTCATTGGTATGCTCAGTGGTGTTGGTTGTGAGAAAGACTATGAAGACAAAGATGGAAAGCCATGTAGATTCAATGTTATTGAGTTGCAGGCTAAAGGGTGTGTAATGTTCTTCTTTTGATTTTTTCATTTTATCATTTGTATCTGATAGTATAACTTATTATTTTTACTGTCATTTTGTTGGTGCAGAGTTGATTGTGCATTGTTTGGATCGTATGTGGATCAACTAAATCAGTTTTTGTCTGATGGTGATGTTTCTAATGTTGTGGTTATTATCCAGTTTGCAAGGGTCAAGAGTTTCAAGGGTACTCTCATCTTTATTCTATGTTTATTTATTTATTTTATTGAATTTCTAACATAACCAATTTAAACTGTGACAATCAATTTAGGGAAATTTGTACTTTCAGAATAGCATGTATGCTACAAAAGTTTTTTTCAATCTAGATGTTCCTGTTACAAGGGAGTTTAAAGATAGGTACTCATCAATCATTTTTTGTCTTCCATTACAAACATTTCCTTATTTCAATATGTGTTTATGATAATATGCTATTATTTTTTGTTTGATTGTAGCTTTGAAGAGTACCTGAGTTCTTTGAATGAATTAGTTGATGGAGCAAGAGATCATTATCTTGAAACTGAATTTTTGACAATGCATGAAAGGAAAACAATAGAGGAAATGAAAGACTGCAAAGAGGTTATGATTAATTTCAGCATTTTTTTTTAAATGATTCTTCAATTAGTTATGTACTATTGTTAGTTATTTATGATAATGCCATTTATTCCAGGATTGCATCTGTGTTCTGTTGGGTAATGTTAATGATTTTATGGATGATGAAGAGTGGTGGTATACTTCTTGCACATGTAACAGGGTTGTCCATCCTTATTCTAAAGGTTTTTTATGCAAGCCGTGCAAAATGATTTTATTGTCTGTAACTCCAAGGTTTGTTTAGTGCCTTTTTGTTCTTTTACATTCTATTTAGTTTTTTAATTTTTAACTATTTGTTGATTTAAGTTGCATTGTTTTTATTGTAGGTACAAGATAAGGATGAGAGTAATAGATGAAACTGACTCATGTTTTGTAGTCATTTTTGACAAAGAAGGGACTGCTTTGCTCAGAAAAACTTGCCAAGAATTAGTTGCTCCTATGTTGAAGGTATAATTTTATTTTTATAAATATATTTTTTGATTCTTCCATAGTATAGTTATTTACATTCAAATTATTATTTTATTATAGACTGCAGAAGACACTGCTTACCTAAGGAACTTACTTCCTTGGCTGGCAAGACATTTCTATTTAAAATAGAAGTCAAGGTTTCAGATCATCCCAAATTTAAACCTTCTTTTCGCGTTAAACGCATGACTGATGATGCTGCATTGATACAGAAGTTCAGAGATTTAGCTCCCAAAGCTAATGTTTGTATTATTCATCCATGTAATTTCATTTAATTTTGATATCATTATCATTTCTGTACCCAATGAAATTTCAATATTAACTTTACAGGAAGTTGATTGCACATTTGGCTCAATACCCGAATCTAAATTTATTTCTGCTACTGACAATAAAAGTCTCATTGATGGGAAGGTACTGAACATAGCAATTCATCATAACTATGTTATATTAATATGCTTTTGTCATCTATTTGATATTGCAAACAAATTATAAGTTTTGATGCTCTTTTTGCAGAACCTACTTGGTGATTTTAGCTTTGCTGATGCTGATAAGGATAGCTCTTATGGTGAAAACTGTGAAAGAGATATTCTTGGAGTTGGTTTAGAATTGACTCCAAGCAAAAGACTATCTGATGAAGTTATCCGTTCTGGATTCGAAGATGGGTGTAGCAGCAAAATGAAGAAAATTATTAAGCAAGAAAAATGATGCGTGCTGTCGTGACACTCATAAATTTAATTATTTTTAAACCAAGTTCCCCTAATATAGTTTAGTGGAAACCAGGGTCGTCTCTCACAAGGAATGACTAAGAAAGTAATGCACAAGACTAGTTGTATGATGGGTTTGTCACAATTGAGGGGTTTTTGTATGCAAGGGAATTAAAATTGGAATAAATTTAGAATAATAAAAACAACGGTTTATGGGGGTGGAACATTCATTAGGGTATTAATCATTGGCTACAAAAGAATGCATGAGTTGATTAATCACGCCGGAGTTAGATCTAACTCCTTTGTTGTGATTCTAATGATTAATTGCCTAGAATGAGATTAATTAGTGAGATCTCACCTTTAGTTCCACTCTCAACAATTATTAAAGCCAATCACATTAATCTAATTAAAGAGATTAATCAGCCAATTAATTATTCATTACCAATTCCTAATATGCCATGCATCAATTAATCAACTAACATATAAACATATGCCAATGAATTAGCCAACTCAATCTAGTAAGCCAAGACAAGGGTTTAAACACAATTTAAGGTCTCAAATTATATGTCAAGGGTTGACAATGAAAACTTATGCAAGATTAAGAACAAAGCCTCAAATTACCCCAATGATGTTCACACCCTCACAAACCACCAAGAAATTTAGCTACTCATGGCAAGGAATTAAAAGGCAAGAATTAAAAGGAAATTAAATGCAAGTTGGCAAGATAGAAAAACGAATAACTGAATTAATGATAAAGAGTAACTTACAAAACCCAAAAGGGCTGGACGAATAACGTTGAAATGTAAAAGACGGAGCTAGAGCTAAAATAGGAAAACGGAAATCCTAATGGGAAGACAAATAACTCTAACTAGGAAAAGAAAATAATTTAAAAGTGGAGGTAGTGAATGGTTGAAGAAGTGATGTGTTTTCTGATGCATTAGCCTTCTTTAAATAGAGTGAGCAACCTCCAAACCCTAGCTAATTGGGCCTCCAACTCGTGCAGATAGGGTTTCTGCTGTGACAGAGTTGCGGCGCGGCGCTGGGGCGCGCTACGGGCACTGGAGCGCCAGTGTTGTGCACGTGACAGGTTTAAGTGAGCCACGCGCGCTGGGGCGCGCTACGGGCGCTGGAGCGCTCGATGCTTGCTCTGAAATCCACTGATCCGCTTCTTGCTCAGTTCCTGATGTCTACAGCTCCAATAATACCTGTGACCTGCACTAAAAATACGAAATATCCAAGATCAAGTGCAAAGGTCATCCTTGAATTGTAAAAACATCATAAAACTTGTTATTTTAGCCTTTATTTCTATTAAGCTCAGATTAATTCCAAATTATATTAAATACAATAAAAGGCCAAAATAGAGCAAAGAATTGCATACAATCATCCATATTAAGGGCATAAAATATTGGTAAAAATCGCGTTATCAGTGTTTTGGCTTAGCACTCAATTTGAATAATTCACACAAGTATTTACATTCCATAAATTTGCTATACTCCTAACATTGCAATTTTTACAAACATGGTGCATCAAGAGGTCTTTTCAGGGTTGTAACGGGGCTTGGGACAGGTGTGGCATATATGGGAAGTGGACTCAATTTCCAAAAAACTAAGATTTCATGGTTTGGTCAATCCTAGATGACTTCTATCACTACAGAAAAGATGGAGTGAGAAGAGATGGATAGAATAGAAACACCCAAGATCAACAACCCATAAATTCTTACAATTATCATTCCTAATGTTCTCAAGTATTTTCACATTAATTCCCAGGGACCCGACAACCTTTATTTGCAGGAATTCACATTTTTTCTTGATTTTTCTGTATTTTCCGATTTTTTTTTTTAAATACCTCATCTCAATTCCTTTGGTAATTAAAATGAGGTGGAAAAGAAAATAACAAAGAACCACTTATGTACAAAAGCTACCCTTACAACATATCCCAATATTTTGCACTCTATACCAGTGCTCAACTTAACCCAATTTCCCCACACTTAAGACCCTTGCCCAATAATCAAACCATGTCCTCCTAGTTTCTCAGAGGGAATTTTTCATTGTTTTTCTGTCTTTTGGCTTGTAATGAGCTTAGTAACAAAAAAGGGATAAAGGCTCAAATTGGCTACAAACAAATGGGAATTGTGTATGGGTTGGCTATTTAGCTAAGTGGCTTTTAAATGTAAAAATAAATTTATACCTCAATCACATGCAACAAGTATAAAATGCAAAACAAGAATCAAGCAAATTAAGGAATAACAAATACAAGTGTGTGTGCTCACAGAAAGAAAGTGATTAGTTGATACATGTAATCACATTTAAAGCTCAAATCTCACAGGTAATCCAACCAACCAACAAAGAGAACACAAACAATTCAAACTCATATTATGTTATCATGCCAACATTCCAGAGTTAAATTTAAGGGCAGAGTAATTTCAAACCAAAATGTGCTATAAAGAAAACTACCCTATCATCTACCTAAAAATACATGAAATGAAATAAAATAAAGGAAAAGAAAAGAAAAGAAAAAGAGTTAGGCATGCCATATCTTACAAAAGCCAAATTTTATCTACACCCTCCCCACACTTGAATGAGACACTGTCCCCAGTGTTAACAAAATAAAGAACAAAGAGAAGGGTATAGAAAAGACCTACGGAGGACTCAATCGTCCTCTGAACCATCATCATCCTCATCACCATCATCCTCCTCAACCCCATCATCCTCATCATCATCGTCGTCCTCGTCGTCATCGACATCAATGGGAGCCTGGGACTGTCCCGGAGCTCCATAACCGGCGGAGAAGCGCTGGTCGATGTAGTATCGGAAACCGCTCTGCATCTCAGCGATCCTCTGGTCATAATGAGTCTGCATGGCCAGGTACCGCTGATCATGATAGCTCTCAGCCACAGCGAACTTCTGATCGAAGTACTCCCTCATGTTGACCTCCATCTGGGTCATCTGTGCAGAGAGGGCATCTAGGGGGTTCCCTGCTGGCTGGGTCTTGTTCTGAGCGGCCGCATCCTTGGTAGCAAGACCGGTGGCAGTGATTGTGGAATGTGGCCCTTGCCACTCGTCATCGGCGTACTCTGGCACACCACACTGGATAGCCAAAGAGGTGATCAGAGAAGGATAGGGAAGGCACCTGTAGGGCTCAATGTGGTGAGCCTGATGCATGGTGCGCTGAAGAAGAGTGGGCAAGTCTATCCAGTGGCCCTCCATAATGCAGTAGAGGTAGAGAGCCTGATCTGTAGTGAGCTCAGAGATGTGGGAGACGGGGTAGATGTGGCTGAAATAGATACGGGACCACGCTCTGGCCTCCAGGTTGAGCGTGTAGTTCTTCAGAGTGTGGGGGAGCATATTGGCTCCCAATGTCCAGCTGCAACCCGGCAGGCAAAGGCGGTTCCTGATCACGTCTAAGCCCGTAGCAGCCATGGTCTGGATGGCGTCCGGCTCTCCGAATGCATGATCGGGCTCCGGGGCAACCTGAATGTGCGTGGCTATGGTCTCCACGTCTACCGGAATGAACTTGCCCCGGAGGAACACCTGAGTGGCGGTGCGGTCATGGAAGTTGGCGTAGAACTCCCGCACCCATGTGCTGTTCGCCCTGACGGGGGCACTGAGAAGGTAGTGGGCCCACCCCCGCCTCTCGATCTCCGCCACGACCATGTCGAGCCGTCCTTGGCCCTCGTCATGGAACTGATACCCCAATTCAAAGAGGGGTTTCCTCTTATGAATTGTGGCTTGGAAAGCCATCTCGGCAGTGACGTCAAGGAAGCGTGCAGGGTCGTGAGGCTGATCGTAGGAGTGATCATCCTCCTCTGTGGTGCGTACCCTCTTCCCCTTGCCGCCTCGGGTTCGTGGTGCCATGCCTGAAAAAATAAGACCAAGACAATTGAGTTCCAGTATACAGTCCAGTTTCTTGGCTAATGTCAATACTAATCATGCCATAAACAAATGCAAATGCAAAACAAAGTCTACTATAGCAGTTAAACATGTCTAATTCTAGCAAACAGTAAAGAACAGCTTTCTCGGCCCAAATTATGCAGCAAACCGGCGCCAGAGCGCGTAGGGCGCGCTCGAGCGCACGATCTGCAACGGCACGAAAGCACCTCGCGCTCGAGCGCGTATAGCGCGCCGGAGCGCACTAGGGTTTCGGCGACAGTGCAGAACAATGCAAAATAGCGAGAATAACATCTCAAACCCAATTTTCTCAACATTCCAACCGATTAAATCACTCATCATGCAATACTAACCGATTAAATCTACCCCAAACAATCAAAAATCACATTGTCCACCAATCATTCAAACAAAATCGGATTTCTACCAAGAACAACGAAAAGATTGAGTTTTAGACCAATGTACCTTGATAGGATTTAATGCAATGACAAGATGAACAAATGTATGGATGATTTTTGAGAGAAAAAGGTGAGAAAATTGATGGAGTAGGGGACAGGGAAATCGCCGCCGCTGGAGCTGCAATAGGGCAAGAGTGTAGAATGAATCTGCGATTTGGGCGTTTAGGGTTTTGAAGAACCCCACGCGCGCTAGAGCGCGCTGGAGCGCGAAGCCAAAACGTGGCGTTTCATTTAAGTGCGTTGCGCGCGCTGGGGCGCGTATATGGCGCCCGGGCGCGGCCTCCTGATGCAGAATAAGTGTTTTACTGCTATAATTCCTAAAATGCATTAACTATCCTAATTAATTTAAATGCATGCAGAAATTTAAAAATGCCAATAAAAACAAAATACAGAAAATAAAATACGGAATTGAAATACTGGAATTGAAATACGGAAATGAAAATACGGAATTTAAAAAATACTGAGAATTAAAGAAAACCGGTGGGTTGTCTCCCACGAAGCACTTTGCTTTAACGTCCCTAAGTTGGACGGTCGACCGTTTTGAGGCTACTTTGGTCCAGAACTCTCAGCACCAGCTGCTCCGATCATGATGTGGATGGCACTCACATTCCCTTTGGGATTGGGAACTGTTTGAGATGGGATCTGTGAGTTACCAGCTTGTTCACAGGCTTGTGTGGCTGGATTTCCCCTCATTTGATTGACCTCATTCTGCAAGTTCAGCATCATCCTTTGTTGCTCCATGAGTAGCTTCATCACATCACCGATTGTTGGCTCGTTAGGATTCGGAGGTGCAGGCAGAGCCAATTGTTGCGGTGGTGGAGGCAAGGCCATTGGAGCCTGATATGGAGCCTGGGGTTGCCTTTGATGAGGAGGTTGGTACTGAACCTGTTGAGGTTGCTGCACTTGTTGTGGTTGTGGATTGTTGTTCCACCTCGGGTTCGGGTGGTTCCTCCAACTTGGGTTGTAGGTGTTCCCCGTAGATTGATTTTGTGGCTGAAATTGAGGTTTCCCGGGAAAAGTATTCGCAGCTGCCACCACTGTTGCCTCTTCTTGGAGATGTGGGCATTGGTCAGTTGGATGAGTCTCCAAAGAGCATATCCCACACACCATTGCTTGGCTTGAGGTTCCCGGTTTGGCTTGGTTGATGGCCAATTGCTTCATGAATGTAGCAATCTCATCCATCTTTTGGTGTAGGCCACCACTCTCCTGTTGAGCTACCTCATTCACCCCTTTGGTCACAGCAGTTGCCCTTGTGCCAAACTGTTGTGAGTTCACAGCCATGTTCTCGAATAAGAGCCTAGCTTCCGCCGGAGTTTTGTCCATCAGGGCCCCGCCACTGGCAGCATCAATCATGCACCGGTCCATACCCGTCAGACCCTCATAATAGTATTGGATCAACAATTTCTCTGAGATCTGATGGGTAGGACAACTTGCCACCAATTTCTCGAATCTCTCCTAGTATTCATGGAGAGACTCTCCGTGCAGTTGGCGGATGCCACTAATATCCTTCCTTATGGCAGCTGCCCTTTAGGCTGGGAAGAATTTCTCCAAGAAGATCTTCTTCATGCCAATCCAGGTGTTGACAGCTCCATTGGGCAGGTTCAGGAACCATTGCTTCGCCTGACCGTCCAGAGAGAACGGAAAAGCCCGAAGCTTCACATGTTCCTCGTTGACTCCTCTTGGCTTGAGAGTTTCACACACCACATGGAATTCTTTGAGGTGCTGGTGTGGATCCTCTCCGGCCAAACCGTGGAATTTAGGGAGCAAGTGTAGAATAGCTCCCTTGAGCTCGAACTCAGTGTCCAACCTTGGGTAGGTAATTCCCAAGGGTTGTTGGCTGAGGTCTGGAGCTGCAAGTTCCTTCAGGGTGGGCTGATAGTCTGCCATAATCGAATTTGGACCTGAAACACTAACAGACAAATCAGAAAGTTCAGGACCGGTGAAAATTAGAGCTTCAAATGGTGGACCTTTCGGTTCCCTCCGAGACTTAATTTCTTTTTGTTGTTTTTATTTTTTTGAAAGAAACAAAGAAAAATAAAAGAAAACAGTTATGTACACTATTCACAAATCAAACAACTAGTGAAAACTTTCATCGCCATTCCCCGGCAACGGCGCCAAAAATTTGATGCCTGCTGTCGTGACACCCATAAATTTAATTATCCTTAAACCAAGTTCCCCTAATATAGTTTAGTGGAAACCAGGGTCGTCTCTCACGAGGAATGGCTAAGAAAGTAATGCACAAGACTAGTTGTATGATGGGTTTGTCACAATTGGGGGGTTTTTGTATGCAAGGGGATTAAAATTGGAATAAATTTAGAATAATAAAAACAGTGGTTTATGGGGGTGGAACATTCATTAGGGTATTAATCATTGGCTACAAAAGAATGCATGAGTTGATTAATCACGCCGGAGTTAGATCTAACTCCTTTGTTGTGATTCTAATGATTAATTGCCTAGAATGGGATTAATTAGTGAGATCTCACCTTTAGTTCCACTCTCAACAATTATTAAAGCCAATCACATTAATCTAATTAAAGAGACTAATCAGCCAATTAATTATTCATTACCAATTCCTAATATGCCATGCATCAATTAATCAACTAACACATAAACATATGCCAATGAATTAGCCAACTCAATCGAGTAAGCCAAGACAAGGGTTTAAACACACAATTTAAGATCTCAAATTATATGTCAAGGGTTGATAATGAAAACTTATGCAAGATTAAGAACAAAGCCTCAAATTACCCCAATGATGTTCACACCCTCACAAACCACCAAGAAATTTAGCTACTCATGGCAAGGAATTAAAAGGCAAGAATTAAAAGGAAATTAAATGCAAGTTGGCAAGATAGAATAACGAATAACTGAATTAATGATAAAGAGTAACTTACAAAACCCAAAAGGGCTGAAGAAGTGATGTGTTTTCTGATGCATTAGCCTTCTTTAAATAGAGTGAGCAGCCTCCAAACCCTAGCTAATTGGGCCTCCAACTCGTGCAGATAGGGTTTCTACTGTGACAGAGTTGCGGCGCGGCGCTGGGGCGCGCTACGGGCACTGGAGCGCTCGATGCTTGCTCTGAAATCCACTGCTCCGCTTCTTGCTCAGTTCCTGATGTCCACAGCTCCAATAATACATGTGACCTGCACTAAAAATACGAAATATCCAAGATCAAGTGCAAAGGTCATCCTTGAATTGTAAAAACATCATAAAACTTGTTATTTTAGCCTTTATTTCTATTAAGCTCAGATTAATTCCAAATTATATTAAATACAATAAAAGGCCAAAATAGAGCAAAGAATTGCATACAATCATCCAAATTAAGGGCATAAAATATTGGTAAAAACCGCGTTATCAAATAAACAGAAGATTGAATATAATTTAATGCATATGTTTTCTTAGTGCTTTTTATTATAGTTGAATTGCTGAGATATTATGTTTACATTTTGGTTTCATGTTTCTTCCTTACTATGTTATGGTTTAAACAATCAGTTTATTTTGGAGTTGCTGGTGGATTCAGTTTTTAAGTTATAATGTTATGTTAGTTTTGCTTTTATTTTTTTCCTTACTTTTGTATGTTGATTTTTTGTTTTGTTTTTTAAAATTTAATAGTGTTCTGTTTTGTTTTGTTCCTTAATAGTGTTCTGTTTTCACATATATCAGATACATATATTTTCTATCCATTTAGCTTCACACTATGATTTACCATCCTGTTTTTTTAATATAACTAACCTACTGGTATAATTTTTCCTGTAGTGTTGATGTGAAGAGGTGCTGGGTGGTGCAGGAATTTTTTAATGAAGATCATTTCTTTGTTGTAAAATATTAGACATTGTACATTGTAGGCCCCACCTTCACTCTAAGTTTGTTTGAGTAAGAGATCATGGTACACCCGGGGAGATAGGACCACGTGGGCCCCACCTTCCCCCTCTTTTTCCTTCCCTTTTTCTTCTTTCTTCCTCTCTTCTCCCGTATATCTCTCTGCCCTTCATTCTTTCTCTTCTTCTTCCTCCTCCCTCTCAAATCTCTCCCTAATCTCAACCAAAATTCCATCAATCTTCAAGATTCAAGTTACCATTGCTCATCTAGTATATTGTGGGTAAGTGTAGAGTATTTCTTTTTCTCCATTGATGTCTATTTCTCTCCAATCTCGGTTTTGGGGGTTTAGGGTTTATATTTGGGATTTTTGATTTTGTTGTGAGATTGAGGTTTGTGATGTGTTGTTCTCTAAGGTCTCAACCAACTAGGGAAGCTCTGGGTACCTCATCCTAGCTCCGGGTGGTGTCTTGGAGCTCATTGGAGTAATTTGTGAGTAATGAGTTATTTGTGGTTTATGTATGATTTTGATTGAATTTGTGAATTTCTTGTTATGATAGTTGATAGGGACTGAGATTGGTTGATATATGATTGATATTGCATGTTGGTTGTGTTTGATTTGGATGGGTTGTGGTGAAAATGTGGATTTGGAGATGATTTTCGCAAAGTTTTCTGCAGAATTTCATCTCTGACCCAGGCTGTAATCGATTACAGCGATTTGGTAATCGATTACTATAATCGATTACCAAGACTCTGTAATCGATTACCACGGGTTTGTAATCGATTACAGACTGCCTATTTTCGAAAAAAAATTCTTCAGAACGAAATTTGAAGCTAGTAATCGATTACAGAGGCCTGTAATCGATTACATTAGTACAAAAACTCTATTTTTAAGACTTTAACTTCAAATCCTTACACTTTTAAGTTATGTATTCAAATCCATTTGTTCACCACTACCCAAACTCGATACTGAAATGTGTGATGATGATGATGAATTACTTATGCTGTGATTATGAATGATATGTGCCACTAACAGCGCTAAATAAGATTAAAAAAATTGAATAAATTAAGAGATGGAAAAACGACCTGAGGAGGGGCATAGCTCGCGGGGTCGTAAATGGGAAACATGATGAGGGGCATAGCTCGCGGGATTTCCCAGTATGGTGTCTGATGAGGGGCATAGCTCGCGGGACATCCATACTACCTATGAACATGAGTCGGGGTCGTGCTCCAGGTGTTCATAGGTTAAAAGCTACCAAGATAAAGAGACTGTATAAGAACGATGAAATTGATATATATATAATATTGGTTTATGTTGTAACTGCTTTGCACTGTTGCATGCTACATACACTGCTTATAACCTGTTTATTCACTGAGCGTATGACTCACCCATTCATACAATATGTTTTCAGATCAAGGTGCAGATCAAGGGACGAGTTCCTCCGTTCCTCCGGGTTGTTAGATTTGGTGAGCCTCATGTGTTAGAGGCATTATGTAGTTTATATCTAGTGTATGCTCCTTATGTTACAGACAGGATTCCTTGGACTAGGGTAGAGGATGAACGTTGTATAAGTCTATGTAAGACTTGCTGTTGTTGTATGGATGTGTTAGGTTTTCTCATGGTTCTGTATGACATATATATATATTTAGATGTAGAGATTGTTTATGATGGTTTACGGATTAAGCTGAATGTTATGACCAGGTTATATGTATGAATCTTATGTATGTGTGTATGTCATTGTAGTTGTGGTTGTTGTTGTTTAGCTGGTTTGTCGTGTGAATTTCAGGTTAAGGCTGACATGGGACTCGGTGTCCCATGTGCCGGTCACGATCCGAGTTGGGTCGTGACAATTTTTCATCCAGATCAATAATCGATAATTATTCAGTTATTTTCTCTAAATTTTTATTGTCTTAATTTTGATATTTATGTTATGCAATGTCATAAAGTTAATTTACATATTGATCCCAACTTCTTTTCATATATACACAATACAAGATTTAAAATTAATGTTATTTGTACAGTTTTTAACTGTTAAATTCTGGGGACTTATTTATTACTAAATCTTAAAAGTTATGAAGGCTAATATCAGAAAAATGTATCCAAATTTGCCGTTAAAAGTACACCTACAAATTAATATACAAATTATTATCGGTTTAAAGAATTTTAAAGGCTAATTAATTACATTAAATTAACTAACTTTCACATATTTTAACTTTTTATAATTATAATTCTAATATAAAAAAGTATTTACGTGTGTCAAATCAATATATCATCATGAAATTTTTATTCACAGTAATTATTTATATGCATTAATAGATAATAATTTAACTGATTAGTAATGATTTATCATATTTAAATAATTTATTGTATTGAATTTGGTACACTTATTAAAACAAGTAATTTTGTAGATATTTATTTAATTGTAATGTACGGATTATAACATTTACCAAATTTATTAATTAATTATTTATTTTACATTTATTAAATAATTAATTTACATTATTTGTTTCATTTTATCCGTTATATGTATTAAAGACATAGACTCTTCGTTTTCCCGCTAATTTTACACATTCCATAACTATATAGAAAAAATAGTGCACTATCATAATTGTTGTCTTTTCATATCTCAAATGGCACAGATAGTCACATCTCTTACCCATTGCAACTCTCCGACTAATAATTTCTATATAAAGACAGTTTCGGTTGCATCTAACTCCCATCTTTCGTCTTCCTTCTTCTTCACCCACACTAAACCTAGGTTTGTTTTCTTCATTCTTTCCGTTCTGAAAAATTCCATAACACAAGCAAAATTTTTTAGTTTCCCAACTAATCAACTCACTTCTGTTTTTTCTCTTTTTTGTTTGATTCAAGAGCTATTGTGATGATGGCGAGTGCACCGTCCGAAGAAAGATGGTTCAACAAATACCGATGGAGGTTGCATATGAAGAGTGAATCGGAAAATGTAAGTTGCATGTTTGATCTTTTTTGTTTTCGTTTTATTATACTGAAGAACCATAACTTATTCTCTACCTATTTGATTTTTCAATCATTCTTCCCATTTTACAGGAAATTCGAATAGGATATTGATCCAATCCCAGATTCCTTTGTTTCAAACTTTCCAAATGAGATCGGTAATCGCTGGTCTTTACTGGATGCAAACAGTAATAGGTTCAGGCTGAGGATTGGTGTGATAAATGGTGTACCAAGGATTAGGTTCCCAAAACTAATGAGAGAATTTTACTCAATTGTGGGTGTGTGTTACTTTGAATTATACTATTTGGGTTTTTCTAAATTTCTGCTGAAAGTCTTCAACGAAGACAATTTAGAAGTCAAGTACCCTATTTTCCCGATTAAAATAGAAGATTATGATGAAATCAATGGTACTCAACTTAACCAACCATTTACAATGGTGTTAACCAAATACATGGCTACTGGATCAAAACTGGTACTTTATACTAATTCTTTTTTATGTTAAAATTTCTGTAACCCCTTGTTAATATTAGTTTAGATTAGTTTGATTTCTTTTAAATTCTTAATATCATTATTTATTTATTTATTTATTTATTGATTCAGAATTTGCCTGCTGCCATGTCTGCTTTCATCTATATGACTTCCACATACAAGTGGAATCTTATAGGTCCTTCTGGTGTTAATGTCAAGTGTAAAATCTTAACCACAGAGAAACCAAAAGTAAAGTCTGGAAGAGAGTGGAGGGACTTCTGCCGTGTGAACAAACTTATGCCAGGAGATACTTGCATTTTCAGAGCTCATCCTCAATTGAAAAGGACTTTCCAAGTTATAGTAAATGGTGCTTCTGACGTACATTACTTATACTATCCTTAATTCTACTTATTTTATGCTACAATTTACATTTTCTTTATTGCAAGTTAATATTCAATTTCTCTCAGTGAAGTGTACAGTTATTGAAATGCAGCAAAAGAAGCCATATTATAGCGGAGAGTTACAAGAATGCAAATCCAAATAGTTATAGGGAACTATTCAATAAGAACACGTGTTATGTATTTTATATTACAATATTGTACATATATAAGGATAAATATTTGCATAAATGAAATTAGAGTTCATTGTATATTGTAGATGTAAATGAAATCAGTGTTTAATTCAATGTATTGGTGGCAGGTTTGTCAATATTGATTATATATTATAATGATTCATCAATAAAGACATTTCTTATATTCTCAAAATGTTATTTATATACTAGAAATTTTTTCCTATCACTTTTCTCAATGCAGTAAATCTATCTGCATAATTAAGTAAGAGACTATATCAAATTTTAAACATTTAATGATTATTTTAATCTTTACCATAATTGGTATATTAGCAAAATAAATTATTTCTATGTATAAGAAATAGACATGGAATAATATAATATGGAATAGTACAACATTACATACTTTATTAGAATTATGCATATAGTATAGGTTTGCTATTCTGCATAACCTACGACCCTTGAGTTGCCTACATATGATCCTTGGTATATTAAAAGCTATGTAGTGCAATAACTCTTATAAACCATTTTTAATTAGCACAATAATAATTACTTATATATTTACTCTATCATTAAATACATGTTTTGTTTTATCTTCTTTTCAACTAACCACAATCATTTCTTCACCATTTGCAACTCTTCAACTCTTAAACAGGTGATTATAAGCAAAATATCAGGTTAGATAAACTTCATTCAACTAAACCACACTCCTTTTTTTTCTGCTGCTACCCGAATATAATTACTCATTTCAGGAACATTATGTAGTTTGCTTTCTATATCTAAATTGGGACACATAACTTTATTTAATTTCTATCAATTCCTTAAGCAGCAAAGATAAACGCTAGTACATATTTTGAGCACTCAACTCTATTACATTTCATACTGTCATGTTATGTTCTGTTGCATTGTTTTCTTTTTATTTTTATTTTTCATTCTAACAGTTTCAGGTTACATAACCTTCATACAACTGAACCACACAACCTTTTTATTTCTGATGTTTCCATAATTTAATTACTAATTGCATAAAAATAATGCAGTTTGATTTCTATATCTAAACACTATACATAATCTAAATATAATACCTATCATTTCGTTATGCAGCAAAACTAAATTCAAGTATATATATTTTTTAACTCAGGTCTATGACATTTCATAATTGGTTGTTCTATTTTGTTGTGTTTCTTTCTTTTTTATTTTGGTTTTGTTCATTCTACCATATTCTAATCAAATGTCACAAAAGTCTACCCATATGCTAAACAACTCTAAAAAAGCAAGAGATGAAAGAAGACATACCTTAAAAAGGAAACGAAATGTGCAGTTTGATATCCCTAATCCAGGTAAGTCATTGCTTCAATTACCTTTTAATAAATTATTGAGAAAAAAAACACCTGAACTATACTAACAGCTTTGTTGCTGCATATTACTGCAGAAAATTGTGTTCCTGAATATAGAACTCCTCTAGGAGAAATCAATTCAGGTAACTTCTGTTAATATACATAATGTCTTAAATCAATTAACTCAAATGCACGTGTTCTGTAATTTTTTTTATACTAATTATTGATCTGCTAAATTCTAAACTTACAGGAAATTTAGCTTCTACATGCTCTTCATCTAATTTTCAATCCACAATTACCAGTCCATATTTAAATCTTATTGGTAGAGGTATTCACACTTATAATCTTCTTGAACACATATAATTAGTTTGTAATGTGAGCACTATTAAAATTACATGGATGTTGCAGATAAGGAGAATTGTATTCTAGCAGCATGTTCAAGTACTTTATCTGATATCAGATCTGAAGTTATTGATCCCAGTTCCGGATTGCATAGATCTAAGTTGGTTCATAGACCTTTGTCTACACTTAACACTGTTGCTTTTAATGCAAACCAAATTTTTGAACAAGAAGCTTCTAATTTATCCCGGGGAGTGCATACAGAAAATAGTGTTGGTGTTGATTCATATGAAAACTATAGCGTTGCAGAAAACATAGGTAACATATATATTATCTAATTTCATTTTTAAAAGGCTCATGTGCTTTAATATAAACTAATTGAACTAATTTTTTTGCATTTACAGAACAATTAGATTTGGAACAACCAACATTCAAATGTGATTATTGTAAAGCCAATGTTTGGTATCAGGAAAGATCTGAGAAGTCCAGGGATTTTGAAAATCCAAATTTCTCCATTTGTTGTATGAAAGATAAAATTCAGCTTCCATATCTTAAGCGCCCACTTGAACTATTGTTGAATTTGTTGAGAGGTACAGATAGAAGGAGCAAACACTTTAAGGAAAATATAAGAACGTATAACAGTATGTTTTCTTTTACTTCCATTAGAGGCAAAGTGGATGCTACAGTTAATAACGGTGGTGGTCTGCCACAATTCATTCTGTGTGGCCAAAATTTCCACAAAATTGGTAGTTTGGTACCTATGGCAGGACATTCTCCTAAATTTGCCCAGTTATACTTATATGACACACAAAATGAAGTGTCAAACAGAATGAATCATTTCAAGTAATACATGTTCTAAATTTTATTATATTTCAGATATTTTTTCTTCATTATATTTAGCACTTATTTTGTTTTCTTATTTAGATGCAAATTTAATTCTTTCATATTATTGCTAGGGATGAGAGGGGTAAATTAGATCTGTCTTTGGTTAAAGATTTGAAAGAAATGCTAGATGAACACAACGTGCTGGCTAAAAGTTTTAGAGCAGTAAGAGATCATTTGTCTCAAAATGATTCCTCGACGTTGAGTTTGAGACTTTTCAGAAATAGATCAAAGGATGCTAGGACATATAATTTACCTACATCTAGTGAAGTTGCTGCTCTTATAGTTGGTGACTTTGATAACAATGAAGTAGGAAGAGATATTGTTGTGCAAATGCATAGTGGACAACTGCAACGAATTCATGAGACACACACTGCATTCATACCTCTACAGTACCCTCTTTTATTTCCATATGGTGAAGACAGATATCAAGAGGATATACCATTGAGGGATTCTCATTCTGCAACACACACAAGAAGAAGACTTCGTGTCACTCTAAGAGAATTCATTTCTTTCAGAATTCAAGAGAGAGATGTAGAATTTGGAAATATTGTAAGATCTGGAAAATTGTTCCAATAGTTTTTGGTTGACTCATATGCAATGATAGAATCGCAGAGGTTAACATTCATAAAGCACAACCAAAGTTCAATCAGAGGTGATATTTTGAAAGGTTTGGAAGAGGCTTGATAGGATGCGAAATTCTGTGCATTCTTTACCTTTACATATGCATCTTGCATTCTTTATTGCTTTAATAATGGTTCTTTACACTGTTTGTGCATATTTTCACTTTCTTGGTTAGTGTGGCAATTTTATGTCTTTTTGAGGCTTGTTAGTGGCATTTCGGTCTTGTTATCTTTGATGCACTATTGGGTAGTGTCTTTGGATTTTAGGGACCTAGGCCGGAGCTACTTCGAGTCTTGGAAGCATCGGGAGCGTCAGAGCGAACGAGCGGACGAAACGGCGAGCCGGAGAAAAAGCTGCATCTTTGGGTTTACTGTGTTGGTCGCTAGCGACCAGCATTATGCTTGCTTGGTCGCTAGCGACCGGGTCGTGACAGCAGCAGTAAATTATGCAGAATTTGCAATTTAGTCCCTAGTTCATTTTATACTTAAGACCCCTTTTGTAATTGGGTTGGACACCTTTTAATTTTTCTTTAGTTTTAGTTTTAGGTTAGGTTATTCTAGAGAGAGAAGCTCTCCCTTCTCTCTAGAATCTCTCTTTACATTTTCTTTACATTTTCTCTCTACACATTACATACAATTCTCCAAGTTCAATTTAATTTCTAATTTCATTTCCATCTTTGCTATTGCTTTAATTTCTTGTTTCTTACTTGCTTTAATTATGATTGAGTAGTCCCTTTGTTCTTGGTGTTGGGTAATGCTAGAATTACATTTTCCCTTGAAACCCATTGTATGATTTTGCTCTTGCTTCCTAATCTCTTGGTTCCAAATGCAATTGAAGTTTGTTTGTGTGGATCCATGCTTGCTGATTTTAATTGTATATCTTGAATGCATATTTGATTTCTTGATTGAGAGATTATTGTGCATTTGAGTGTTTTTTGATGTTGAGTGAGGATTATCATTTGATGCCCATTTGCTAGGAGAGTAGGAATAATTCTTGATTGAGAATTAGGTTTGCATATGTTTAGGATAGTTTTACTATTTTGGTTTGGATCCAAATCATTTTGGTTGAATAATTCTTATTCATGTGTAAGTTGCTTGCAAGGTGTTTGATAAAATGCCTAGGTGGGTTTAGGATGGGGAAAATATGGTTTGATACATGTCCCAACACCAAGACTCTTTTGCATTGTTATTTTCCTTTATTTGCATAGCTTTATTCACTTCTTGCAAAATCCCAAATCTACATATACTATACAAACTAGATCAATGATATAAGCCTCCTTGAGAGACGACTTGGGTTGACTAGCTATACTACTATATCCAATCAATTCAATCCCTTTTTCTTGGGAAAACTCCTCTTGTTCTTCAATTCTAAATTGATTGTAGTTAAAAGAAATAACGACGCTCTTAGCTACATCAAGGCTATGCATAGAGGTGAAACTGAAGCTTCAAGTTCTGGAATGAGAATTGTTTTGCCAGCATCATTTATAGGTGGAACAAGGTACATGTTCAACAACTGCCAAGATGCAATGGTAATTTGCAAGAAATATGGTTATCCAGATTTGTTTATCACATTTATCAGTAACTCTGGGTGGTCTGAAATTAGTACATACATTGGTCTAAGAGAACTAAAAGTAGAAGATCGATCGGATATCGCATGTCGAGTTTTCAAGATGAAGTTAGATCACATGATTGTAGAATTCAAGAAAGGAAAACCTTTTGGTAAAGTTGATGCAGGTAATCGCCTAAAACAAACTTTATTACATGTTGTATATGCATAATATTCTTTATGGTTACATTATTTAAAAATCTATTTAATTATTTAAATCATTTTCTACTGGTGATTTTATAATTTAGGTATGTACACTGTAGAATTTCAAAAAAGGGGGTTGCCCCACGCTCATATTCTTCTTTGGCTCAGTGGTGAGAATAAAATAACAACTGCAGAACAGATTGACAAATTGATTTCTGCCGAGTTACCAGATCCTGCAAGATTCCCAAATTTATTTAGAGTTGTTTCTGCTTATATGGTTCATGGACCATGTGGAAGAGTTTTTGTGAATTCCCCCTGTATGAAGGAAGGTATTTGCTCTAAGTACTTCCCAAAAAGATTCCGAAGATCAACCATTATAAATGATGATGGTTACCCTTCTTACAAGAGGAGAGATATAGGGATTTTAACAACCAAAAAAGGGGTGCAGATGGATAATAGAAATATTGTTCCATATAACTCTACGTTGTTAATGACATATCAAGCTCATGTAAACATGGAGTATTGCAACAAGTCGAACTCTATTAAATATCTCTTCAAATACGTCAACAAGGGTCCCGATAGAGTCACCGCTGCCATCACAGAAGAGTCTTTGGATCCAAACAAGAAAGAAAAAATTGATGAAATCAAACAGTTCTATGATTGCAGGTATTTATCTTCATGTGAAGCTGTTTGGAGAACTTTTGCTTTTGATATCAATGAAAGATGGTCTGCAGTGCAAAGATTGACTTTCCATCTTCCGAATGAGCAAAATATCATTTACAAAGATGGTGATCTAATTGAGGACGTCGTCAATAGAAACAGAGAAAGAAGTACCATGTTCATGGCTTGGTTTAAAGCAAACCAAATGTATTCTGATGGACATAATATGACATATGCAGAATTTCCCTCACGTTTTGTGTACAACAGGGAAGACATGGTTTGGCAGCAACGTAAAAGAGGTTTCTTGTAACACCCTACTAGAAAGCCCTTAATGCTTAAGTCAGTTTAGGCCATTTCATAAGGGTTACCTCCTGTTATCATGTTTTATCTTTATATTTAAAATATAATACGCGGAAAATAGGCGGGAGTAAATTTTCGAAAATCATTTGCGGTATAGAAAATAAGGGCCTTGCGCATAAATACAACGATAATAATAAGCTATACAAACATCTACGAAAATACTACATCATATAAATAACTCCCATCAAGTAACAAACATGAAATAAATACTAGGTCTCACCCCATAAGCCAAAAACTGTGACCTATGAGATTCCACCATAAATATGAGTAAATAAATAGCTGCCGGCTAACAAAGGTCCGGACTCAGAAAACATAATAAATAAATGAACGTAGCGGAAGCATAAAAGTCATAACATCTGATAAGGAAATAAAACATGTCTCTGATATCTAGGGAACTATATCATAAACTAAGTCTGCACAGGCTCCTCGTGTGCTCCGACATCCTGCTCTGTCTGCTCCTCTAAAAGGTGGGAAAAACATAGGGTGAGCACTGGGAAGTGACTCAGTAGAGGAAGCCGCCCCGGGTTTAATTATAAAATAAGTGAAGCATGAATGAGTTCAATTCGGATATAAGTTGAAAATCAATCTTTCCCCGGAACGTCTTACCTAAGTGCATCTTGTCCATTTTATTAATTCATATAACATATCATAATTAAAGGTCCATGTGTAGTGTACTATGTGCTTCTATCACAATCAGGGAAATATAACATAACAGATCATTTATCAGAACTTTCTTTCAGAGCATCTTATCATTAACTTTTACTTTAAATCTGTCAGACATGGCAAAGCCTCCCTCCCATCCTTACTCCTACAATCCGGCCCCTAGGCATGAGCTCATCCTAAAACATACGGGGAAGAGGGGGTACAGTTCACCTTCCTCAAGTGAAGGAGTTGCAGCCGAGGATGCCACCCCTCCCTACAACACTCATCACAAGCTGAAGGCTACATGGTATTTTAATCTTTCAGAGTATCAGAGATCTTTCAGAACGTCTTTTAATTATCACAAATCTTTCAGAGTTAACAGAGATATTTCAGAGCATTCCATCATAATATATATCATTCATCATAAACATCTCATACAATAATTACATATACATATAAACATGTTTTATAGCTCATATAATCATATATAAATCATGCATAAATCATATATAACATTTATACAAGTCGTCGAACGCATTAGGGTACATAAAAGGGTAAAAACATGTCAATTTATACTCTTTAACATCATGGAATAAACATAGCACATTCACTTACTTACTCTGACATCATGGAGAATAAATAAATACAACTCTTTATCAAATAAACATGATATACAACTACTTATAAATATTATTCTCAATGCTTCTATACCTTTCATGTCATATGATCTCGTTTATTTTATTATTATTTCATACTTATACTTTATTCTAGTTTTACTTGTACTTTATACTCTACCCTTAAGTATCTTGTAAACTCTTATATTTTATTCATCACCAATCTTGTCTTCTATACTATTATTGTTACTATTACTATTATCATTATATATCATATATTATACATGTTGTTGTTCTTACGGTGTTATTCTTTTATTATTATTATTAGGGTTAATATTTTATTATTATTTTCCCTATTAATATTACTATCATTTTCATATTATTATTATTATTTCTACCTGTTATCTACCTATTATTAACTAATCTACATGCTAATAGGTATAAGTTTATGTAATAATAATATGTAATAGTAATATACATATACTATTATATATATATATATATATACATATATATATATATATATATAATGGTCGCTCACGTTGCCAGGAACACGCTGCTAGGAATGGAAAATTAGGAATGGCTCACGCCATCGTATATATATATATATCATGTGTATCATAATTTTAACTTTAGCCTTATAAGGCATAAACGACTATCACATTAATCTCATAAAATTATAATCAATATGCATGAAAATAGAATGCCTAAACCCCTACCTCTTGAAGACAATTTCGAAATATGCAAAGAGAAACCCTTTTTTTTTCCCGACGTTGCTCTTGTTGGAAACCTCTCTCTAGCCCCACGAACGGTCCGGTGACGCCGGAGACTCTTAACGGAGAAACAGAATCGGTAGAAAGCTCCGGCTTGATGGGAGGATTAAGAATATGAATCTATTTTATGGATTGGGTGAGGTTTGATGGGTGTTTCGTGGTTTGGAGTATCAATGGCTTAGAGAGCTCTTGAGAGAAAGATGACTATGGCGGCTCAAAAGAAGGAGGAGAGTGTTTTTCTCAATTGGAGAGGGTTACTAGTGTTTATATAGGGAGTGACTAGGTCAAGAGTCATTGTGGGGCCCACCGTCACTTAAATTACTAAAACACTCCAAATCCCCCCAAATAATACTATAATGCTCATATAATTTTTCTAATATTTAAATATAAATTAAAATACACACATAGGCACATAAAATAAAATAAAACAAAATAAAATAAATAATAATATATAACACTAATATTATCTAATAACATCATGTAACTCATATAAATATTTTATATCATCATTCCTAACCATATGCATAATCTAAATACCAATTAAAACTCATATATGCATCCAACATACTCTCCCACACACAATGAACACTCACATAAATACACATAATTATCATGACATATAATTTACACACGTAATTCACATAGCATAGAATGAACACATATATACACACTTAAATCACGTCACACATAAGGGTTTGACTAGAAGAAACTTATCCACCCAAACCGAATTAAATCCTAATCAAGGTCAATTACCCTTAATCTCACTTAATTAGGACTTAATAAAAGTCGGGGTGTTACATTTCTCCCCTCCTTAAAAAGAATTTCGTCCTCGAAATTCGACACTTCTAACACAAAAACAACACAAAACATAACAGCTCCTACCCCCGCGGAGACTCGAGGGAAGGTCCACACGCAAGCAGCTAACCTGAATGAACAGGTCGTGCAGAAAACAAGTTCAAGAAATAAAAACATTTGTTGCAAATACATAAAAACAATTGAAATACATTTTTCCATGATAAAGGCATGAATCTGTAATCTTACAAGGCAAGTTGATCCTTATGTTCCTAGGGTCCATGATCCAAAATCAATGTTCTCCTCAAAAAGCTTCATCTCTATTTTCAAAACATCATCCAAGGAATTTTCGAAAATCCAAGTTAATTCTCAATCCCTAGTAGTTCAAAACACGTTTATTTAATTTTCAAAAACTAAATAAAAGCTCAAAACCTTCTTGTTTGCGGTCAAAGACAATTCTATGCTCTCAAAATAGATTTTAGATTTCTCACATCCACTCTAATGGAAACATATTGTCTGTACTCCTACGACCTTTAATCACATACATTTTCACATGACATAAAAGAAAATCACTTTCGAAAACTTCTTTCAACTTGTATTATATCGTTACTTTAGAAATCATCTACCCATGCCCAAAACACATAATTTAAATAACCACAAAACTAGGAAAACACATTGGACCCTACGAATCATAATTACGACTGACACCGTAAGACATCCCCAAGGTATTTTCAAACAAAACAAAAACGATTTTCAAGTTCGCAACTAAACGGTTTGCAAAAAGAGCCTTAAGGAACTTCGTATCTTAAGGTCGATGAGGTATGAAATCGTTTTCTAAAACCCAAGTTGAAAACGGAGCGTCATTTTAACAAACTTTCGCAAATCATTCTTTTGAAAACAAAGGTGAAAAACAAGTTTGAAAATAGGTCTTGTAGCTAACATGAAAAACCCTTTTTCGAAAACACTTCTCACTTCGTTTTCTAAACAAAACACAAGGCTGTGATTAATACACAGGAAAACATATGGAGGACAAGATCAACCAGAGATGAGTAAACATCCATGGTTAACTAGCCAAGGCAGTCAACTCTTAACTAAGGTCGACTATCCCTAACTAACCTCATCTAGACCTTAACAAAACTACAAGTAGCTTAACGTCAGGCCTAGACATGCATCACACAATTCCCACCGTACTCACGCACTAAATGGGTTTCCAAACAATGATGATTAAGGCTAGCCATCACCGTGATAAATTGAACAAGCAAAACATAAACGCTTACCCCTGATGAGATCTTCTGACTGCTCCATATTCTCTGCACCTACTGTGAACGCAAAAATTCTCTGCACCTCATATAGAAGCAGCGGAAAACAAAAATTTTACATGCAATTCCCTCCCATAGACCCTTGTGAAATATCATAAATCATATTTGATTTACCTGTTGAAGCGTGACAGCTACACGGAATAAGCTATGTCAATCCTTCCGACGCAGTAGCAGCGGCGACCTTTAGAAGTCCACACAACAGCCGTGGTCGTCACACGTCCACCTTGATGCTCCTCTGAGACTCTCTATGCTAGTAGTGAATTTCAGAGAAAACAAGGATTAGCTTTCTCTAAGTGAGAGTGTGTGAATTCAAAATTCTTGTGTGTCTGAGGCTAGGCTCATATGTGTTGCTATTTATAGCCAACACTCCACTCTCATCTCATAGAAAACTTAAACCTAGTTTGTGCCTTATTGGGCCCATCTGATGTAAGCCCAATACAATTATATTAGTCGCACTAATTTAATCTAATTAAGCATCAATTTAAAAACTTCTTTAGTGTGTGACCCTATAGGTTCTCATAATGTTGGCAATATTATTAAATATGATTTAATAATATAAACAGTGAGCGGTATCTAGCAACACATCATTGTTACCCAAGTTATAAGAAAGTCAACGGTTTGACATAACCTTTACGTGACCGATGTTATTGTACAATTCAATCTCTTTGTCCAAATATCTAGATTTAACACAAGCATGAAATTAGTCATCTTGTATAGTTAAATCGTTAGTTTCTTGATTACCGAGTAGACTCATAAAATTAAATGAGATTAATGTCACACATTAATTCATTTCAGCACGGCCATGCATTTACCCAGTCCTACTCATCAAGGGGCCCACAGATATATCTCTCGTAATGTGAGAGGGACAAATTCTATCTACGTTACTCGCACCACCCACATGACTCGTGATATGCCTAATGACCGCCTTTATAATTACCCTGTTACGGATAACGTTTGACGGTATCAAAACACATAACTTCTCATGCAGCGGATCGCAGTAACTTCAAGTCAAAGGACTACATGTACCATCATCACTATGAGAATCACTTATGACATTCACATTACTATCCATGTAGTGTTCTCAAGGTGGGTCAGTCCAATATATATCACCATATATACCTATGTGCAGACTTGATATCACATATCCATAACCTGTGAGAAAAGGTTATCAGTCCATACACATACTAGTCTCAACGTATTATTGTTATCCTCTTGTTTACAGTAATACTTGACTAGGACATTTAAGAATGAAGTCTCACTATTAGGTTATGTACCTAATCTTTATTCCATTCTAAGGACATGATAATGTTTATTAAAATAAATAAACAATTAATGAAAACAATGCCTCATATATATATATATATATATATATATATATATATATATATATGAAATAAAATGTCACAATATCATAATAAAATGCAACTATGATTGGCCCTCTAGGGCATACACCAACAGTCTCACACTTGCACTAGAGCCAATCTGGCATATCCCTAATGCCTAATGATCTAGTATGCCCATCATGCTTCCGCTGAGGAACGGGCTTGGTCAGTGGGTCAGCGATGTTATCATCAGTTGACACTCTGCATATCTTTACATCTCCTCTATCGATAATCTCTCGAATAGGATGAAAGCGCCTGAGTATGTGTTTGGATCACTAGTGAGATCTGAGTTCCTTAGCCTGTGCAATGGCTCCAATGTTGTCACAATAGAGACCTATTGTGTCCTCAATGCACGGAACCATACTAAGTTCAGAAAGGAACTTTCTGATCCAAACAATCTCTTTTGCTGCATTACTGCCAGCAACATACTCGACCTCTATAGTAAAATCGGCGACTGTCTCTTGCTCGGAACTCTTCCAGCTCACAGTCCCGTCATTAAGACAAAACACATAACCTGATTTTGTCGGTTTGGAAACTAGCATCAGTGTAACCCATTACAACTAGTTCTTCCTCACCTCCATATAACAAGAATCAATCCTTAGTTCTTCTCAAGTACTTAAAGATATTCTTGATGACTGTCCAGTGACCATCACCGGGATCTGACCGGTATCTGCTCGTCATGCTCAAAGCATACGAGACATCTGGTCGTGTACATAACATAGCATACATGATAGATCCAATTGCAGATGTATATGGAATCTTACTCATCTGATCCCTATCGGCTTGAGAAAGGGGACATTGGGCCTTTGAGAGTGTCACACCATGTGACATAGGCAAGAACCCTTTCATTGAATCACGCATCTTAAAGCGTCTCAACACTTTGTCTATGTATGTACTTTGGCTTAGGCCAAGCAATCTGTTTGATCTAGTTCTATAGATCCTTACACCCAATATGTAAGTAGCTTCGCCTAAGTCCTTCATTGAAAAACAGTTCCCAAGCCAAGTCTTAATAGACTGTAAAGTCAGGACGTCATTTCCAATGAGAAGTATGTCATCCACATACAAGACCAGAAATGCAACTGTGCTCCCACTAACCTTCTTGTAAACACAAGGTTCATCTTCGTTCTTAGCGAATCCAAATTGTCTCACAGTCTCGTCAAAACGATGATTCCAACTCCTAGAAGCTTGCTTCAATCCATAGATTGATCGTTGTAACTTGCATACTTTTGCAGTATCATCTCCAATGTCAAACCCTTCGGGTTGTGCCATGTACACATCCTCAAGGAGATTTCCATTAAGGAAAGCTGTTTTGACATCCATCTGCCATATCTCATAATCATAGTATGCAGCAATAGCAAGTAAAATCCGAATGGACTTAAGCATTGCGATAGGTGAAAAGGTTTCATCATAGTCTATACCATGAGTTTGCTTGAAACCCTTTCCAACCAGTCTTGCTTTAAAAATAATCACATTATCATTCATGTCAGTTTTCTTTTTGAAAACCCACTTACAACCTATGGGTTTTACCCCTTCAGGTTGATCAACCAAGGTCCACACCTGGTTAGTGTACATGAAATCCATTTCAGATTTCATGGCTTCTAGCCACTTTTCAGAATCAGGTCCGGTAATGGCCTCCTGATAGGTAACAGACTCATCTTGATCCATGAGCAGCACATCACCCTATTGAGTCATGAGAAATTCATATCTCTTAGGCGGGTGACATGTTCTGTCTGACCTACGTGGTTCTTGTGTTACTTGAGCAGGCTCTTGTACTACAACAACTTGTGTACTCTGCTCTTGTTCCACCTCCGGTAAAGTTTCTTCTTGTGGTTGAGGTACTTCTTCAATTTCTACTTTGCTCCCACTGGCTCCAATGAATTCCTTCTCAAGGAATACACCAGTTCGCGCAACAAACACTTTGTTGTCAGATTGGTTGTAGAAATAGTATCCATTGGTTTCTTTAGGATACCCCACAAAAAAGCACTTTTCAGAATTAGGTTCAAGCTTATTAGAGACCTGACGTTTCACATAAGCTTCACAACCCCAAATCTTCATAAAAGACATACTGGGTCGTCTACCAGTCCACATCTCATATGGTGTCTTTTCTACCGTCTTGGCTGAAACACGGTTAAGTGTAAGTGCTGCTGTCAACACAGCATGTCCCCAGAAAGAATTTGGAAGGTTTGCATGACTCATCATTGATCGAAAACCATGTCTAACAATGTTCGATTTCTTCTGTCAGAAACACCATTCCACTATGGCATTCCAGGAGGAGTGAGTTGAGATAATATCCCTCACTCTCGCAGATAGTCATCAAACTCTTGACTCAAGTATTCACCTCCTCGATCTGATCGAAGGATTTTAATACTCTTGCCAAGTTGGTTTTCTACTTCATTCTTGAACTCTTTGAACTTTTCAAAGGATTCTGATTTGTGTCTCATGAGATACACATATCCATATCAACTGAAGTCATCAGTGAATGTGATGAAGTATTGAAAACCACCTCTGGCCGAGGTACTAATGGGTCCGCACACATCTGTATGTATAAGGCCCAAAAGCTCAGTGGCCCTTTCACCCTTTTGAGTGAATGGCGCCTTAGTCATTTTTCCCAATAAACAAGATTCACATGTCTCATATGATTCATAATCAAATGAGTCCAATAATCCATCTTTATGGAGTTTTGAAATGTGCTTCTCATTTATATGGCCTAAACGACAATGCCAAAGGTAAGAAGGATTATATTCAATTCGTTTGATTTGATCCTCTTAGTATTAATGTTATAGATGGGCGTTTCAAGATTAAGAACGTAAAGTCCATTAATCATAGATGCACTACCATAAAAGACATCATCATAATAAAATGAACAACATTTGTTCTTAATTATAAAACTAAAACCAAGTTTATCCAAACTTGAATTAGAAACGATGTTCTTCTAATGGCAGATACATTATAACAGTTCTCTAACTGAATAATGAGTTCAATGGGCAAAGTCAAATCATAAGTCCCTACAGTCAATGTAACAACTCTTGCTCCGATTTCCAACTCGTAGGTTGACTTTTACCCTTCGTCAATGATCTAATCTCATTTGCACAAATAAACAAGTGAGAACTACATCGAGTATCTAATACTCATGATGCAGAAGTAGATAATTGACCTCTATAACAATCATACATGAACTGGAAGTCTCACTTCCTTTGTTATTCTTTCATTCTTCCACGTCTTGCACAGTTCCTCTTCCAATGTCCGGTCCTACCGGAATGGAAGCAGGTATCCTCTTTAGACACATCGCCCTTAGGCTTCAAGGCTTTCAGCTTGGGAATCTCATTGCCCTTGCCCTTTGCCTTGTCCTTGCCCTTGGACTTGTTGTTTTGCTTCTTTTGCTCTTTCCATCTTGAACCATGAAGATGACCTTGCCTTTTCCCTTTGATAGAGTTGCTTGAGGTGTATGATCATATCATACGCCTCCATGCTTTCATGACTCTCATGATGTTTCTACAACTCAGGCGTCAAGGTAGCAAGCATAAGACAACAAAACATCTAAGACTTTATCCTGATGCTTCTTATAAGCATCTTTGTTAGCCCTAGAAGTACTTGCAGCTGGTGTCTCCTTATGAACAATTCCTTTGAGGACATTTCTTTTCATGCTTGAGGACAATCCTCAAGTTTCTATACCATTATAGAAAATTTGTTCCAGACAACTTATCCTTCTCAAGGATAAATCGCAATGACAGGTTATTTAATGCGTGTGATGCCATAAAAACCACAGAAATAAAATATGCAAAGTGAGTATCATGACATATATAATATTTAATTAGGTCTTTAATTAAATATTTCTCCCACTATTTTATTCAAACCAATGACCCTCTACATTGATTCGTAAAATTTTCCTTTGGAATATTTTATAGTAGGCCAAGATCCATATTTCATCTAGCTTTAAGTCAACTTTGGTTGATCGCTTAAAGTTTTGACTATTTAGGTAGGAAACTTTTTCCAATTGTATCTTATACAATTCTTGGATAGTTGGGTGAATAACATCTTATTCTAATTCATCTTATGAATTAAAGCCCATCTTACATTGCCTCTAAGCCTCTCAATCTTATTGAATCTCACTTAGTTAAGTCAAACCCAATGGTTGGCAGTCGGACATTACTTGCTTGCCCTATCGCGCCTTACTGCTATAGATAAGAGTGCCCTGCTTTGGCAGACCCACACTACATCGATAACAGTCTTGACGAGTGCCAGGCATTGGAAGGCTATCATGACTTAATATTTTATAATAAGGGATTTTTATAAATAGATCTCACCATATAATGTTAAACCATTTAACATATAAAATCCATACATGTATCTCATACATATATATAAAACATGCAAATGCAACATACATGTAATATTAGAATAAAATAAATAAAGCATATGAGAACTTATATACATGCATCCCATGACATGATAAAAAAAATACTTTATATCATTTTAATCAATTACAAATACGCACTTGGAACAGATAGCACGGGGTTCCAAATTATCTCAAATTTTAATTAAACATATTAATTAAAAGATCTCAAATTTGAAATACAAGTATACCATATATATAGGTGTTCTGTTTTAATCAATCTTATTAATTAAAAGGATTTCAAAATTCGAAATATAGATACTCCATATATATAGGTGTTCTGTTTTTAATTAATCTCATTAATTAAAATATTTCAAAATTTGAAATATAGATACTCCATATATATAGGTGTTCTATTTTTAATCAATCTCATTAATTAAAAAGATTTCTAATATGAAATAAGATACTTCATATATATAGGTGTTATGTTTTAATTAATCTCATTAATTAAAGGGATTTCAAAATTTGAAATATAGATACTCCATATATATAGGTGTTCCATTTTAATCAATCTTATTAATTAAAAGGATTTCAAAATTTGAAATATAGATACTCCATATATATAGGTGTTCCGTTTTAATCAATCTTATTAATTAAAAGGATTTCAAAATTTGAAATATAGATACTCCATATATATAGATGTTTTGTTTTTAACTAATCTCATTAATTAAAAAGAATTCCAAAATATGTATATATATATGGTGTATCCATATATGCATTCTCGTAATGTAAGACCCCAAAATCCTAATTATTCTTTAATCGGAAAGATTTAGTGAAAATCATTTCGATCAAGGCATAATTGGGTATATACGTGTATTAGAATATATTTTGACATGTATGATTAATTAAATATGTGTTACGTGTATTATGTGGAATTATGTGTATTAGAAATGATAAGTGCATTGCATAAGGTTGAAAAGTTAGCATAATACAAAATTGAGTTAGGAATGATGATCTAGGTAGGGAATTTAAGAAATAAATGGTAATTCTAGTAAGGGTATGTTTGCACAAGTGTGTAAGTACTAATAGGAACTGTTGGTAAAGGTTTGGAGTGAGTTAGATGCATTTTAGGAAAATTTTTAAGTATGTTGGTTGCTGCTACTGTCATATAGCAGTACTCATCGCTAGCGGCCAGCTCATCTCGCTAGCGGATGAGTCGGTAGAGGTCCCTCGCTAGCGACAGTATAAAGGGCGCTAGCGGGTAATGCGGTGAAAACGGTCGCTAGCGACCAGTTCGAGGACAGAACAGCATTTCTGCAATTTCTGCATTTTCTGTCAAGTCCTCCTTCCTTTAAAAAATTTCCTTTAGCCCCCTCCGTCCCTAAAACCTTGCCTAACCCTGAAGTAACCTCCCTACATCAGAAACCAGCTTAACTCCATTTCAAAACACTCCAAGAACACCACCTCATAACCTCCATAATCACCAAACTCACCAAACACACCCATTTCATCACAAGCTACCAAAACTCACTTAAATCCGAAACTAAACCAACATCTAGGATCCCTACATCATTTCCTTTCATTCCAACCGAACAAAAATCATTAGAAAGCTTTGAAACTTCAGCCACCATCATCAAGAGCAAGAAAGCTTGGTAAACAAGTAGCTTAAAGAGGAATAGAGTGGTTCTTAGCTTTAGAGGGCAAAACTAAAAGAGGTAGGGGTTTAGATTTATGTTATGATACATATTTGTGTGTTTTCATGTATAAGGATCGGTTAGAAATCATTATATACTCAAGTACGAAGGCTGTTCTGAAGCTGGTTTGAATGCAGAGTCGGGACACGCGCTAGCGGCCAAATCATAGCTACTAGCGAATGACTACGCGCTAGCGACCATACAATAGGCGCTAGCGAGTGGTCGTGCATTATTGGACGCTAGCGGCCACAGAGGACGCGCTAGCGGCCAACTCGCAGAATTCTGCAGAAATGTTTAAAACTGTTGTTTTTGGTGATTTTGCATTTTGATGATTTCTAACCCTTTTCTGAGAACATAAACTACTGTAACAAGTTTATTATATATGTTTAAAATAGATATTGATGAATTTGAAAAGAATCAAGCAAATTAAAAAGAAAATGACATGTAGATGCAATTATATATAAAATGATATGTTTTCAAGTGAGATATGCAAGAAGCATGTTATGAATAATTTATATTTAAATTTCAGAATATGATACTCAGTGGTGTATGTGTTTATATGTTGTAATGCTATGACAAGTCAAGTTATGATGAATTTGAATATGAAAGAAAGACAATAGTAGATCGAGTAAGCAATTGTAACCTTCGGTCACTAGTGTCGTCAGTAAGGGAGGATTGGCAACCTCGGTCACTGACATCACTGGTAAGGGAAGGTGAGAAACCCCTTTTTCCCCGTGTGTCTAGTAGAAACTAGAGAGATATGAGCTCATAGTCTTGGGATTTGGTGATGTGGAGGTAGAAAGAGAGATAAGAGGGTTAATGCCAATTTCAAATAAAGGTTTAATGTGCACATATCGAGGATAAGTCTATGTATATGTACCAATCAGAAATTAAATAAGTAGTGAAGCTTTCAGATTTATATATTGCATACATATTAATCAAGATGCATAAAGGTAAGACACTTCGGATATAGATTAATTTATGAAATTTCCAATAATGTAAATCTTGCACATTACACTGTTTTTATATTAAACCGGAGTGATCCCCCTACTGAGTCCGTGGAGCTCACCCTATTCCACCACTTTTGTTTTAGATACAGACAGGGGTGCCGGTACATCTACAGGTTAAATGCTTCGGAGCATACATGGATTCAGAGCTGGATTCCAGAAGATTTAGGATATTAGCTTACTTCCGTTTATGTCTTGTATTTACGTATTATGACTTTGTTATCTTTTTGGGAACCTTTAAGGAAGTTATAAGTGGTTGTACAAGCTTATGATTTCCTCAAAAGTTCTATCTCTATATACTTATACTAGTTATGGTGTTATATGTATTCTAGATATTGTAGAACTATATTGATGTACATGTGGGCCACCGTTGTGTATTCTAAAGTTATGTATTTACATGAGTAGCTCTTACAATGATATACTATTCATATCAGATATTCCGCACAAGCCGAGTTTTAAACTTCCGTTTTCTTTTGAAAAACAAATCGGCCCTATTTTCCGCACATTATTACTTTACTCAACTATAATCTCTGAAACAAGATGTTAATTTCCGATAATTAACTCAATATGACTTAAGCATAAGGAGGTAATTATTAGGGTGTTACACGTAATATATGAAATGAAAGAAACGAGGAATGTATATATATAGGCGTTGAAGCTTCAATAGGCATGTCAAGCAGGCGTGGCTCACGGAACTTCCTACGTGGCCTGTTGAAGCTGTTGAACCGAATCACCAGTAGGACGCGTAAAGGAAGCAAATCACCAGCCGGCGTGGGTCACGGAAATATAGGCGCTAATTTCATCTAGCACCGTTCAAGGGATACACGATTTTGAAAACCAAATTATCTTGATATAGATACAAGATTTTGAAATTCAACAATAGCAAATCTTGAACAAGATTTTAAAATAAATAAATAAATAAATTTTGAAATCTAAGATAGTCATATGAATTCAAAAATATTAATTCATCACTATAAAAATAGTCATATAGATTTTCAAAAAAAATCTAATTCATCACCAAGAATTTCAAATTTTTGAAAATGATTCAACACATATGAATTCAACTCTTGAACCTATGTGTCTCACATGTTTCTGAAAATCAAGTTTATACAAGAGTGTTTCTTAAACCACAAATATCAAAATCGAATTTTGACACATCAATATATAAAACGAGTTACAGAGTTATCTCATAACACTATCAACAGAAACATGCTTTTATGAATCCATATTCACAAAGAAACAAAAACCATGTTATCACATAACATGTATATTTCGAGATTATCATATAATCAAATGAACAAAAGATATTCATACAGAAAAATCAAAACCACGTTTATCCCATAAACAAAAACAAAAACATAACAAAATCGTATTTATCATATAAATCACAGGTAATTCCATCAAACAGAAATACGTTTTCACAAGTGGCTCTGATACCACTGTTGGGAAATCATGCATATAGAAGCAGCGGAAAACAAAAATTTTACATGCAATTCCCTCCCATAGACCCTTGTGAAATATCATAAATCATATTTGATTTACCTGTTGAAGCGTGGCAGCTACACGGAATAAGCTATGTCAATCCTTCCGACGCAGTAGCAGCGGCGGCCTTTAGAAGTCCACACAGCAACCGTGGTCGTCACACGTCCACCTTGATGCTCCTCTGAGACTCTCTATGCTAGTAGTGAATTTCAGAGAAAACAAGGATTAGCTTTCTCTAAGTGAGAGTGTGTGAATTCAAAATTCTTGTGTGTCTGAGGCTAGGCTCATATGTGTTGCTATTTATAGCCAACACTCCACTCTCACCTCATGGAAAACTTAAACCTAGTTTGTGCCTTATTGGGCCCATCTGATGTAAGCCCAATACAATTAAATTAGTCGCACTAATTTAATCTAATTAAGCATCAATTTAAAAACTGCTTTAGTGTGTGACCCTATAGGTTCTCATAACGTTGGCAATATTATTAAATATTATTTAATAATATAAACAGTGAGCGGTATCTAGCAACACATCACTGTTACCCAAGTTATAAGAAAGTCAACGGTTTGACATAACCTTTACGTGACCGATGTTATTGTACAATTCAATCCCTTTGTCCAAATATCTAGATTTAACACAAGCATGGAATTAGTCATCTTGTATAGTTAAATCGTTAGTTTCTTGATTACCGAGTAGACTGATAAAATTAAATGAGATTAATGTCACACATTAATTCATTTCAGCACGGCCATGCATTTACCCAGTCCTACTCATCAAGGGGCCCACAGATATATCTCTCGTAATGTGAGAGGGACAAATTCTATCTACGTTACTCGCACCACCCACATGAATAGTGATATGCCTAATGACCGCCTTTATAATTACCCTGTTACGGATAACGTTTGACGGTATCAAAACACATAACTCCTCATGCAGCGGATCGCAGTAACTTCAAGTCAAAGGACTACATGTACCATCATCACTATGAGAATCACTTATGACATTCACATTACTATCCATGTAGTGTTCTCAAGGTGGGTCATTCCAATATATATCACCATATATACCTATGTGCAGACTTGATATCACATATCCATAACCTGTGAGAAAAGGTTATCAGTCCATACACATACTAGTCTCAACGTATTATTGTTGTCCTCTTGTTTACAGTAATACTTGACTAGGACATTTAAGAATAGAGTCTCACTATTAGGTTATGTACCTAATCTTTATTCCATTCTAAAGACATCATAATGTTTATTAAAATAAATAAACAATTAATGAAAACAATGCCTCATATATATATATATATATATATATGAAATAAAATGTCACAATATCATAATAAAATGCAACTATGATTGGCCCTCTAGGGCATACACCAACATTCTTCTATCAAATTTTATGAGCAAACTTGAGAAAGTGTGGGACAATTGTTGGGAATATTTATCTGAAGGCATACTTTATCAAAGACGAGAAACAACTCGGAATCCAAGTAAGTATTTCTTTATTCTATTGTAAAATGTAATTTTTGAATACTAACTTACTTAAAATAAAGTTTTTTTTAGTAATCTATAATTTTGTTTAATATTTAGGTTTAACAATGACTGAGGGTGAGCTGAAAAATCGATGCTTGGTTGAGATAGAAAGCTTGCTACATTCTGCAGGAAGATCTTTACATGAATTCAATGGTATGCCTTATCCCGAATATAGTGACATCACCTTAGATGATAATAGGTTGATACAAGATGAGCTTGACTACAACATAGATGAGTTGTTGAGCAATCATTCTACACTTATGAGTACCATGACAATAGAACAGAAAAATGTTTATGATGAGATAATGTCTGTTGTTTTGCATTATAGAAGGGGTTTGTTTTTTGTTTATGGTTATGGTGGAACCGGAAAAACTTTCATATGGAATGCATTGTCTGCTGGTCTTAGGATGCAAAGAAAAATAGTCTTGAATGTAGCATCAAGTGGAATAGCATCTTTACTACTTCTAGGTGGTCGAACAGCACACTCTAGGTTTTCCATCCCTCTTTCTGCTAATGATACTTCAACTTGCAATATCAAACATGGAAGTCCTAAAGCAGAACTCTTGATTAGAAGTAGTCTGATAATTTGGGATGAAGCTCCCATGCTTAATAGGTTCTGTTTTGAAGCTCTTGACCGCACACTGAGAGACTTAATGAAAAAAATCGTTCATGGTAGTGAACATCGTCCTTTTGGTGGTAAGGTTGTAGTACTTGGAGGAGACTTTAGACAAATCCTACCTATTATTCCGAAAGGAACTAGGCAGGATATTCTTGCAGCTACTATAAATGATTCCCCACTTTGGTCTTATTGTAAGGTAATAAAATTGCATACCAACATGAGATTCCAAACTAATTCAGCAGGTGAAGACAAAATTGAATTAAAAAGGTTTGCTGATTGGATCATTGATATAGGAGATGGAAACATAGGAAATCCTATAGAAGATGAGTGTGAAGTTGAGATTCTAGAAGATTTGATTATACAAGGAAGCGACAATCCCCTACATGATTTGGTTGATTTTGCCTATCCAAATTTGCTCACAAATATTGCAGACTGCAAATTCTTTGAGAGTAGGTCAATCCTTGCTCCAACATTAGAAAGTGTGGAGAAGGTAAATGATTATATGTTGTCTCTCATCCCAGGTGAGGAGAAAGAATATCTAAGTTCAAATTCTGTTTGTCATGCTGATGAGAATGAAGATGTACAAGCTGAATGGTTTACAACTGAGTTTCTTAATGATATTAAAGTGCTCAGGTATGCCTAACCATAAGCTTATTTTAAAAATTGGTGTTCCTGTAATGCTCATGAGGAATATAGATCAAACTGGTGGTTTGTGCAATGGAACAAGATTGATTGTCAACGACTTAGGGAGAAATGTTATTGGAGCAACTCTTGTCACTGGTAGAAATATTAGCAACAAAGTATATATTCCTCGGATGAATTTAAATCCTTCAGATTCAGGGACTGTATTTAAATTCCAAAGAAGACAATTCCCCTTGGTTACATGTTTTGCAATGACAATAAACAAAAGTCAAGGCCAGTCACTATCTCATGTTGGAATCTTTTTGCCAAAGCCAGTCTTCACACATGGACAACTATATGTAGCAGTTTCAAGAGTTAAATCAAGGAAAGGATTAAAGATTCTTATATTAGACGAATGTGGAAAAACTTGCACTTCAACAACAAATGTGGTGTTCAAAGAGGTGTTTCAGAATTTATAAAGGTAAAGAAATTAATATTAGTTTTATAAATGTTTACTCTATTTTAATTGTGGCGGTAATTTATTGATGTTCAATTTATCATGTTGTTTTTCTATATTGCAACATTCTTGGAGAGCATATTACTGTTATACAACAGAACTTTAGCATTATTGTTCACAGCTTAGTCTTTGTAAGTTTAACTACAATTGAAATATGTTATCCAATAAACAATAACTCTAACTACTTGATTTATGAGGTACATTGCTGCTTCTGATCTTTTGTTTCTTACAAGGATGATAGGTGAAAGAAAAATGCATTCACCTACATGCAGCACTATATATATACTGTGTTCTACATTTTCATTTGGTACTGTATTTTTAGGTACTTGATTTATCAGGCCACAACAAATTTTTTAACAACAAACTATTGTTTCTTTCAACTTTACTTTAGTCTCTATTAATGATGTATTACTTGACAAGTATTTTTTTATGTTATACATAATTAGCATTATTAGGAGATTGTGTTTGATTATACATTATATAGTACTTAACATAAAACATCAACCAAACTTATGCTCTTTTATGTAATATTTTTATTCTTATATTTAGACTTCATCCAAATATTCTTAGAACGAATACGCCCCGTGCATCGCACGGGTAAAACGTACTAGTGTACATACACATAAATCACATAGCACATGATAAACACACATTAATCACATAACATGAAATAAACACATATATATAAACTTAGATCACATAACATGTAATGGTTTACTAGAAGAAACTTATCCACTAAAACTTAATTATATCCTAACCAAGGTCAATTACCCTTAATTTCTCTCGATTAAGACTTAATGAAAATCGGGGTGTTACACTTCTCATCATCACCATTCCATTGAGGGTACCATTTGCCACCAAGTTTCTTTAATTCCTCAAGTTTCTTTTACTGAACTGGTGCAAGTTTTCCTGTGCCAGTTCCCAAAATTTTCTTGTGGTTTGCCATCCTCCTCATTAGGTAACATCTCAACTCCTCCAGCATAGTTAATATGGGTTTGCAGTTTGCTTCTATAGGTCACTATTTTAGCGTTCCAAACTTCACACATGTTGTTTGTGAGACTGTCCAACTTTGGCCAATGGCCAAAATAGGCCTTCAACCCATGCACTAGGTTCAAATTGGCTGAGGTATTCCCATGTTTTCTCATTCACCCTCTGTAGCTTCTCCATGTTTGCTTTCCACTCAGCCTTTGCAGTGCACCTTGCACATTCCCACACAATTCCACTAATTTTCTTGTCCTGGAATTGTTTGATAAAATTCTTCCAAATATGTAGCACACGATTCCTATGGTGTGCATTGGGCATCACCTCCTTCAAGGCTGGCAGCAAGCCCTGTAAAAACTAGAACATTATGGTAGCAAATTAAGGTGCAGTGGCTTAAATACAACAAATTATCACTAAGGACAGAAGAATCTAAGAACAGTAAATTACTTTTTGTTAGTCTGAAATGAAGTTCCATCCATGAGTTGTGCAGTCTCCTAAATCCTCTTATAGTAGTGTAAGAAACCATTTCTAGGACTCTTTGATTTTAGAACTCACAACAGCATAAACAATGACATAAAAACGATTATTGGCATCTTGGCCCACTATTGAGAGAAATTGTCCTCCATAATATTCCTTTAAGAAACAACCATCCAACCCAATTAATGGTTTACAACCATTTTTAAATCCCTTTTTACATGCATCCAAGCAAATGTAGAGTTTGTCATATAGAGGTGGAGACTCTGGAATTGGTGTAAGCTCAAGCAAAAAATGCTTCCTTCATTACTCTTTAGAACTTCACCCAAATAATCCCTTAGCTTGCCATACTGCTCTTTCTGATCATTTCCTACAACCTACTCCTTTGCCTCTTTTTAAGAGCCCTTGAAATCATCTTATAATGAAGATGTAGATTGAACTCTTCTATCAAGAAATTATTGGCTTCTTTATAGTTCAAGTGAGGTTGAGTAGCTAGCCTTTGTTCTATTTTCATACTAATCCAATGAACTTCAGCTGCATTGCTATCTAACTCCCTTGCACAAGTGTGCTCAGAAATGAAAGTCTTCACTTGAAAGCTCTTTAGGCTACTGTTCTTGGCACAATAAATCATCCAAGGACAATCTTCATCTTTACACTTAACTCTAACTCTTTTCTTGTCATTTTTTATCCATACAAACTCTCTACCCCCGGCCACAAAATAACCTTTCAATGCTTCTTTAAACATGTCCAATGAATCAAATTGTGTACCTAGTTCAAAATGAACTTCACCAAAGACATATTCACTATTAAATTCTGGTTAATAAAGCTTGTCTTCATCATCAGAAGATACTAGGTCCTCATCATCAAAGCTCACCTCAATAGTATTCTTGGTATCAATATTTTTTTCTCTTCTATCCAAAGCCCCCTTAACTTTTTCTACTCCATCAACCTCCACTTCTTTTTCTACTATTTCAACCTCCATAATAGAATGATCAAAATATATCCTAAACTCATTATTCTCAGCACTAGTAAGAACTTTTTCACACATTCTATTTATGTCATTATCCCCTTCTAAAGAGCACAACCCAACTTGAAAATAAGGTGCAATGAGATCTAACCAATACATGACCTTATAATCTATGTATCCTAAACTCTGAAACAACCTTTTCAGATAAAAAAAAAGTTAACCAAGTTTACATCCATTTTAGGGAATTTTTCAACCAACCCTCCCACATAAGCTAGTTCCCCTTCAGAGTTCCTTTTAAAATTTTCCCCATGATAAAACACAGGCACTACATGTGTATTCATTTGGAAAATTGTTCAACCATTAAAATGTAAAAAAAAACAGAGAGATGTAAGTAACCACAATAGCAATATGCTTTCAAAGATAGCATCACAATACCAGTATTCAAAGTTAGTATTAAATGATTGGTATTTTATGTTAAAATAGTTAACAAGAAGTTATAATTAGCATCAAGTTGTAGTTAGTATAGTTAGTACAATCACAAGGTTCAAAAGATATTTCTTCTCTAAGAACTTATTATATATATGCACTTCAGTTTCTCCCTTAATACATATGCGTGGACTCTTGTAGAAATGAGAGGTTGTGGTTCAATATTAGGAATTGTTCTGTGTCAATGGAATGACACTAGTGTTTTGAATGCAACATGTGGGATATCACTAAACATAATATATTGGAAGAAGATTTGCAAGATAAGCAAATATATTTCTGATTTGAAAGCTCTAGTACAGTGTCGATCAAAATAACTAATAATCTCGGGGATGTGATTTCAGGGTTTAAGGCCAAAAATTTCAAGGCATACTCATCCAAAAATAAGATTTTAACATTTATACAGAAAAAACAGAGACTAATAATAATACTTTACTCCACCACCATTATTTTAATTCCTAAATCTAAGTAATGTATTGAACCTATTTTTAAAGCCAAATAGAGTGTTTCCATTATATTAAACAGCTTCCCCACCAACAATGGCCATGGAAATCGAAGGCTTTACTGCGAGAATAACAATGGAGACAATGGGTTTGGAGAACAAAGTGATCTTTGCTGTTGGGAAGAATGTTCCAGTGAAATGGGTTTTCAAGGGAATGAAGGAATGAAGAGTGGGTGAAGTTGAAGAATTTATGGGGTGTTTGTAACACCATTGGAATTCAATTCCCACAAGAATTGAATTGAATTCCAGAGTTTGAAACAAAGAAAATCATTTAAGTTGAATGGAATTCAATTCAATTCCATAGTTTGGGTCAAAATATAAAGAAAAATGCTTCTTGTACACCAAGAAGCAGCCACCATCAGCCACCCCCTAATTAATGCATGACAAAAACGAAATTAATGCATGAAAAACAAAATTAATTGGTTATGCACAGTTACAAACAACACAAACAGGTACATACACGCGCGACTGTTTGCTTCCCATTTTTCTCTCTCTCAAAACATTGTATACTTATTGTATCATTGCAAAACTGAAGAGTTTTCTCGAAGCCAACACCTTCGTCAGTCCAAACCAACAAGCATCCTCGTCCGCACACCATTGCCACTGTTATCGTCTTTCCATTGTCATTTTCATTACCGTCGCTCGATCAACAACAGTGTGGCCTCACCATCATTGCCAACCATGCGGCCTCACCATCACTGCCAACAGTGCGGCCTCACCATCACCGACCATTCATTTCTCAGAGTTCCAAAAAATAGAGCAACAACATCATTGCATTGCCATTGCTAAGTGTTCGAAAAACAGAGTATCATCACCGCCAGAGTACCATCACCGCCATTTCTAAGTGTTCAAAAAACAGAGGATCATCATCTCAGACATTCCTTTTTATATCTGCAGAAAAAAGCTACCGGACATTGTCTCTCTCACTACCGTCACAGACATCGTCTCTATCACTATCGCACCTGTCATCGTCCCTGTCACAGAGACTCACCATCTCACCATCATTGTTGATGCCGCGTTTGAAGAACATTGTACCTCATTACATTGTGATTATTGCAAAATGTGTGAAGCTAACATCATAAATCAAAATGAGGGAGAGGTTTGCATTCATTGGTTTTTTTCTTTGTTTGATTGTATACGTTTGA
Source organism: Aeschynomene evenia (assembly GCA_013621005.1). Classification (NCBI taxonomy): domain Eukaryota; kingdom Viridiplantae; phylum Streptophyta; class Magnoliopsida; order Fabales; family Fabaceae; genus Aeschynomene; species Aeschynomene evenia. The sequence goes on from CM024268.1 coordinate 19,788,875, forward strand.
TTATATCTGTGATCATTGGGATGATGTTTTTCGTAATTGAGGCAATTGTATTTTGTCATGTTCATTCTGTAATAACCTATACAAAAATCAATAATAACCCACACATGAACTATATGTAGTCATGACTTCGTTTATTTTTGTTGTATACACTTGTTTTAAATTTAATATTTTTTTTTATAATAATGTAGACGTTGATAAGAGAAGAAATTTCATTTTTACATTTTCAGTAAGGAATAACCCATACATCACAAAACAGTAACTCGTACAACAATCATTAATAACTCATATAGCAGAAATTCGTTATTGTAATCCCCACATCATTTTTCAATAAACCCATGTATTCATTGTGCCTCAAACCCATTTATAAGTGTTTTATATAGAATCTCATTTACTGTGTATAACACGAATTATGTTCGTTGTGTGTTGTCATATCATCTTTATGTTTTTATTGAGCAACATGTTTTTCTTGGGCATGATGCATGCGTGCCCGATACTCCTCAGTTGGGAATGTGTTTCCGGAACGACGATGAAGTTGTTGAATTTTATCAAGAATATTCCACAAGAGTAGGTTTTACATTTAAGAAGAGGACAACAAAACTGTCGAATCACGGTGTTGTAAGGTATCTTATCCTTGCGTGCTCTAGGAAAGGTTATTGGAGGTCTAAGAAAGATACGTTAGAGAAGACAAATCCAACTTCTGTTGCAAGTTGCCAAGCGAGGATCACAGTAACTACGGATAAATCTGGCTACCTCGTTATAACGAGAGTTGTTCTTGAACACTCTCATGCGGTTAGTCCGTCTCGCGTAAGATCTTTGAGAGCAAACCGAGTAATAAACATGCATGCTAAACGGATGATTGACATAAATGAGAATATTGGCGTTCGGACCAATCAAACTTATCAAAGTCTCGTGCATTCAGCCGGCGGGTATGTAGATTATGTGTTATATATCAATGTGTTTTTTATGAATACAGGCTACATCATGGGTTATGGCAGAATCCAAAATGGGTTATCACATATGAATGTGTTAAATATCAATGTGTTCTTTATGATTACTGTATGGGTTATGATAGAATCTAAAATGGGTTTTCAGGTACAAAAAATATGTTGGGTTCAATGAGAATGACCTTCGTAATTACGTGATGAAAAATATCAAAACGATTCGGGAAGAAGGGGACGTTGAATGCTTGATGGGTTATTTCACAAGGATGACGGAGCAGAATAGGAATTTTTTCTATGATGTGATGTTGGATGAGCATAGAAGGATAAAACACGTGTTTTGGACGGACGCTCGCAGTCGAGCTGCATCTCAATGTTTTGGTGACGTGGTTTGCTTTGATACTACGTACCAAACGAACCGGTACGAAATGCCTTTTGACTCTTTTGTTGGGGTGAATCATCATGGTCAATCGGTGCTTCTAGGTTGGGTGCTTTTAGGGTGCGAGGAGACTGACGTTTTTGTATGGCTATTCAAGACATGGACAAGGTGTATGGGCGGGATACCACCTTTGGGAATCATCACAGACCAATGCAAAGCAATGAAAAATGCGATAGAGGAAGCTTGGGCAAACACCCGTCATCGGTGGTGCATATGGCACATAATGAAAAAAGTTCCTCAAAAACTTGCAGGCTATCGTTGCTACAAAGAGATATATTCCGAGTTGTCACAGATAGTGTGGAAGTCATTGATTGTGCTTGACTTCGAAGGCAAATGAGAAGATTTATTGGAAAGACACCATTTGGGAGAAAACGAATGGTTGAAAGGTATGGATACTTTTTACATGAGTTTTAATGAATTACTGTATGGATACTTTTGATTGTAAGAAATGGGTTATTTATATGTTTGAATTTTATGCATTTAGGTTTGTTTGAGGAACGTCACAAGTGGGTCCTAGCTTTTATGAAGACTCAGTTCTGGGCTAGTATGAGCAGCACGCAGAGGAGTGAGGGGATGCATGCCTTTATGAAGAGTTATTTGACACCGAAGAGCAACCTTGAGCAATTTGTAAGGCAATTTGACAATTGTCTTGCCTAGAAAGCAAATAAGGGGCGTGAGGCCGACAATGAAGATTTCCATACTCATGTGCCATGTGCTACTAATTCGCTTATTGAAAAACAATTTAAGACTGAGTAATACACTCAAAGTTTGCTGAGGTTCAGACAGAGTTTCGGGAAAAGGCTAATTGCGCAACAAGGGAGACTGGGGTTGACGACAATATGCGTGTTTATGAGGTATCTGAAGAGATTGATGAAGGTAGTGAAACGTGAGAAGGGGGGTTGAATCACGTTACACCAACAAATCCTGTTTCTGAAAATTACTAAAAAATAAAGATCAAGTCTTGGACTTGTCTTGCACAGCGGAAACGATTGTTAGTATAATAAACAGAAACTTAGCCTATAGACAAGGCTATGATAGATCTTGAAAATATATTTACTTTCAAGCTCTCCTAAATGATAAAGGTTAAAATTTTAACCTTCAACACTTAGATAAAATATGATGATGATTTCGCAAATGCTATGTGTGTGTGTATGCAATGATAAATTGTAAAAACAATTAAATAAAGAGAAAGAGAAGAGAGAGAGCACACACAGAAATTTATACTGGTTCGGCAACGTGCCTACTCCAGTCCCCAGGATTCACCTGAAAGTTCACTATCACCACCACAACAAGGTGGACTTTCTTGCCTCTGCTACACCACAAAGGACTTCAACCTGCACCTTCACCAAGGTGACTCACTGCCTTTGAAAACCACAAAGGACTTCACTTGCACCACAACTAGGTGACTAACTGCCTTTGACAACTCCAAAGGACTTCAATCCTTGCCTTCAACACTGAAGGACTTTCTACCCTTGCCTTAGACCCTCTAAGGACTTCTTGCCTTACAAAAATAAGGACTTTGTATAAAAGATATGATTTTTACCAATCAAGAACTTAGATGCAACTAAGTTGGAACCTTGATGGATTTTTCTCTCAAAGAAATAACTAGCAAAGCTAGGATAAACAACAAAAGCTCACTCTTTTAAGAAATACAACCTTTACCCAAATAAAAATAAGAACTTGAGGTTTAGAGGTTGAAGATGAAGAGAAATTAGGATTGATTTCGACAGCGTTTTGACACTTGTAAGCTTGGGTAGTCTCTTGAATTCTTGGGCATTGAGGTTTTCTATTTATAGAGAAAATAGCACCTCAATTTCGAAATTAGGAAGCTTGATCTCCACCCTTGATTTGAATTTGAAAACTCTTGATCCAATGGTGAGAATTCCTTGATATGATTTGAAATTTGATCTTCCAAAAATAGAAAAATCAAATAAGAGGAAGTTTCATCTTGGCCATTGATTCAAATAATTCCCTTTAATCCAAAGGTTATTATTTGATCTTAAATATGGAAACTTTGTAACCAAGAATTAGAAAAGAGGAAACTTCATCTTGGCCCTTGAATTTGAATTTGTGCCTTGATCTTGTGGTGTGCATTGCTTCATCAAATTTTCACAAAATCTTGCAAAATTGCAAGCTTATTTTCGCCACTTTTAGGAGAGAGAAAGGCTAGGGTTTTGGCTTTTCTTACTCCACAAGTGTGCCTCCATGTTGGTACGAATTAGGATTTCACAATTTCTCATTTTTTTGAAAATCCTAAAACACCAAACATGGTCTTCTAGGGAATCTTCTGAAGGTTGATTCTTGAATCTTGAAAATTCTTGAATCTTGTATCTTGAGGCTTGGGATTCTTCTGGAATCTTGAGATTCTTCGGGATCTTGATAGAATCTTCGGGAATCTTCTAGAATCTTCGGGAATCTTCTAGACTTGAAATTCTTGACAGAATCTTCTGAGGTCTTCTAACTTCGTGTAGAATCTTCAACAGAATCTTATGGTCCCGCATGGAATCTTCAGGGAATCTTGTAGATTCATATAGAATCTTTAGGAGGCTCACAGAATCTTTTTAAAGTATATGTAAAAATATTTTGTTACTTAAATGCAAAATATATTCTAGAATAAATTCTAGATAATTATTTTTTAAATCTTTTGCATTTAATTCTCCATACAAGATCTTTCTAGATTTCACCCATATATATATAATTTCGAAATCTTGAAAGATAATATGTAAAATAGAGATTTGATTTTGATTCTCTATTTTAATGTAGTTTTCGAAATATATATATATATATATATATATATATATAATAATAATTTTCGAATTTTGAGGAGAGAGAATGTAAAATAGAGATTTGATATTGATTCCCTATTTTAATTCTTATATTTCGAAAATATATATATTATATATATTAAGATACATGAATGATTAAATAGAGATTTTTTATTTAAATCCATGCACTTTCCATAAATAGATTTTTGGGAAATCATAGAGTGTTCATGAAAACTTTCCCTTTTTAATAAATGTCCATGTGGTTGATCTTCATAAAATATGAAAAATAATTTTCATATTTCTCTTCATGTGCGTCGCCATTTTGATGGTCCATGGTGGTCAAGATGTGTCTTTTTATTTTATCAAATAAACTAAATCCTAAAACACACTTAACAAACCATTAGTCCAACCAAATTAAAACTTTTATTTTAATTAAGAATTTTATCATTCATAACCTTCAATGATGAGGTAAAGGGTTCTTGGAGCTAACAATTGAATCAAACGGCGGATGCATAGATTACATGTTCAAGATATCATACGACGCATCGTCGTTTCATGTTTGGTGTGATTGTTTTCTTTTTGAATTCCGGGGTATTATTTGCCGGCACTCGTTATGTGTTTTGCACATGAATAAAGTAAAGAAAGTGTCAGAAAAGTACGTATTGTCAAGGTGGAGCAATAATCAAGTGAAGTCACGACTCAACCCGTTTGGAGCCGAAAGTTGAGCGGTATGATGTCATGTGTAGGAAATTCTACAACATTGCAGAGGTTGCATGTACTAATGTGGAGTTTACAGACACGATTAATCGCGCGCTAGATGAGGCATGGAGTAGGATTAGGGACCAAAGTGGTTGAACCCATGGTACTACGTCAGGGAGAAACCAGGAGCAGCCAATTCCGGGGGACACAAGTGTAAGTTTTTGTTTTTTTCCATTTTTTCGAAGTTATACGTATGGGTTTATTCTACATTGTAGATGAGTTTTTTAATATTTTTTGCATGGGTTTTTTAATTAGGCCGATGCAATTTTCAGCCCCCCACACGTTCAAAGGAAATGACGTCGACGCGTCAGGAGGCTCCAGTCATCATTGCCGAAGAATGATGGAAGATCAAAAAAGAGAGATATTGATGAACAAAGACAAACCACATTGTCAGTATGTCGTGGAGATAATCATATACGGACTATGGATCCCTAACCGATAGATTCTTGTTATGTACCTGCCCCCCAAGTGTTGATGTGGGGGGATGAGTTTTTGGATGGTTGAACATCATTGGGAGACTTTTCTAGTTGAAATTATATCATGTTGTTCATTGGCTGGATAGTGTCAATATTCCTTAAATTGGTGATATTAAAGTTTGTGTTAATGCCAGGTTTATATTGCAGAACGTAGTTGCCCAAACACATCAACATATATTATTTTTTGTTTGAATTGAATTAAAATGAAAAAAAACCCATCTTAATATGGAAAAATAACCCATTTTAATAGATAGAGAAAACCCATATTATTTTTTTAAGCACTAACCTAAGCTTAAAATGCTTGAACCCAGGTACTGTCTTATTATGTTGATTTGTGCAAAAAAAAATTTCAAACTTTAAGGTTGAAGGATAATATAGTGGGGGTGAAAATTTGTGTTTTTATTTTACACTCTTATTAATCTAACTAAATAATAAATAAATGTTTTTCCTTGTATTGAATTTATAATTTTGAAAACCCGTAGTAATATATCAAAATAACCCATAATATATAGTGGGGAAAATCCATTTGTGTTTTTAGCACCAATGTAAGCTCAAAATGCTGGAACGTAGGACCTGCTGTTACTAAGGGGATTTGCCCATAATATACAGGGATGCTTATGATACAATAACTGTAAAACATTTTTTCAAATAAGTTTAAAAAACCCATAACATTATAACAAAAAACCTATACCTTTATAACAAAATAACTCATGTCAAATGAGTAAACTACTTTACCTTGTTGATTTTCTCTAAACGTTCCTATGAAAATAGTGAAGGGGGAATAATTTGTGGCATAAAATGTTGGATAAACCGACAAATGTTCTTAGGAACGACCCCTGTCAAATATTCATAAAATAACTAACAAAATTATAAAACAACTGCCCTGTCAAATGTTTACAAACAACCTACTTAGAAACAATTTGAAATATCATCATAAATAAGGTCAATCCCACTATTCAGTTATTTGTTCTCTGTCTTATTTTTTTCCACCTTCCTCAAGTTTAGCTGTTGAAACGTTATAAAAAGGGCTCCTTAGTTGCTTGCTCGGCTTCCTTTCCCGTTTACGCTGATAAGTGGCTGACACTAGTGGAGTTTTTGCCATAATTTTATTTGTTGCACGCAACATCATGAATTTATTTGTGTTCCGTTCTGAGAGCAATAGCCCTAGGATCACATCTTTCCTGTTTGTGCACACGTTTTCTGAGAAAAAAAATATAAGTAATAAATATTAATTTTGCATGTTTTTTATTTTAAGAAATAAAGTTGGATAAGGAGTAGGAGTATATCATACATCATTCCACTTAGTGACATAGCTCCATCCACTTGATGATAAATAATCCGCAGTCAAAGCTGAAAATTTCCACTGTTTAGGAAGAATAACAGGTATGTTAAATATCAATGATGCATTCTAGTTAAAGTTATGGGTTTTATACTTACGAGTTTGGCTGTCCCGGAAGATCCACATATTGAATTATGGGCAACCCATTGATCGCAGGTGGGGATGCGTCCGATATGCTCATCACATCCAGCAAGAATATCATCTAATTGAGTGAAAACCACACACCATTAGGAAAGAGAATGCACACAACAAATTGCATCGGAATACTTACATAACATTTTAAAATTTTTAATACCGCATGAGTGTCAATCCGGCCACGATCCTCTGACGGGCATGCCGTATGAAGTGGATCTACGACATAAAAAATGTTCCTGACGACATCAAATGCATACACGAACTAGTGGTCCCTCTAACACAATGGTAAGAATATCTAAGGGGTAAAACCACACAATTAATTGAAGTAAAATGGAAAAACCCTTAAATGAAGGCACAAAAGATAAATGGTTTATAGTTGCATACCATTTTTTTACCCTTAAAATCGTGTGGGCTAAGGTAGAGAGCTGTGTAATTCCGAGGTCGTGGTTGGTACGACGCCCCCTTGATGATTTCATCGTCACGCCCACCATGGAAGAATGCAAGCTGTGTATGAAAACAAATAACCAAAATGAAACGTCGACTCAATAATTATGCATCCAATTAATATAACCCAACCAATCCAAGAAAATAACCCATTAATATATTGAAAAAACCCATACGACTGAACAGGATTTAAACGAACCCATTAATACACAGAAATGTTGACTCAATAATTCTGCATCAAATTAATATAACCCACCCATACATTCAAGACAACAAAGATAACCCATAGAATTATGACAAATAACACAGATAAACCATTTCGACAGCAATTATGAACAATAAGTATATTAAATAGAAGTAGGAACTATATATCAGCAAAGTTGGGGTCATGTAGTACACGTCATCGTATCGCGGTAATTTACAAGTGTTCAGGAAGAGACACGTGTAGTTGATGACGTTGGAGTTGATGTACTGACGAGGCATCATTGAAAGAACATCGGAAGTTGTCAGGAAGCAATCTTGTGTTGCTGTAAGGATGACAAGGTCATAGTCGTTTTTAACTTTGATGGTCCACAACCAGTCGTAAGCAGCATCCGCAACTTCCGGTGGTTCGTTGTGCCAAAGTCCTGACTGGTAAAGATGATGTGGTTGTTGATGTTGTGGGGAGTTGGCATCTATTTGTTGTGGATGTTTCTGTGCTTGTTGTGGTTGTGCATATTGTAGCTTTGGGGGTTGTTCATGTTGTTGTTTTTCTTCTTATTCTTCTTGGTGTTTATGTTGTTGTTGTTGTTTTTGTGGTTCAGGATAGGTGTGGGTAGGTTTAATCTGTAGTGGGATTGGGGGAGGTGTGAACAGCTGATCAGGATCAACTTCTTTTTGGGTTAGCTGTGTGATATTGAGAGTGAAGGATGGCATGACTGGTGTTTTCTGGGGGCGGGAGGTGACCGTATCAGTGGCTGTGCGAGTTGCCTTCTCCACCACATCGTCTAGGTTGATGGTGTCCAAGAGTGAATCTCCGAATGACCTACAAATAACCCATTAAAACACAAGCAAAATAACCCATTGAAACAATTTACAGAAACCCTTCAGATAATAACACATATAAGTATCAATATAATGCATAGAATTATGGCCAAAAAAACCCATACAAGGCAATTATGGATGTAACAAATGTATAAATTATGAACAAATAATATAAGGAGAAAAATTAAAATACTGTGCAAATAAAATTATTACATCTGGATAATTGGGAATTCGTCTTCCGCCACTTTCAATTCATGTGTGGCTGGTTTAGCATCAGTGACTGCCCCCTACCATCTTGCCCCCTAAAAAGTTGGATAATGACACAATTACTTAAGGAGGAAAAACACGCAATATTAGTATAATACAAGCCATACATATACTTAAAATAACACATACAAGAATCTAATGTAACCAATACAAGAATCAAGCATAACCAATACAATAATCTAATGTAACACATACAAGAACCAAGCATAACCCATACAAGAATCAAGCATAACCCATAGAATAATCAAATGTAACTCATTGGCGATTAATGTATAAAATTATGTGAGTCAGATACCTGGTTTTATCTTCTTCATCCTCATCCACTGGTGCAGCAGTTGGCTCCTTTTGCTCTTCATCAAGTGGTGAAATTGTTGTTTTTTTCTCAGCATCATGTAGTAAATTTTCCGACCCCGTTGCGCCTTCTGTCACCATTGTGTCGCAGGAGGTGGATTGAGCGTCGGCGTCCCCATCACACCCATCACCGCCTGAAGTTGCTGATATGCGTGAGTTTGCAGGGCGAGAAGATTTCAACCTTGGAAGACGATGTGGACGAGATTTCCCTCGGACGAGACCCTAAAGCATCATCAAAATATGATTAGAATCAAAACATAAAATCCAAATTGAATGAATGTTTTTTGTCAAGCAAAGTAGTGATTTATATGACGTGTACTAGCGGGGAACGAAACTCATTCACAATTGTGTAACATCCCAATTTATTAACTATGTCATGGACATAATTAACAATTTGCAATGTTACATAACACCCAAAAACCCCCATGTTTTTTTTTTGAAACGTATATATAAAATATATTTTCGCAAACTCCTGTGAACAATAAATCGGTATCGAGACTCGAAGTCATGACCAATCAAATTAGTAGCACGAATAGATAACCTGGATAAGCGTCTAGAATATCAATGGGAAATGCCAAGATATAAATAAAGGCCCATGCAACAAATGGCCATAATATTAACATGTAACATATGCATCAGAGTGGAAAATATCAAGGTTTGAGTGTATCGGGATCCTGTTTAGTACATGCCGAATATATATGTATAGGGGAGGTGACATGATAGAAAAATAAATAAGTCTGAAATCCTGGTCCAGATATACAAAAAGGACTCAGGTAAAACTGTTGTTCGTTAAATACATTTACATGTCAATAAAGAGTCAATCCCACGCAGGGGTACAAAAGGGCTCCATATAAAAGATAACTTATAAACAAAAAGCAAAGATATCAATGGTCAGCTGCACGTCGGTTAGGTGGTCATGATCGGCGCCTCACCTACTGGCGCTCCCGGCATCCTCACTCATAGCTGACCCTGTGGCAGAAGAAGACGCCTCAGACTTCACCATGATGTAGTCAACGTCCGTCCAGAAGTCCGCCGAATCCTCACTCGAGTATCCCTCGTCCTCCACTAGATCCGACTCTGTGAGACCGGAGAAGGCGGTGGAGGTGGTGGCGGAGAAACAGACGCCTGAGCGGGGGCTGGAGCTGGGGCAGGAACGGGAGCAGGGTACCTCGCCAGAAGTTCTGGGATGAAGAAGCGGTGTACCCCTGAGACCGTGGGCGCGACAGTCACCGCACCGGTGGCCGGCGTGTAGCTGGACCAAGCGAAGTCATATGTCTCGTGGCGCGACGGGGGCTGCGGCGGCTGGTCCATCTAGAATCGAAGCATCAAGAAAAGAGAGCGTAAAACGGAGGTCGTCTTAGTGAGTTACCTTGAGCACACAGATCTACGTGCCCGATGTTATCGATTCTAGCTAGTCAAAGTAATACTTGTATCAAACGGGACATGCATTTTTCTCAAAAGCTCAAGTGCTTACTTTGACTAGAACAAACAACTTAACGATCCGTTTCTAGAGGGGGGAAACCTATGAGTCTTTCTAAGTTCTCGCGGTTCTCTCAATGTACAATAAATGCTCACCCCTCTCACATATCATTGCAGTCAACCAGGAATCAATTTCGTACTTGTGGTAATCGCCACATCGAATCCTAGCAGCAATGCATAGTATGCAACAAGCCAACACTTTCACATTATTCATATTAGTAAGCATGCATGAGAGTAATTCAAATAACATATAAACTTTGAGGCGTATCCGAATACACCCACCTCCCAGATACCCTCAAATGGCATATTCGAATACACCCACCTCCCAAATAGCCACATCGGCATACTCGAATACACCCAACTCCCAAGTAGCCGGCATCAGCATACTCGAATACACCCAACTCCCAAGTAGCCGGCATCAGCGTACTCGAATACACCCAAACTCCTAAGTAGCTGGAAAAAGGCCTACTCGAATCCACCCAAACTCCTAAGTAGCCATATCATACTTCAATCTTCCAAATCAACGCAACCACACAAAACATGTACAAATTTCTACAAAAATCAGCTTAATAATAATAAATTTCATTCCATATCCCTCATATCTTCATTACAAGCATGAAACTTCGCCATATTGTATTCACATACTCATATAACGCTTTATCATCAAATGTACTATTATGCAGTTACACACAACTTACACCATATTACCAGTTCAGATATATTTCACTTTCATGTTTCAAGTTCACGAAATAGGAATTTTGCCCCTAAATTCCGTAGAAATCGCAATCTGCTGAAATCCCCAGCAGAGGTCGCGCTCTGGCGCGTCAGGGGCGCTGGAGCGCCCGAGTTCTGCCTCCTCATACAGAACTGCGTGTTGGCCTTGACCATCCACGTCTCTCCTTTTCCTCGCACTTTCCCCAGTCATTCATAAGACACAATCCAAACTAAAAAATACACCAACATCACTTTTATTTCAAAAAAAATACCGCATCACATAACCTTTTATCACTAAATCAAACACTCACATATTCCCATTGAGTTCAAGCATAGGTTACACTCCAAAACCATTATATGTATTTAACATCTTTGCTCAACGTTCATCATTTTCGCATGCATGTAGATTCTTATCTAAGTAGATTTCGCATTTTACTTTATAGACAAATTATGAATTTAAAGTGTCAAACTCTCATGAAATAACTTCTCATTGGAAATTTACCACATACATTCAGGGTATTTACTTATACCTCATTTCAAAATAGATCACCAATGCATACTTAGACCATTCCATATATATAAAGTTCTATACATTCACATATGCTATGTAAGCTTCACATCCAACCGTTAAACACTTTCCATTAATTATTCCCTTTAACATACTTACACATTCATTAATTTCAAACATAGCAATTTAGGCATCTAGCATGTTAACACATCACACGAACGATCCGTATAAAAAATTTACATTCCATTTACTGCAGATGACAGCAGGGGCTCGCTGGAGCGCCACATGAGCGCTCGAGCGGTCGAACCCGCGCTGGGGCGCTCGCTGCGCGACAGAGCGCGCGGTTCTGCGATAGACATGCAGAAGCAGAGACAGCCTCACCTCCAGCCCTCCCCAATCATCTCCAACCTCAACCCTTCCATTTCATGCATCAGAAAACTCACGAAAATCACTCCCACACACACATGCAATAGGAACAAATGCTTAGATTCTCAAGGGTCACATGCAAAATAACTCACCCACACCCACATGCAAGCTCAAACATACATTCACAATCCACTACACCACTATCAGCCATAGTTATGGAGCACAACAGCAACACGAAATTATGGCTCAATAAGACCCATCATGCATTCAAGAATCAGCCACATGCAAGGAGAAATTCAATGTACCATTAAGATAGATGAGTGACTCACTTGATTTCTTGAAGAGTAAGTGAAATGGAGATGGTTGAGGGTGGCTTTTCTTGCCTTCTAGGGGGCTGGCCGAGCTGGTCTTCTCAAGGGGGAGGGAGAGCTCTTGAAGCTTTCTGAAGTTTTCTTTTCTTTGTGTGTGAGGGTGAGAAAATGGAAGAGTGAGTGAAGGGGTTTAAGTGAAAGAATGAAAATGTCTTTGAGGGGAAGAGGGGTGGCCGAAACTTAAAGGGAAATGGGGTGTGCTGTTTTAATTTTTGAGTTGTTGTAGTGTTAAATATCTCTAGGTAGTGAGTATGAGTATGTGTTTGAGTATGATTTTGAGTAAGAAAATGCACCAAGAGTTACGATGAGAGTTGAATAAATTTTTGGAGAGCTCCGGGTCCTAAAGAGCTGCTCAGGTTGTGTTTAGGATCTAGCTCAGGCTCGCTCTCAGGTTACTCAAAACTCACTAAACACTAAATTTTTAAAAATAAGAATATGATATATGATCGTTATGAAAATTTCCTTAATATTATGAGACTCTCAATGAACCTAAAATAATTATCTCATATTATTATTAATTTCACATTATATATATAACTAGGATTTTCTTCCTGAAAATCATAAAAATGTGAAATATAATAATAATAGCCTTAAAATCATAACTTTCCAATATTGGTGAGAATGTTTTCCAAATATTTTCCGAACACCAATTTGGGGCTTAAATTTTTAAATATTAAGGTCCCAACAAGATTTTTATAACGATCATTACTCCTCTCAGGGGTTCTATAACTCATACAATAATAATATTAAGTCTGCCTTGCTTCTCAGCAACTTAAATTATTATTATAGTAACTTATAGTATATTCACAAAACTTAGTCACATAAAACAAAATGCATATATATATATATATATATTCATGAACCCACATACATAAATAAATATATATATATATACAACTTATTTTTAATCATGAGACATAAAGCATGTTCCCTTACACATATATGCAAATATTTATTTATTCTCACATAAGCATCTTTATATATCAAGCATGATTATATATATATATATATATACACATCACTACTGCGATATATATATATAAATAAATTAAACACCGGTTTCTTCCCTGAGCACGGAAATTAAATTAAATCCAAACACACACGCCACTCACTTTGGTTCCATAAAACATATATATATATCTCAGGCATCACCATATTCCTTTCAACTTTAAATATCAATCACCATATATATATAATATACATATATATAGCTCTAAGCTCCGGGCACCAAAAATCCGCACCGGCGACTGAGAATACACAAAACAGGAAAATCCCGAATTACGGGTGTTACAAATTGCCTCTTCTAGGCGCTGCTCCATCCAATAATTTAGCCATGGTGGTAGTGGCTCTACATGGGGTCGAATACCCCACACATTTGAAAGTGAAAGTACAGGATCTGGGTTATGAAGAAAACAAATAACCAATCAACAAGTCTAGGATAACCCATATAAAAAGACAAATAAACACATTATACAGAAATTTCCCACCTGAAGGACAAAAACACAGCCATTAAGGCTCGTGGCTTTCGAAACCTTGTACTTCCTCATGCCGTCATACAAGTACTCAAATATGTACTGGCTCTAGTTGTACTCTTCAAAGTGGTCGACGTCAACGATGAGCGATAGAAATTTTGGACTTACCTTCAATTTCATGCTTGGCAGCAAGAACGTCATCATTGCAAATAGCAAGAATGCCCGTCGGAAGGTCGGCCCAGGTGGGTTATTTAGTACAATTTCTCGCAGTTGGCTTGGGGTTTTATCCCGGAAAAACCTCATATCTTGTTCTTGGGTACTTGAGACTTACAGGGTCGACATTACTTTTCCTGCATCAAGAAGCATATTAATTAATTTGAAAAATGGAGTTTAGTAGGTTAAAAATTTTTACAACAGCAATAACATTGAAGCTGTGGGAACGTTACCTGTGTGAGGGAGCCCTAGGACTGACCCAAATGATGCAACAGTCACATGGAACGTCCCCAAAGGTGTTACAATCAGATTCCCCAAAAGATCGTATTAGTTTACCAAAGCTAAAAGCAACGGGCGGTTGAATTTGCATGTTGGTAAATTCAATAGGGTGCCAAAACCCATGTCTACGACATCTTCCTTCTGCTGAGGGGTCAAACAGCGACACAGAGCATCAAGGCGTGATGGAGAGCACCGCAAATCCAGTACACTCTGTTTGTAAAGACAAAGGAGATCAATTAAAAAAAACTCATTATTGTGGTTGCAGAGACCCATATAAACAGTTAATTATAACCGATAGACATTAAAGTTTATTTATCATTAGGTATGTGGGGCGGGGTGGTGCAGGTGAGGGCGCAACAGGAGGAGGGGCAGCTATTGCAGCGGGTGGCAGACGCGGGTCAATTTTAAGTTTGGACCGCCTCTCAGTATTGGATAGAGACCCAACTGTCTGCGCGGCCGCCTCATGCCGTCTCTTGGTCTGTCGTTAAACTTCAGTGGGATTCGTGTTTCTCCTTGTGCGCTGCTTAAAAAATATGAGACACAACAATTAATTTTGTGATGAATGAACATAATTTTTTTATGAAAATAAAAAACACATTGAAAATTTTTATAAAATCTGCAGTCTATCTTCAATAAGACTTTCACGGACAGCCTCCCTACGTTGGGATCTCGTCTCTCTACCCATGGGGGGTTGCTGATGAGATCTCCTTATTTGCCTTGTCATGTGCTGATGATTTGATAGTATTTGCTTGAAAACAAAGTACTTGTAATCAAGTTATGATAAACGATCACGACAATAACCCAAATATTCATAAAGAAAAAACACATTGTAAGATGAAAAATAATCCATTGATAATTAGTTTGATAGATGATGGAAATAACCCATAGTACGGACAAACATAACCCATAGATCGATAAAATATAACCCATAACCAATAGACAACACAACTCACAATCAAAGCAAAAAAAAAAAAACGAGAAATTACCAGTTGCATTCACTCATAGCATGACAGAAAATAACCATTTAATAACCACATTCCGAAATTACAGTAAAAGAAAAAAAAAACACTGATTCAAGTGTTTGTTAAAGGGAAAAAAAACCCTTTGTATGATGTGAAAACCTTAAAAATCCAGAAATTAGAACCAACAAGGGAAAAAACGTCAACCAAAAATGACCAGAAAATGCCAACTCAAAAAACGACCAGAAAATGCACGAAAAACATGTCATTTTTTCAGGAAAACGAAGAAAAATACAGCGAAAATAAAAACACTCTGTTCACATTCCAGAAAACAGTACCGAAGAAAAAAAAAACGATGAACACCAAAGTTCCATCTTTTTTAACTCGGGAAAATGGAAGATGAAATGCATGATAAGGGAAACGAAAAAACAAGTACCGATGAAAAAAAAAACGGATGAACATCAAAGTTCCATCCTTTAACTCGAAAAAATGGGAAGATGAAATGCATGCTAAGGGAAACGAAAACTAAATGGAATGTGGTTAAAGAAGTAAAGCAGATAGTGAAGTTAGCATACCTGGTCGGACGGACTCGGAGAAGACAACCGGTGTGTGGTGGTCGGAAGCAAAACGAACAAACAGCCACGAATGCGATAGAGATGGTCTTTTGCGCGAAAAGATATGGGATGGTGAACTCGCGAAGATGGTTTTGCTGGAGTGGGAGGTCGTGGGTTTGTGCTGGAGCTAAAATCGTGAATGCGGGAGAGGGAAAGACGGGACGGGAAAACGTGCGAAAAATGGTGTGAGGGAAGTGGAGGGAGTGTGTTTGGAAACTGTAACAAGTAAATGAAACGGCTCCCAATGTAGGCGCCTAGGAGGAGAAGCACGTTAGAGAGAGTAAGCCTCAATTAATCAGAAACTAACACTACAGTGGGACCCACACTAAAAAGTTTGATGGTGGCTGGTAGTGGCTGGATTGTAGTGTACATATAGCACTATTGAAAAATAAATCAGGGTCATTCCACTCCGATTTCAATTGAATTCCATTGACATTTCACTTAAAATATGAAATGTCCAAATTATCCTCTTTAAATTATCCTTTTTAAATTACTCCCTTCAAATTCTAAAGTGTCTTAGGATAAATTTGTCCATTAAAAAATTTTAATTCATTTTCTAGACATTCCAAACATCGAAATTCAATTCAATTCAATAATTTTACTAATGTATTTCAAACACCGAAATTCATATCAATTCAAGTATGAATTCAATTTATAATTGGACTAATATGTCCATTTGAAATTATTTTATCCACATTGTCATCCAATGTGTCACTTAACAATGACACGTCACCGATTTAACGACCACGTCATCACGTTCATTTAATGTTCACACGGTAAAAATAATTTAGGGATCTATGAGTTTAATATTTATAATGATCAGGATAATTTTACTAATTTTATTATGGTTAGGAACCTCCTTGTCTAAAGGAAAAATTCATAGGGAGTTATATGTTGAGATTTTATGATTAAGAGTCATTTTGATAGCGGTGTTTATTTATACTCTTTGCAACTGAATTCATAAGAGAGGAGTGTAAAAAGTAGGAGCCATTTTAGTAGCGAATTGCGATCTCCTAAAAGACCTACAATTTCTTTTGACCACTTCACTCCGAAGTTTTTCTCATTTTTGTTACCACGTTCTCTCTCTTCTCTGCTAGCTTTCATGAGTTTCACCTATTTGGCTTTGCTTTCTCTATCTCCCCTCTGTTTTCCCCTTCTATCCATCGTTTGCGTTCATCTAACACTACTTCAATAACCACCCAATAAAGAAAAACCCTAGTTTTACACGCACTGCACTCTCTTCAGGTACTTCACTTTCTTATTCCAACTTGAATTCGTTTGTTTCTCTTTACCCATTATTCTCTGTTATAATTGGGCATATGGGTTGGTGTTGATTAATGAGTTTGAGTTTCATGCGGGATTTTGTGTGATGATGACGCGGATCTGCTTGTTTGGCTGCAGGGAAAATTGAGGAAGGATAATCCCCCGTTTTTCCTCTATTTTCCCCCCTTTTTTCTTCTTCACTTTCTTTCCAAAACTCTTTTTTTTATTTTTTTATTTTGAGGAATTAGGGGTTGGGATATATGTCCTTCAATCAATCAAAATCCGATAAGAGCGACGCAGTGTACCGAAAATCCGGGCGATCTGCCAGCTTCAATCAGCAGCGAGGTTCCTCCGGCGGTGCATACATCAAGGGCGGCGGTGGCGGGGCCGCACCTTCTCCGTCACTATCCGCTAGCCGGAGGTGAGTTAGGGTTTCCAACTTTGTGTGTTCTTTTATTTCTTGTATTTGTTTTTTGTTTTGATTATGATGGATAAGTGGGTATATAGGATTTTTTTGTTGACTTTTTCTTGTTTCTTATGGGATTTTCTGGTTTTCGGTGAGAGGTGGTGTTGATTGAGAATTTAGGTTTGGGATTTGACCAGGGTTCTATGATTTGTGTCTTTTTCTTAAGTCGTTATTAGCGGTGTAGTCAGGTTCTCAGGCTGTAGTTCTATAAGACTGATGTGTGTTGCGAGCTTAGAATCAGTTCAATATCTGTTTTTTACACTATTCTATGGCTGATCACGATGAAAAACTTTGTTTGCTATGTGTGTTTGACGTGTATTAAAACCTTGGATCAAGGTCCCAACACTAGTTGTGTTCGTTTTGGGAAATAAAGGAAGATGCCAAATCTTGTGGCAGTGTGCAGTCTGACTAGCTGGTACAGTGGTAGGGGTGTGATTCTCACATTTTTTTAAAGATGGATTTGTGGATAAGCAAGTTTTTGGGATAAAATTAGGTGCGTGAATTTCTAATTTGGGCAAAAACATATTAGGTTTTATTTTTCTATTTGATATGTTCAGACATTGGAAAGTTTTGCTTCATTTCTGATATTTTATTTTTCCTTTTTCCCATGTTTGTGTTACAAATACAAACCAAAATAGCCAAATGAGTGAGGGGCAGAATGGGAAGATCATACCCTTTCCATTCATGTATAAGAAAAGGAAATTATTAACTGAATGAGTGGAGGGAAAGTGAGAATTACAGGAGTTAGTTAGAGGGGAAAAGAGAGTATAATTTGGAAAATAGGGAAAAACTTGTATTCAGGAAAAGAGTAGGAGAAAAGTGAATTGGTGGAGAGAGTGTGACCTCTCGAAAGTTACACACTTTCATTTGTAATTCAGCATTTTCATACATTTCTATACACTCATCACTGAGAAGAGAATTATCACTCTGATATTCTCCCAACGTCAATTCTCTATCTTCCTTATACTTCTTTTCTCTAATTCTGTTCTGTTTCTATTCCCTTAGGGGTCGTTTGGTTCGCGGATTGATTTATTCCCGGGAATATGCACATTCCTGGGAATCACTTCCCCGGGAATCACTTTCCCGGGAATGAAATATTCCTGAGTTTGGTTTGTACCTTGAATTCCCGGGAATCTTACTAAACTTTCCCATTCCTATGTTTGATTCACACTAACATTCCTGGGAATATTACGTATTTTTCCAAATATACCCCTAGCTATTTAAAATAAAAAAACTAATAATTAACAAATAAACACATATAAAAAATTAATAATTAACAAATAAACACATATAAAAAATAATAATTAAAAAAATAAACACATATAAAAAACTAATAATTATAAAAAAAATGAATTAAAAGGCTTGAGGGTGAATATGGTAATGGTTAGTTATTTTGTAATATTAAAATTATAATGGGGGCATTGATGTCATTTAACATCTCCTAAACATTCCCATGGGATGAGAATCTTAGAAACCCATGGGGGAGGTGGGAATGAAAATGTGGGAATGTTTGATTCCCGGGAATGCAACATTCCCAGGAATATTTGTCCAAATTGCGAACCAAACGTAGGAAACATATTTTCCCATGAAACATTCCCGGGAATCCTTGAAGATTACCCCCAACCAAACGCCCCCTTACTGTTACATTCTGATATTGAGTACTGAGGGGAGGGAGACTCAAGCATCATTCCACACATGGATCCGTTTTCGACAGGACCTGCTCAAGAGATTCGAACCGGGTGTAACTTCCTATCCTTTAGCACAATTATTGCAGGTGAGACAAACCGGATCCGTCATGGATTACCGACATGATTTTGAGTTGGCAGCAAGATCACATCGAAACTTGGGGAATGAAACTCAACTCTGTATGTTCCATGAAGGCCTGAAACCAACCACGAAATCGGAGTTGGCGGTGACTGAGTTCGTGTCGTTACAGGCGATGATGGATCGCGCGATGGTTCTAGCTGTGCGTAACTTGGCTTGGCGTGAGGAAGGGGGTGACAAGTGGGGAAGAAAACATGAGTTGGGCTCCAGATCTGGTGCAGGCTTCTCAAGGAACATCAATTGGGTCAGGCCCAACAACCATACCTTCTCTTATGATACATATAAGCCACCTCAACCCAAAGAAAATCAACCCATTAACACTAATTCTCCATCCGCTTCGAAACCTTCTGGTCCTCAACACAACTCTCGCTAGATTTCCAATGACGAGTGGTTGGATCGTCAATGCAAAGGGTTATGTTATAAGTGTGGAGACAAATGGAGTCCAACTCACACATGTCGGTACCGCCATCAACAGTTGGTGTTGGTAGATGTTGATGACGAGGAGGACCTCGAACCAGTTCTTGAAGGGATTATAGAGGCTTCCCCTGATCTCAATCTCAATGCTATTTCTCTCCACCTCTCTTCTTTTAGCTATTGGGGACTCACAACACATCACACGCTCAAGGTGTTGGGCACAATTGAGGGGTCAGAAGTGGTTGTCATGGTGGACCCAGGGGTGGAGGCCAATTTTCTTTCTACCTGTCTTGTCTCTACCTTTGCAGCCGATGCGGCGGTTCCAGGTTGAGGTCGGGAACGGGGCTTATAAAACTGAAGTTGCGCGATACAGCCAAGATCCATCCTGTCTTTCATGTCTCGCTACTCAAGAAAAGTATTGGCCCGTCGATCTCTCCTCAACCTCTACCTGAAGCGTTATCTGCAGAGACAGAGTTGATTGTGCAGACGGAAATTGTGTTAGACAGCAGGGTTACAATCAAAGGGGAGCATGAGGTAGAAGTGGATGAATCTGCCCGACTTTGAAAGCCCTTGGGAGTCGGTGGCTAAGTTTAAGGAGACTTTCCCTCTCTTTCACCTTGAGGACAAGGTGACTCCTCAAAAAAGAGGGGGGGGGGGGGGGTTATTGTTACAAACCAAAGTAGCCAAATGAGTGAGGGGCAGAATGGGAAGATCACACCCTTTCCATTCACGTATAAGAAAAGGAAATTAATGACTGAATGAATGGAGGGAAAGCGAGAATTACGGGAGTTAGTTAGAGGGGAAAAGAGAGTATAATTAGGAAAACAGGGAAAAACTTGTATTCAGGAAAAGAGTAGGAGAAAAGTGAATTGGTGGAGAGAGTGTGAGCTCTCGAAAGTTACACACTATCATTTGTAATTCAGCATTTTCATACATTTCTATACACTCATCATTGAGAAGAGAATTATCACTTTGATATTCTCCCTTCGTGAATTCTCTATCTTCCTTATACTTCTATTCTCTAATTCTGTTCTGTTTCTATTCCCTTACTGTTACATTCTGATATTGAATACTGAGGGGAGGGAGTTCTTACAGTTTGCTCGTTTATGTGAGGATGATCTGTTGTCCTTGTATTTCTTTGTGTTCGTTTTCCCTTCATCTTAGTAAAATTTTCCTTTCATCTAATAAGTGTTGTATTTTATTTTTTTGTTTTTAAAAAAATTCCGTTTATTGACTCTGACTGTTGCTTGTGTTAGTTTTAACAAGAAGTCTAATAATGCACAAGGGGGGCAATCTAGGGTAAACACTACCCCAGTGAATTCAAGTGACTCTAGTAGTGCTTATGCTTCTCGGACCATACCAAATGGTAGCCATGTGCAGCCACAATTTCCTGGTAAGCTTGATTAAGATTTCTTTTCCTGATTAAAGTAAATATTGGTTCTTTTGTAAATTGACTCTTTCAGTGTGTGGTTATGCTATTCAGAAGAATTATTTGCATTCCATTTTATGAAAGAGCCTACAAGTTCGGTATACATGACTGAGTGTGTGGTCTAAAGTGATTGTCTTTTATGGACATTAATACATTATTCGTCTACATATAATAGGAGGGTCTGATGCGCCCGTTTCAAATGCAACTATCAAGCCGTCCGAATTGTCAATTGCTCAAAGGAGCTCCAGAGTTATTCCGAAAGCTCCTTATTCTCAACCTTCCGCCTTGAGTTCTGATCCTTCTGCTCCTACAACCCCTGCTAAGGGTATGTTACTCTTGTAGGTTTTAAATTTTTAATATAATACATGGTATAAATGTAGTCTTATTATTTCTGAATTTAGTTTGAGGTCATAGTTAATGTGACATGTTGCAAATGTTATTTTCATACCTGTTATTGTTTTCAGCCCCAGGAGATGCGTCCAAGGCATTCCCTTTCCAATTTGGATCCATTAGTCCTGGTTTTATGAATGGGATGGCAGTAAGTTCCTTATCTGCTGTTCTGCTTATTGCTTAATATGCTTCTAAACTTCATTTGCGTATTACAAAAAGCCTCAAATATTTTGGGCATGATCATTTTCTATTATAAAATTTAGATTCCTGCCCGTACAAGCTCAGCTCCACCAAATTTGGATGAGCAGAAGCATGATCAGGTATGCTGTTTTTGTGGCTCTTCTCTTGGTTTTTCTGTTATTTGTACATTATACATTTATTGCCAGTGGTCTAAGCCTTCAGAAGGAAAGACGTTCTAATTGGTGTTATATACTCAATGGTGATATTTCCCAAAATAGAATCTGAACTATCTTTGTTTTTGTACTGAGTCTAGTTGAAGTTGACATAGTCTGCTTTACTTGTTTTCATACTACTCAAAGTGTTTTTCCCTATTATTTGGTGTCTGATTTCAAAACTTTCAGGCTCGTCATGATTCTTTAAGACCTGTGCCTTCAGGAGCAATTCCTCCTGTTCCAAAGCAGCAGTCAGTGAAGAAGGATACAGCTGTTAGAGACCAGTCTAGTGCTGGAGAGACTCATACTACGACTAGGACAAAAAAAGACACGCAGGTGTTGGCTTTGCCCCCAGCAAGCCAGATGCAGAAGCCTTCTGTTGTTCCTTTAAGTGGAATTTCAATTGCACTGCCATATCATCAGCCTCAGGCATCTGTACAGTTTGGTGGTCCCAATCCTCAGATTCAATCTCAGGGCATGCCAACAGCATCTCTTCAGATTCCTTTATCAATGCCTTTACAGATTGGAAATGCTGCACAAGTGCAACAACAAGTTTTTGTTCCAAGTCTTCAACCTCATCATATGCATCCTCAAGGAATCATTCATCAAAATCAAAATATGAGTTTTACTCCTCAAATGGCCCCTCAGTTGCCCCATCAGTTAGGTAGCATAGGTATTGGCATCGGCCCACAATATTCCCCACAGCAAGGAGGAAAATTTGCAGGTCCTCGGAAAACTACTCCTGTCAAGATAACTCATCCTGAGACCCATGAAGAGCTTAGGCTTGATAAAAGGGCAGATGCTTATGATGGTGGGTTATCTGGTGCTAGATCTCATTCTAGTGTGCCTTCTCAATCTCAACCTGTCCAGCCGTTTCCAGGTTCTCATCCTATTAATTACTATCCTTCTAGTTCCTACAGTGCCAGTTCTCTATATTATGCACCTCCTAATTCTCTTCCATTAGCAAGTGGTCAGATAACTCCAAATTCCCAGCTACCAAGATTTAATTATGCGGTGAGCCATGGTCCACATGTCAGTTTCATGAATTCATCATCTCATAGTTCCCTACCTGTAAATAAAGTTGGCACTCATATTCTTGCCAGTGCTGAGCCAACTAATCCAGAATTGTCCCATGATGTGCATAATGCAATGTCATCACCATCTGGAGCAACATCTGTGTCTATTAAGCCAAGTGGAGGGTCTGGTGTTGTTGTGGATTCACCAGTTGTCCATTCCAACAATATATCTGGGGTCCAAAGGGGTGAATCCCCTAGATCTCTAGTAGCATCTGTTAATGCCAACTCCTCTGAACCACATAAAGGTTCTGAAATTTCTTCTGAAGTCTCTTATCAACATTCTAAGTTATCCAGTGATTCTTCAGTTTTGAGCTCATTGCCAAAACAATCTGCTGCATCTTCTGAGAAACTTCTACCTGGTCCACCAATGCTGTCTTCTCCTGCTGTGAGTGAGGATTCTGTTTCTTTTCTGTCTAATAATGAAGGCAGAAGGGAGGAATCTCTTAGTCAGTCAAATTCTTTCAAGGATAATCAGAACAAAGGCCAATTACTAAATCAGGTTTGTGAAATGCTTAATAGTTAAAGATATTTTATTCTTAGTTTGATCCTGGTTTGCTTCTAGTATTGTGATTATATTTTCCTCACAGGTTGCTGGACAGCCTCCTGCTGTGGCTAACGTGACTTCCCAAGCTGTTGAGGGTGATATACATGATACTGGAGTTTCTAGAACTCTAGGAAATAAAGCAAACAATTCTGCAGCAATTACCAATGAAGATCTCCCAGTAATAGCTTCAGACACATTATCAGCTCCCAGTGGGAGCATGGCTTGTGCTGTTGAAGTGAAGAGCGATAATGCTATGCAAGTTTATGCTTGTGTTTCAGCTGAAAAAGGGCTTGTTCCTCAAGCTGTGGATACTTTGAGTAGGAAGGATGATTCACAACCTGAAAAGCTGTTAAAGCAGAATGTTTTGGAAATGGGTGATAAAACTGAAATATCATCTCTTGAAGGATGTAAACAAAATCAGGATGAATCTCCAAGCTATACTGCTGAAAATGACAGGATGCATAATGATTTAGGCAGGTCTACCTCTACTGCATTTGGTTCTAGAGATGTGTCGTTGAACACTGATGATATTGCAGATAGTAATGAAGATGTTTCTGCAAATTCTGGCACATTATATAAGCAGCCAGCTGATATTCCAGAAACGGCTTCAAAACATTGCAAGGATAGTCTTGAGAGTGCTGGCAGTGATGTGATATCTCTTCCAGCATCAGATACTATGGATAGACCAATGTTAGAGCCAAATAAGGTGAAATCTACATCTAAGGGGAAAAAGAAAAGAAAAGAGATTCTTCAGAAAGCAGATGCTGCTGGGTCAACATCTGATCTTTATAATGCATACAAGGGTCCTGAGGAAAAGAAAGATACTGTTGTGAGTTCAGAGAAAACAGACACTTTTTCTACTTCTGAAGGTTTGGAGCAGTTGTCTACTGATGTGCCTCAGCCAGATGCTACAGAAAGCGAGCAATCTGGACAGAGTAAAGTTGAACTTGATGATTGGGAGGATGCTGCTGACATGTCTTCACCAAAACTAGAAATTTCAGATCAAACTGAACAGCTTGATGATGGAAATGTAGTTACTGTGAAAAAGTACTCCCGAGATTTCCTTTTGAAATATGCAGAGCAGTGCACTGATCTTCCAGACAGATTTGAAATTACAGCAGACATAGTCGAGGCTTTGATGAGTGCTAATATTAATAATTTGCATGTTATTGAACGTGATTCACATCCTTCTCCTGGAAGAGTTATGGATAGGTCAGTTGGGATATCTCGTCGTGGGAGTGGTGCTATTGAGGAAGACAAATGGAGCAAAGTCTCTGGTGGTTTTCATTCTGGTATGCGTTTGGATGGTATTGGAGGTAATACAGGATTTCGGCCAGGTCAAGGGGGCAATTTTGGTGTTCTAAGGGGTCCTCGCACACCTTTACCATATGCTGGAGGGATTCTTTCTGGGCCATTACAATCCTTGGGGAATCATGGAGGAATGCCAAGAAACAGTCCTGACAGTGAAAGGTGGCAGCGTGCTACTAGCTTCCAGCAGAGGGGTTTAATTCCTTCTCCTACTCCTCAAGGTCCGTTGCAGATGATGCACAAAGCTGAGAAGAAATATGAGGTGGGTAAGGTGGCAGATGTGGAGCAGGCAAAGCAGAGGCAGTTGAAAGCTATATTAAACAAGTTAACTCCTCAGAATTTTGATAAGCTTTTTGAGCAAGTAAAAGCTGTTAATATTGACAATGCAGTAACTCTCACTGGTGTCATCTCACAAATCTTTGAGAAGGCTTTGATGGAGCCTACCTTTTGTGAAATGTACGCCAATTTCTGTTCACATCTGGCAGCTGAGTTGCCTGACTTTAGTGAAGACAACGAGAAGATAACTTTTAAGAGGTTATTATTGAACAAGTGCCAAGAAGAATTTGAAAGGGGTGAAAGAGAGCAAGAAGAAGCTAACAAGGCTGATGAAGGTGATGTCAAGCAGTCTGTTGAAGAAAGGGAAGAGAAACGAACCAAGGCAAGAAGACGCATGTTGGGTAATATTAGATTGATTGGAGAACTATATAAGAAGAAAATGTTGACAGAGAGAATTATGCATGAGTGCATCAAGAAGTTATTAGGTCAGTATCAGGATCCTGATGAAGAAGATATTGAAGCTTTGTGCAAGCTGATGAGTACGATAGGGGAGATGATTGACCATCCCAAGGCCAAGGAACATATAGATGTGTATTTTGAAAGGATGAAGCTATTATCAAACAACATGAATTTATCTTCTAGGGTGAGGTTCATGTTAAAAGATGCCATTGATTTGAGAAAGAATAAATGGCAACAAAGGAGGAAAGTTGAAGGTCCTAAGAAGATTGAGGAGGTACATAGAGATGCATTGCAGGCTCAAGCTGGTAGGTTGGGTCGTGGTCCAGGAAGCAATCCAGCTAGAAGGAACCCTATGGATTTCGGTCCAAGAGGGTCATCTATGATACTCTCTCCTAACGCACAGATGGGTGGACTGCGTGGGCCTCCCCCTCAAATTCGCGGGTATGGTATACAGGATGTTCGCATGGATGAAAGGCAACCTTTTGAGGCTAGGATCCTGAGACCTTTAGGTGATGATTTAACACTGGGACCCCAGGGTGGTCTTGCCCGAGGAATGTCCATAAGAGGTTCAACTGCAGTTTCAGGTTTTACTGGTCCTAATGGTTTTACTAATTTATCAGAGGCCTCACCATACAATTCTAGGGAGGACCACACACCAAGATATGTCCCGGACAGATTTACCGCTCCAACTGCTTATGATCAATCAAATGCCCAAGAGCGTAGTATCACTTATGGTAACAGGGATTTTAGAAATGCAGACAGGAATCTTGACAGACCTGTTCTAAATTCACCACCTGCTCGTGTGCAAGGGATAACAGTCTCCCAAAATACTTCTTCTGAGGGGGTTCTGTCAGAAGAAAGATTGCTGGACATGTCCATGGCAGCAATAAGAGAATATTATAGGTACTTCTTTCTCCTTGTGCTTGGAATTATATCCCCTTTTTTTCAGCTAGTGGAGTTTGTTGAGTAAGTCTGAGTAGCAATATAGCATGATAAACTTCACGAGGTATTAGTTCTTAAGTAATATAAATCTATAATCCTTAGTATGCTGAACTTGTCCTGATTCATGTGAAAATCTGTTTCACTTAATCACCCAACTTATACTAGTCAAACAAATTATCTCTCTTGAAAAAGAATCTTTAATGGTTTGGTTCATATGATTTTCTGTCATTATTTTTTGTTGAAATTGCATGGTTTTGAAGGCATAACATAATGTCCTGAAAATGTTTATAATGGGGAACTTGATATCATTTGTACACGATGAATAGTATTGTTGTTTCATAAATACTGGCTTGTACAGAAATTAAATCATAATTTCTAATGATAGTAAATGAGAACAAATTATATATTTCGTGTGCATGTTGGGTTTATTTAGCCTTTTGTAATGGCTATATTAATAGTGGATCAGATAGGAAGTAAAATACCTGGGAGGATAAGTTGTTTTGTCTGGATGTTTGAATGCAAAAATATCTTGGTGGGTCTTACAGCCTAGACCTGAAGTTCATAGATTTTGCATTGCTGTTTCCTTTTAAAATTTAACCTGGTTCAATGGGCTATATAATCGTGCTGTTTGAAGGATTTTATTTCTTATATTCTTTTGCACAACCATCATGTTTTAATCAACATAGTTGATTAGGTAGTCAAATGTTACAGTGATTAGTGCATAATTTTCAATCTGTCCCTTGACTGTGTAATAGCTTCTTGTGGGACCTCCAGCACTGTCTGATACCATATTTGATGTGCCTAATTTATTACCATATTCTGAAGGGAGTTGATTGTTCGAATGGGTGTACTGTCTGAAAAAATTGTCTGCAACTTTTTTTGTCTTAACTGTTAGTTTTATCATCTGATTGTCTTGTTATGTCTTGTCATTGTAACTTCTGAGTCCTGAAACCTGTCTCAGTTAATTACAGCCCCTTGGTTTTTGTCAAAAGGTCAAAATTTTCAAGTTGTTTTTCCTATTTAGTTAGTGTCTTTTTATTTATTTATTTTGGGACATTTACTGGGCCTGTGGTTCCTTGTGGTTTAAGACCACTTTTTTTTGGATAAAAGAAGAATCATTAACAAGAAGAGAAAAATAATGCAAAGAGAAAATGAGGACAAGAGATTCTGACAAAATCAAAACATCAAAGCTTCTCAATCACATAGCATATCAGAGATGGAAACCCCACTAAAAAGGTCACGTGCTTTACATCAAATAGATGCCAGACATCTAATCTTATCCCTCAAAACCAGCTTATCTGATTTTCTGCTGTTAAAAGTGAGTGAGTTAATCAAGTACACCAAATAACTGTAAAGACATCACATTGCCATATGGAGTTGGCAATGTGCTGTCCTTGCAATTAGGGATTAGGAATTAGGGAGTCATCTGATTTGGGAAAAAGTACATGAAAGAGTCTGTCACTGTAGTCCTTGCCATTTGCATGATACTTAGCAGGGGAAAAAAGTCCTCAGGTTTGATGAACTAATAACTGTGATGTATAAACAAACTTGAGGAGTGAAAAGATTATTTTGGATGTATAAATGAAAATGGGCAAACCATGGAGGTAATGCGATTATCTTCATAATTTTATTGAACTGTGCTTGTTGCTACAAAGATATTGCTGCTACAATGTCATTTTTGGTGCAAATTCATATAGATGTTGGAGAGATGTTTGATGATAAAAATTTAAGGGTGAACTATAAAAAAGGAACACGAAAGATTTTGTCACTGACAAAATCAGCCACGAAAGATGTTTTTCACAAATTCACCCACGAAAGATTGTATAATTTTGACAGAATGCACGATCTATTGCATTCGTAGAGTTTGACTAAAGATAACAATTGGTTTATTTTGTCAAACTTATACAATCTTTCATGAGTGAATTTGTCAAAAACATCTTTGGTGGTTGGTTTTGTCAGAATAAAATCTTTCGTGTTCCTTTTTTATACTTTATCCATAATTTAATGTTAGGGTTCTAGTTATTATGTCTATATTTTAGTGTTACAGTGATTGATTTATTTTAGTTATTCTGTCACAAGTATTTGACTGCAACTTGCTCAATTCAGTGCTAGAGATGTGAAGGAAGTTGTTTTGTGCATCAAAGATTTGAACTCTCCTAGCTTTCATGCTTCCATGGTCTCTATATGGGTCACGGACTCTTTCGAGAGAAAGGACACAGAGAGAGATCTTTTGGCCCAACTACTGGTCAACCTTGTTAAATCTCAGGATGGCACCTTGAGTCAAGCCCAACTAATCAAAGGGTGAGATTTATGTTTTTATAGTCTGATGATTAGTAGAGAAAATCTGTTATTGCGAATAAAGAAAAAATGTAATTCATTCCTATATATCTTGGCTAGGTTTGAATCTGTTCTCAGTACTTTGGAAGATGCGGTTAACGATGCCCCCAAAGCAGCAGAGTTTCTTGGCTGCATTTTTGCCAGAGCTATAACAGAGCATGTAGTCTCCTTGAAGGAGATTGGGCAGCTAGTATATGGCGGTGGAGAGGAACCAGGCAGGCTCTTGGAAACTGGACTTGCGGCCAATGTTCTTGGAAGCACCTTGGAGTTCATAAAATTGGAGAAGGGCGATGCTGTTTTAGGTGAGATCCGGACAAGCTCCAACTTGCACTTGGAGACCTTCCGGCCACCAGAACCTATTAAATCAAGGAAGTTAGAGAAATTTATTTAGAGGATAGAGATGCTCGTAATATCCTTTTTTAACAGAGGGAGGAAATTATTTATGTCTAGGGTTTTTAGGATACTCAAATTTGCATAAATGGTTTTCTCCTTGCGGGTGGGTGGGGAGAATTATACGTATGGGATTGTGTCAAAATATTATTTTGGTGGCGTCACTGCAATCATAACAGGTTCAATTAAGCAGCAAAATTCTAGCCTGAGTTATTCATTTTATGTCATACGGGGAGGAATAATGCTTGATGATAATTCTCTTAACCCTTGATTAATTTAGATAGTAATAAAAAAGGAACAATTATGCTACATGTACATTAAAGCCAACAAAATCAGTCAATGAATTAAATAATGTATGTTTATATTATGTGTAATTAATATTCTACAATACACAACCTTTATTATACTATATATTATTTTCACTTCCTGAAATATTTCTCAATCAAATTAAAATAAAAAATATTATCTGATCTCTCAAAATCTTTTAGATATACAGAATCAACATCAAATAAATAAGAATGTACATACTAAAAGAAAGATAATACATGTACTAAAATAAAATGGATTACATGTATCATTGAAATAATAAGAGCTTAATTTTGATGTCATCTAATCAAAATATTCTGTTCGTGTGATTTTTTAAGTAATAAGAAAGAAAAAATATCAATACCAAAAAAAGAAAAAAAGAAAAAATACAGTTATGGCTGATGTGACAGCACATGATTGAATGACTGTGTAAAAAAATTGTACACTGTCAGTAGATGAAAATTAAATCCAAATCCCCTATTATTCTAAAACACAACCTTCAAATTGTGGTTGCGACACGTTTTCATTCACTGTGCATCTAATACTTCCAAATATGTGCGTCTATGCAACGACGCGTGTTCCACTACCACTTGACCGCTTAGGTTAGTCCATGCATAACGCAAAATGCCAAAAAAAAAAAAAAACCAATGAGCCCCTGCAATCGTACACCACTTGGGTTACCCGTCTGTTTCTTGCAGGTACATCCATACCATTAACACTCCAATTTCAAAATTCAAATTTCAAATTTCAAATCTTAAATTCAAATTTTCATTGTATCCATCTCTCCCATGTAACCTCATTCTCACACATTCATATCTACCCAGTTCAGCCTCTGTACTCATCATCTTCATTTGGCAAACTCACTTTTGCTTTCTTCCCATGGATATTTCGAGCTTATTTGTCGTAAGCTCTAGCAGCTTCTTCAGCAGTATAGAAGGTTGCGAGCCAAACGCGAACCCATTCGCAAATCTATGGAGCCCATTTTCCGAATGGACGCTTCTTTATCTCTCTGTAAAGATTCCTCCTCTGCCTTATCGACCAAGGAGGTACCTTACCATCCCCATCACGAATGCTCTTTTTTACTTACCCTATTTGTTTTAATTTTTTCGTGCCTGGGAATTTTTCTATTTTATCTGCAAGTTTTAATTTTTTTTTTAGAGTAAACCTCCAAGTTGGTCCCTGACAATTTTCGCGGTGGACAAGGTAGTCCCTGACATTGAGAAATTGACAAGTTAGTCCCTGACAATTTCAATCTTCGGACAAACGTTAGTCCCTAAACGGTTTCCATTATTTCGAGGGACCAATATGGCTTATTTATTAATTGTTAGGGACTAATAAAAGAAATTTAATAAGAATGATTCCTATAAATTATGATATGAATATTGACTCATATTCATTCTAATTATGTATTAATTCCAAGCTACATATAACTACTCCGGTAAATATTAAGTCTCTATTTGGATATATTACTATCAAAAAGCAAATATGTTGGGTAATTTTCCAATTGAAAAAGTAATTACTTTGCTATAGAAAATAATTACATGCATATAATTATTTGTCGGTAACTATCACGGTGATTACTTGATTTATATATATAGAGTCGAAGAGGGGTATTATTGATACATATAATAATATTTTGAGTACTAATGTTATATGTATATCATAAACATGTGGATTAATATTATATATATAGAGTCCTAGACATGCAATCGATGCTATAAATTTATTGGCTTATTTTAAAAGGATTATATATTCAATAATGTGGATGTTCTCATAGTTTCTGGAAAAATTAAATAATATATAATTTATATGTATCAGAGTCTGTCCAGCTTTTGCTATAACAAACATGTCAGTCATATATATAAACGTACCTGATCATCATGCTGAGCTAGTGTATGTAACTAATTATTAATTTTTGAATCTTATATATACATATATATACTTGTTGCTTTCATTCTCCCCAAACTGTTTAATATCGTATCTTCATTAACATAAACTATATATTTATTGCATCTAGGAAAACTTAATTAAATTCCTATACACTGAACATACTAAAATGTTGTTACTTTTTCGATTGGAAAATTACCCAACATATTTGCTTTTGATAGTAATACATCCAAATAAAGACTTAATATTTACCGGAATAATTATATGTAGCTTGGAATTAATACATAATTAGAATGAATATGAGTTAATGTTCATATCATAATTTATAGGATTCATTCTGAGTAAACCCCCAAATTGGTCCCTGACATTGAGAAATTGACAAGTTAGTCCCTGACAATTTCAATTTTCGGACAACCGTTAGTCCCTAAACGGCTTCTGTTAGTTCGAGGGACCAATATGGCTTATTTATTAATTGTTAGGGACTAATAAAAGAAATTTAATAAAAATGAATCCTTTAAATTATGATATGAATATTGACTCATATTCATTCTAATTATATATTAATTTCAAGCTACATATAACTACTCCGGTAAATATTAAGTCTCTATTTGAATGTATTATTATCAAAAGACAAATATGTTACGTAATTTTTCAATTGAAGTAGTAACAACATTTTATTACTTTGCTGTAGAAAATAATTACATGCACCATAAAATCAACTATAATTGCGATTGCATTTCAGTGATGTACAAATTCAACTAAAAAAGTATTAGATAAATGCTTTTATGTACACCATAAAATCAGTCACCATTAGCCATCATATATAATAATTCAACATTTTAAAATTAGTAATTAAATTTTTAAAATATTGGATTAATGTCTAATAATAAAAGTTAGATTATTAGTTTCCAAATATTAAATTATTACACACATGATAACTAATTTTATGATTGTTCACACCTCGGATTGTGACCCAATCCGGCGGCCCAATTCGAGACTTCAATAATGAGCCCAAAGAAGGCCCAAGGTCGGACCTCGGACCCCACGATGGGCGAGTCCAGATCAGGGCCCATTAAACCTTCAAGGCCCAATAGCAATCAGAGGCCCAAAGGACTTGGATCCGGAGCAGGACCCGGTAACCGACCCGAGACCCGACCCGAGGTCGGATAAGATTAAGCCCGATTAGGGCGGCGATCAGAAGCGAGCAGATAAGCGATGCCGAGAAATCCGGAGCCACGATCGACACGACGCGGGACGCCCTAAAGCGCCACAGAAAGCGGGAAAGCCGTTATCCCGAGTCGTGCAGCGTGAGCGGCACGGAAGCGGCTCCAATCCCCCTCTATAAATAGGGTGTCCCATCACAGTATCAGGTACGCTTTCAGTTGAGTTCTCACGCTTATACTGATATTGACTTAAGCTTCGGAGTCCTTTCAGGGAAAACACCCCCAGCACCTTGGAGAGTTGCTGTGCGAGGAGTCAGATTCCGGCGACAGTTCATACCTCAGTCAAAGGTACGGAACATTGGCGCCGTTGCCGGGGATCCACCACAACACTTTTTGAGGTCGGTTTACCTTCTAAGGGACCGAAGCGAACACGAGAAACTGGCTAGAACAAAGTCTACCGCACGCCTCGTCCACCCAAAAGAACCAGGATACCGGATGGAAGGAACGCAGGACGGGAACTGTGAAACGGTCCACGAGACCGACCAATCTCAACCTCAGCCCCCATGAATCAGAATGAGTTGAACCTCGGAGGAGCAGAGGGAGCTGAAGCTGAACAGCAACCCAACAAGGTTGTGGGAAACAATGAGGTCGGACCCTCTGTTGACCCCGATGTGCGCCAGAAAATGCAGCTCATCCGGGATCAGCAGGAGAGGCTCCGACTGCTGGAGCAAGAAATGGTGAAACGACTTCCTTTGGAGGACCAACTCCGGAGGGAGGAACGCCGAAACCAGAAGGTGGAGGAAAAACTCCTCCACGAGCGAGAAAAGGTCAAGGACCTAGCCCACCGCCTCCGAAAGCTCGAGCTGGAGCAGAAAGGCCCGGCCAGAAATGGTCGGAATGAGCATTCTCGGGAGAAGAAGCAGGAGCGGCCGAGGTCCGATGAGCAACGTCGGTCTCGGGAACGCGATGATCGCCAAGAAAGGTCGAGAAGATCCTGAGAGAGAGAAAGGGACAGGCAGTCCCAGAATTATAAAGAAGACCGCGAACGCTCCTTTACCTACACCGAGTACCGAAGTACGGGCGGTGGAAAGGGGGGAGGGTTCACGTTCAAGTCTGAGGGGCCGTTGGCCCCACATATCCTGAAATATAAGATGCCCCAAGGTCGGACCCCACCGGGACTCAAGTACGATGGGGACCACCGACCCCGAGGAGCATCTAGAGGCTTTTAAATCCAGGATGGATTATGACGGAGCTGAGGATGAGGAACGATGCCGAGCGTTCCCGATTACTTTGCTAAAGACGGCGTTGAAATGGTATAACCGTCTCCCGTCGAGGTCTATCCATTGCTTTGCCGACCTCGCCGCTCAATTCCTGGCTCATTTCACAACCAGGAAAACAAAGCCGAGGTCAGTTGTGAGCCTCATGAACATCAAGCAGAAGCAGGGGGAGACGCTAAGAGCCTATTTCGAAAGGTTCAATGCTGAAGCGCTCCTGGTAAGGGATTTGCATGTCTCCAATGCAATCACCCTTTTAATCAACGGACTCCGCTGGTCTCCGTTTGCCGAGTCCCTCTCCAGGTCGGAGCCAACGACCATGGAGGAAATTCAGGACAGAGCGGCCGAGTTCATCAGGGCGGAGGAGGCCATGATGGCCAAAATGGAAAGAGAGTCAGCGGAGGATAAGAACGAGGAGAGAAGAGCTGAGAAATCCCGACCTCAGAAGCCTAGGGAGGACAGGCAGAGGTCGGAGAAGCATGATCGGGCCCCTACAAGGGGAAAATTCTCCAACTACACCCCCTTGTCACGATCGATTGGGGAGGTGTACAAGGAGATACAACAGACTGAACGGTTGCCCAGGCCCAGACCAGTAAGAACGAGGGCAAACACAAACCGAGGTCTGTACTGTAGCAACCATGAGCAGCATGGGCATCGGACAGAGGATTGTTACGACCTCCGAGATGCAATTGAAGAATTAATCCGAGCTGGTAAGCTCGCGAAGTACGTAGCTGAGCAGAGGGGCCCGAAGAGAAAGAGGGAGAAAATCCCTGAGGACGAAGGGCGTAACCCGAGAAGCAAAAGAAACAAGCCGGAGGATGAGGCCGAGCCCGAAAACAGCTCCGAGGTGGTGAAGACAATTCACACCATCGTGGGGGGTTTTGCGGGAGGTGGAGCAAGCGCTGCGGCGAGAAAGAGGGCGCTCAAGGAAATAATGAGCGTGGATAAAAAGGAGTTGGCATCGAAAGCACAGAAGAAAGCCCCGGTGCCAATCACCTTCTCCGACCTCGACAACCCCGGAGTAACTGCCGACTACGCAGATCCCCTGGTGGTGTCGGTAATAGCCCGTAACATGGAAATCAGAAGGGTTTTAATCGACACGGGGAGTTCCGCCGAGCTGTTAACGAGGAAAGCCTTTGATGAGATGGGCCTAAAGGACTCCGACCTAAAGGCCTATGACGAAGACCTTGTAGGGTTTTCAGGGTACGATGTGATCAAGCCGGACGGTTACGTCACCCTGTATCTCACTTTGGGCACCAAGCCACTAATGAAGACTGTGGAAGTAGACTTCATAGTGGCGAGGATCAACTCTGCCTACAATATGATCATGGGTAGGCCCAAACTGTGTAAGCTCGGAGCAGTGGTGTCGGTGCCCCACCTGGTCATGAAGTTCCCTACAGAAGATGGCAAGGTCGTCACAGTGAAGGGGTGCCAGGTGACAGCTCGGAAATGTTACATCAATAGCCTGCAGGTCACTGAGAGGACCAAGGGTGAGGATGGAGAGAAAAAAGAAAAAGAAGAAGAAAAAGAAAAAATAGAAAAAGAAAAAAAAGAGACAAAAATGCCGAGAGTCGAGGTCAACAACGTTGAACTCGATGTGAGATCTCGGAACCCAGTTAGGCTGGAGCTAGAAGACCAGCTGGAGGAAGTGCAGATCGGGGAAACCCCCGAGAAGATTACTCGGATCAGTGCTAACCTAAGTCCTATAGGTAAAGGGGCATTGATCCAGTTTCTCAAGAAAAACGCCGACCTCTTCGCATGGGAAGCAAAGGACATGCCCGGAATCAGCCCCGAGGTCATGAGCCACTAGTTGTCTGTGTACCCAGGCACTAAGCCGGTGCAGCAGAAGAAGAGGAGGATGTCGGAAGAGAAGGCCCAAGCAGTGATCGAGCAAGTTGAAGCACTGCTTAAGGCCGGATTTATCAGGGAGGTCCAGTACCCGACATGGCTATCCAATGTCGTGTTGGTACCAAAGACAAATGGGAAGCTCAGGATGTGTGTAGACTACACCAACCTGAACAAAGCTTGTCCCAAAGACCCATTCCCACTCCCAAGCATTGATAGCTTGGTCGACGCTGCGTCAGGATTCCGATTTCTGTCCTTCATGGACGCTTATTCGGGATACAACTAGATCGCTATGAATCCTGACGATGAAGAAAAGACGACGTTCATCACACCCAGGGCAAACTATTGTTACAAAGTTATGCCCTTTGGTTTGAAGAACGCAGGGTCCACTTACCAGCGGCTCATGAACAGAGTCTTCAAGTCGGAAATCGGAACCAGAATGGAAGTATATATAGACGACATGCTGGTAAAAACAAGAAAAGAAGAGGACACGATCTCCGATCTGGAAGTCGTTTTCGGAATGCTGAGAAGCCATGGAATGAGGCTGAACCCTCTTAAGTGTGCCTTCGCTGTTGAAGCCGGGAAATTCCTGGGTTTCATGTTAACCCAGAGAGGTATCAAAGCGAACCCAGAAAAGTGCAAAGCCATTCTGGACATGAAGAGCCCGACCTCCGTAAAAGAAGTTCAGAGGTTGACGGGTCGGTTAGCTTCGTTATCAAGATTCCTCCCGCTGTCAGCTCGAAAATCTCTGCCGCTATTTGAGCTATTGAAGAAAAAGACTGATTTCAGTTGGACCCCGGATTGCGAAGAAGCTTTCCAAAGCTTCAAACAATTCCTGGTGGCTCCCCCGATCCTGTCTAAACAAGAGGTCGAAGAGGTGTTATACCTCTACCTCTCGGTAGGAGAGCTGGCGGTTGGAGCGGTGCTAGTAAGAGAAGAAGACAGAATGCAGAAACCTATCTACTTCGTGAGCAAGGCATTGCAAGGTCCCGAGGTCCGATATCCGAAGTTAGAGAAGGTTGCATTCGCATTGATCACAACCGCAAGAAGGCTAAGGCAATATTTCCAGGCCCATACAGTGGTAGTAAGAACAAATCACCCTATGAGGCAGATTCTACAGAAGCCCGATCTGGCTGGACGAATGGTGTCGTGGGCAGTAGAGCTTTCCGAGTTCGACCTTATATTCGAACCTCGGAATGCAGTCAAATCGCAAGCCTTAGCCGATTTTGTAAGGGAGATGGTAGATGAAGAAGATGAAGAGGTCCAGTGGACCCTGTTTGTTGATGGGTCGTCAAACCTAAAAGGCAGCGGAGCTGGCATCATCCTAGAAAATAACCTAGGAATCCAAGTGGAGATGTCGGTCAAATTCGAGTTCCGAGCTTCCAACAATCAAGAGGAATATGAAGCCTTGATTGCTGGGTTGAAGTTAGCAAGTGATCTCGGAGCTCAAGAACTCACTATCTGTAGCGATTCGCAGATTGTGGTTTCTCAAATCGGGGGCGAATACCAGGTCCGAGATGAGCAACTAAAAAAGTACCTACAGATAGTAACTGAGTTACTAAAGCCACTGCAAAAAGCCGAGGTAAAATACATACCTCGAGAAGAGAATGCCGGAGCTGACGTGTTGTCGAAGCTCGCAAGTACCAGGCCTACAGGGACAAGTAAAACATTAATCCAAGAAACCCTGGAGAGGCCATCAATCGCAGAAGCACAAGAAGTCGCGGCTATAATAACGTCGCCGAGTTGGATTTTCGAGCTCCTCCAGTATCTCAGGCTCGGAATTCTTCCCGATGATGAGAAGGCCGCGGCAGTGGTGAAAAGAAGAGCCCCATACTACACAGTAGTAGAAGGGCAGCTATACAAAAGAGGGTTCAGCCAGCCACTACTGAAATGCCTAAACGAAGATCAAGCCAAGTATGTCCTCGAGGAAGTCCACGAAAGGGCAGGGGGTAGTCACCTCGGAGGCCAAACCCTAGTGCTGAAAGTCATCCGAGCTGGATACTTTTGGCCAACGTTAAAAAAGGATGCGGCCGATTATGTGAAGAAGTGTGTGAAGTGCCAAGAACACAGTCACCACTACAATGCGCCTCCCGAGGAGATGACCCCGATTTTGGCATCGTTGCCCTTTGATAAGTGGGGCATAGACTTGCTCGGGCCCTTCCCAACAGCTCCGGGCTTGGTGAAGTACTTGGTAGTAGCTATTGATTACTTCACCAAGTGGATCGAGGCAGAACCTCTACGCACAATAACGGCGGCTCAATGTCGGAAGTTCGTCTGGAGGAATATCATAACTCGTTTCGGGGTCCCAAAGGTCATAATCTCAGACAACAAAACGCAGTTCACTGACAAGAAGTTCCGAGAATTCCTGCTAGGATGGAACATTGAGCACAAGTTCACTAGTGTAGAGCACCCCCAAGCTAATGGGCAGTGCGAAGCTGCTAACAAGGTAATCCTAAGGGGATTGAAGAAAAGGCTCGACGAGGCAAAAGGATCTTGGGCAGAAGAGCTCGAGAGTGTCCTATGGGTCTACAAAACGACGCCGCACTCTACTACGGGAGAAAGTTCTTTCAAGCTCTCCTATGGTAGTGATGCTATGATCCCAGTCGAGCTTGGAGAGCCGAGCTTCCAAGTTATCAGCTACAAAGAAGCTCGAAACTCGGAGGCAAGGGAGGCAGAGCTCTACACGGTTGAAGAAGATCGGGACGCAGCCAAGATCCGAGAAGAAGCCCTCAAACAAAGGGTGGCAAGAAGATACAACCAAGGAGTGGTCCCGAGAAGGTTCAAGAAGGGCGATTTCGTCCTGCGAAGAGCAAACATCGGAGCTCCAAACCCGGGAGAAGGGAAGCTGGCCGCCAACTAGGAAGGGCCATATAGAGTGAAAGAGACCCTAGGAAAAGGGGCTTACAAGCTAGAAACCCTAGAAGAAAAGGAGGTTCCGAGGTCGTGGAATGCCACGAACCTTAGGAAATTTTATATTTAAATTTTATTCATGTAATTTGTGGTACCTCAGTTCGTACTCTTTCCTACCACGGGATTTTGCCCTAAGGAGGGTTTTGCCCGGGAGGTTTTAACGAGGTGAGCTTGAGAAGACATTAATAAAGTATTCTTTTCGACATTTACTTGTTTGTTTTATTTGAAAAGTTGGAAATGTTTACCTAGCGTTAAAACCTGAGTTGGTTAAGACCCCGAGTTGGTCAAAACCCGAGCTGGTTAAATGGTTGATTAAATTAAAAAACCCAAGTTGGTTAAGACCCCGAGTTGGTCAAAAACCCGAGTTGGTTAAATGGTTGATTAAATTAAAAAACTCAAGTTGGTTAAGACCCCGAGTTGGTCAAAAACCCGAGTTGGTTAAATGATTTATTAAATTAAAAATCCAAGTTGGTAAAGACCCCAAGGCGGTCGGAACCCGAGATGATTAATTAAGCGAACCTGAAGAGGTCACCGCGATTAAAAAGCTAAGTTAAATAAAGCTAAGTTAAATAAAGCTACAAGCGTGGAGTAAATAAAACCATTAAAATTCTGCATATATCTAAGTATTGTAAGCCGGCACGAACCCCAAGAAGAGGAACCCGGAAAATATAAGAAGTACAAAAACAAAACCGGCACGAACCCACGAAGGGGAACCCGGGCAAAGTAATCAAAATGTGAAGGCAAAATAGAAATTGTCATTTACAAAGCAACAGAGGTCAGACATCAGGAGAATCTACAACAACGGTGTCAGAAACGGGGTTTGGAATCTTGGCTCCAGGGGAAGTCTGGGCAGCGGGGACCTCGGAGTCGGTAGGAGGGAGTGGTTGTGTTTCCTCAGGGGAGTTGGGGTCAACTACGATCAACTTCCCGTCCTCGATCTTGGTGTACATACCGACTTGACCAAGATCGAGGTCGGGGGCTATGATCCGAACCTGGTCCTTGATGAATTGGGCCACAGCCAACGTTGAATCCACCAAGGTAGCCTGCAGTCCCTCCACTTCATTCTCGAGCTTGGAAATGCTTTGGGTTGAGGAAAGACGCAGGTCGTCCAGCTCTCCCGTCAGCTCATCAATCTTCCTCTTCCCCTAGTTCAGCTCCGAGACCAGACTCCTCTGGCTGCCTCCGAGGCTTTCAGCTCACCATGAGTAAAGGAGAGCTCCTCCTCGGAGGCCTTCAGCTTCTCCTCCGCCTCCCTGAGACGAGCTTCGAGGTCCTCCACCCTCTTGTTGCTTGTTTCTTGGGCCTCGTGGAGGGCGTCGAGCTCTTCCTGAACACCATGACCCAGGACGGCCAGGGGCTCCATATGGCGAAGGACGGTAACTGTCTTCACCAAAGCTCGTTCGCTCCATCGGAGGAAAGTGCGGATGTCTTCCGCCCCCTCCAGCTCAGCAACACCCGCCGAGTTGTACATTTCTCGGTCTATCAGGGCCGGGAAGTTATAATCTTTGTGGAAAGGGGAGAGGACGGAAGAATCGCCTTGGTCGTACTTCTTCTTCTTCCGAACCTCCGAGGGACCAGACTCGCCAAGGTGGGAACCCTCGTCAAGCGCCAAGGCCTTGCGCTTGGAACCAGGGGGAGGAGGAGCAGCAGTAGCCAACACAACGGGCCCCGAGGCAGGGGTAGCCGAAGTGGCAGCGGAGGAGGAGGCCTTTGTGCCCGACCCACTGGCGGCTGTCTTCTTTTTCTTCTGGGACAGGCAGAGGGCTCGGATGGCGTCGAGATTGGCAGCGCCCGACATGGTGCCTGAAAAAGAGGAAGAAAACATCAAAGTAAGCAGAGGCAAGGAAAATTATATAAAGCGAGTACATGGAAATGAGATTACCGATCTCTTTTGAGAAGTCGGAGACGCTACCCCTAATAAGTTTTTTAAGAACAAGATTTTTCTCCCAATGACAATCAAGGAAGAGTCGGGTGAGGCCAAACTCAGCTGGGGTTAGGTCCTCGTCTTTGAGGGCAACCGCGTAGAGATGGCGATGCCAATACAGAGGAAATCGGGGAGTACCCTTCTTGTACAGCCAGAAGGGGTAGGTGTTCTCTGCGGCAGAAACCCGGAAGTACACCTCCTTGAAATTATGGACTGAATCTTCAAAGAGGGTGAAAACTTTCCTGCCAGCACAGGCTCGGAAAGAAACCCATCCTTCGGCTCCATGAGGAAGGATGGATTCGAAGAGGTAGTAGAAAGTCTTGATGAGAGGAGGGATCCCGAGATGGTTGCATACCCTCTCATAGCCTCGGACCATGGCCCAAGAGTTGGGATGAAGCTGAGACGGGGCAACTCCCGGAGTTTTCAGAATCCGCATCTGGAAATCGGAGAACGGGATGCGAATCCCGATCCGAGTGAGTAGGATGTCATATATGTAGAAGAAGTCCCTGGGCTCTTGCCCGTTCTTAAAAGGGACCCTCTCATCGGCTGAAGGGGCTTCAATCAAGTATTGTTCCTGAGCTCCCTCAGCGAAGAACCGATCCTGAGATTGGACAGCCGAGGCGTATGTGTCCTCGACCACGGAGACAATTCCGAGAGCCTCCTCCCCGGCCCAGTTGTACTCGTCGTTTAACAGAAGAGGGCGGTGAAGCTCGGGCTTCGGACGCTTACCCATTTACCTACAAAGGAAACCATTTAAAATAGTTTAGAAACTGTTCTCGGAAATCGGGGTTTGACGTTTTAAAATGGTTTCCAATGAAAGGAAAAAGGGGGCATATCGGATCCCGATTAAGGGTAGCCGAGCTCCGACGTCACCGCTCCGAACAAAGAAAACATAAAAGGAGTATCCTATAGATCAGACCCAAACAGAACCCCGAGCTGGGGCATCCGAGGTCCGATGTAACGTATCCAGAAACATGGCAAAAATAAAGGGCGAAAAAGGGCGAAAATGCTCTATCGTAACCTATGCCAGGAACAACAATGGGAAAAAGGAAAAATGCATGTATAATCTGTATAAACCTAAAAGAAGTCTCCAAAACCTAGGAAATGGGTGGCACAGACGCAGTAAGGAAGGCGAGAAAAAACGCCATAACCAAAAACATCAAGCAAGGAACAAGAGAGAATGCAAGAAAGTTACAAAGAAGGAAAACTTACTTAATTCAAAGAAAAGGAAGTGACCAATGGTGATAGATGAAGAAGGTGGCGAGAGCTCTGAACCTCCGGACGGTGGCGCGCTTCTGAGTAGGGAGTGACACACGGCGGAGAGTGAAGGAAGCGGAGAGAAGAAATCGCAGAAGGAGAAGAGTTTGAAAGAGGAAGAAGGAGAACAGTGACCCCCCTAGGCGGTATTTATACCGCCAAAAGGACAGGGGCAAAAGCATCATTTCGCGTCCCGAGCAGGGGCATTTTAGACATTTCACAGGCAAAAGCAGGGGCAGTTTTGGAAGTCGCAAAACTCATCTCGGAGACGTTTCGTCTCCAGCCGACACGTGTCACGCATCGAGCGGCACGATGGGACGTGAAAAGACAGGCGTCAGAGAGAGGGTGGTGTGGATTTCGAGGCGCCTCTTGGTGTTTCAGCTCGAACCTCGGGCTACGCCCGAGTTCCGAG
This sequence comes from Aeschynomene evenia, assembly GCA_013621005.1. Lineage (NCBI taxonomy): Eukaryota > Viridiplantae > Streptophyta > Magnoliopsida > Fabales > Fabaceae > Aeschynomene > Aeschynomene evenia. The sequence goes on from CM024268.1 coordinate 19,831,274, forward strand.
CTGAGGGCAATGTTCACACCTCGGATTGTGGCCCAATCCGGCGGCCCAATTCGAGACTTCAATAATGAGCCCAAAGAGGGCCCAAGGTCGGACCTCGGACCCCACGATGGGCGAGTCCAGATCAGGGCCCATTAAACCTTCAAGGCCCAATAGCAATCAGAGGCCCAAAGGACTTGGATCCGGAGCAGGACCCGGTAACCCACCCGAGACCCGACCCGAGGTCGGATAAGATTAAGCCTGATTAGGGCGGCGATCAGAAGCGAGCGGATAAGCGATGCTGAGAAATCCGGAGCCACGATCGACACGACGCAGGACGCCCTAACGCGCCACAGAAAGCGGGAAGGCCGTTATCCCGAGTCGTGCGGCATGAGCGGCACGGAAGCGGCTCCAATCCCCCTCTATAAATAGGGTGTCCCATCACAGTATCAGGTACGCTTTCAGTTGAGTTCTCACGCTTATACTGATATTGACTTAAGCTTCGGAGTCCTTTCAGGGAAAACACCCCCAGTGCCTTGGAGAGTTGCTGTGCGAGGAGTCAGATTCCGGCGACAGTTCATACCTCAGTCAAAGGTACGAAACAATGATATATATATAACATTACTACTCAAAATATTATTGTATATATGCATCAATAATACCCCTTTTCGACTATATATATATATTGCTAGAATCAAGTAATCAACCGTGATAGTTACCGACAAATAATTGTATGCATGTAATTATTTTCTACAGCAAAGTAATAAAATGTTGTTATTTCTTCAATTGAAAAATTACCCAACATATTTGTCTATTGATATACATCCAAATAGAGACTTAATATTTACTGGAGTAGTTATATGTAGCTTGGAATTAATATATAAGTAGAATGAATATGAGTCAATGTTCATATCATAATTTAAAGGATTCATTCTTATTAAATTTCTTTTATTAGTCCCTAACAATTAATAAATAAGTCATATTGGTCCCTCGAACTAACGGAAGCCGTTTAGGGACTAACGGTTGTCCGAAAATTGAAATTGTTAGGGACTAACTTGTCAATTTCTCAATGTCAGGGACTACCTTGTCCACCGCGAAAATTGTCAGGGACCAACTTGGGGGTTTACTCGATTCATTCTTATTAAATTTCTTTTATTAGTCCCTAACAATTAATAAATAAGCCATATTGGTCCCTCGAAATAACGGAAACCGTTTAGGGACTAACGGTTGTCCGAAAATTGAAATTGTCAGGGACTAACTTGTCAATTTCTCAATGTCAGGTACTACCTTGTCCACCGCAAAAATTGTCAGAGACCAACTTGGGGGTTTACTCTTTTTTTTATTTGGATGTGTTATTCGTTGCTTCACAGAAAATTGAGGTGGAGGTGATGCATCTAAGCTTCACGGCTGCGGCTGCAACTTTGATGTTTGTCGCCGCAGGTTAGTGGTCGAGGGAAGAGATGAACCGATGGGTCTCGCAGTTACGTTGCTATTGGTGGTTCGACATCAGTGAGGGAGACGATTCCATGGATGTTGTTGCTGTCCTATACCGATGGGGCAGTCAGGAAGGTGGCGATTTGCGGTGGCAGTATCGAGTGATGATGCTGATGTAGATTATTATGGCAATTTTAGGTGAGTTTTTATCTCCTTCCTCCATATATTCTCTGCATGTATTGCTGCTCTGATTTTTTGTTTGGTTTTGGTGATGAGGATGATAACGGTGGTGATTTGTGATGATGATGGAGATGAAGGTGAGGTAGATGATGATTCTGCCTTTTCGTAACACTTCTCTTATTTTTTATTTTGATTATTGAAATATGAGTTTGGTGTTGGTTTGATTGCATATGGTCTGCAAATCTTGGAGTCTCTTATAAATAGACCCTTTATCTTTGTATTTTTTCTTCACATTTTAGTGTTATTTTGCTGTGTAACTTGCTGTTATTGTTCTTATTCTCATTGTAGATAAAAAAACATATTCTCTAACTTGACCCTGTAGTAAGTCAATTTGTTCATGATTAATACTGATAGAATTCCTTATCTTCACCTTCTAGAGCAACCTGAACATTTTCCCAGATGCAAAAGCTCCAAGGAGGAGGTTCCTAACCGTGTTTGACATAGCCAACCTTTTACTTTTTTATTTACTATTATAAAATGAGTTATATTGCAGATCTGGGAGAAATATGTTTAAGAAGTTCTTAAAGGTGCTGAATACTGATGCATAAATGACTTCTCTTTTTAGATTTCTAGGGCTTTGAAAAGGGCTGAATGATTTCTCCATTGTTATCCATTTTTAGGTAACGGCTAAGAAGTCTTGAGTGGTGGCAAATTTGGAGATGCAACCCGTTGTGGATCAAAAGATAACATCCATCCAGCAATAACTTTTATTTTTTAACCTTCCAGAAGTTCCTATGCTTGGTACTTTCCATGTCTAAGTTCCAAATCTGGTTTCTTTGTTGTGATGATACCTCCTCCTGCTCCCCGGCATACATCCAGAAAATACAGTCTCAGATCTCTCCTTTACCTTCATTGCGGCTGCTGCCGCTTTACATGATTCCCATGCCATTGCTGTGCCGGCTCTGTGCTTCAATGGTGGTGGATGTGATCGAGGATATATGGTGATGGTGGGTTTAGCGACACTCTTCTTCTAATCTCTGCTTTGTATTTTTAATCATTTTATTCATTATTATTTTTGTTTACTTTGTTCTGATGATTTTTTTAAAATTTATTTTTTAAAAGATCATTGACGCGAGAATGGTTCTGGCTGTATAGTGGCAGAGGATACTAATTAATTTCCACCATTTCCTCAACCACTGGCACCAGTCGTCAACTAGATAGTGGTATTTTTTTGAACTTTATTTTTTATGGTACCATCGATTATTATTCGTGTGTTTGGGTTTTTATTTGATGTTGCATTTTGCTCATTTTGTTTTATAATTATTTTCTTGTGTTTAGCTTTTTGCTTTCAAGGGCAAAACTAATGAGGATAATAATATGCTCATTGCAGGTCGTAATTTGTATCTCTCTTTCACTTGGACGCAAGCTAAGGTTGTACATGTTTTTAGGGATTGTTCATTGTGCATCCTTTCTAGGCTGTTTTGGTTGCTTCTTGGACCCAATGGGTGTGGAAAATTAATATACCCTCTTGAAGGAATTCACCTACTGCTTCTGAGGTCTGAACAAAAGTGAAAGCTCATATGTTCTCTGATAATATGTTGTAGTGTAATAGTCTGCGTCTTTTGTGCAGTTTCCTCTTGATGACTTAGTTCAATGATTGCTATTTTGTACATATTAATATTTATTTATAATAATATATGCTTTGTTTTGTAGGAGCTGGACCTTATTAGAATGAAACTCAAACTCCGGAGGAAATTACCAATCTTGAACTCAGACTCTGAGCCCTTGATAATTATTCAGAATCAGGGGTGGGTATAGGTTGTTGTTTCTTTTAATATTTTTGCATCTAATTGGATTTTTAAATTATGTGTATTAGTCATAAAAAAAGAAAAGAATATATATCGATAATAATCATAGAATACTAACAAATAAGTACATAATCAGTCTTGGTATATATGATGTTGATTTGCTTTGCTGATATGTTTCATATTTTCTGGTGTGTTAAATAGAGTAGGAAGAGAGGAAATGAAAGTAATGAGTTGTTCTCCTTTTAGTTATTATGTAAACATACATACAAAGCATAAGTTCATTCATATTGTAGTAAGTAAGTAAATAAGTATACATTGTATCATGTGGAAAGAAATTAGATGGCAACTATTCTCATAGAGTGAGAAAGTGTGTGTCTGTGTTCATATTTAAGTATATAGATTGTGTTGATGAATTTTCTTTTTATGCATTTCATTATCACCATTTTCTATTTAAAATAATAACAACAACAATAATAATGCATGTGACACATCAGGTTATGGTTACATGATAATGTTGTTGTATTATATCTACCCGTTGTATGTCCTTTTAATTATGTATGCATGTGCTTTTAATTTTTAACATTGGGTTATACTCACTAACATTATTCCTGGCTAAATATGAATGTGTTAGCATTTTTCATTCAAGGTAAGGTATGCTATAGTGAAGAAATCTGATAAAGATAGTAGAGAGGTTACTTAAGAAAATTTAATTTAAGTTTTGAACCAATCAGTTATGTGTAAAGGACATGAATGACTACTCTATTCTAACTAAGATCCTTTTTAGTGAGTTAATGTTAACCTATGTATCAATTATTGTGTGAGTTTTTCAAAGTCCTTAGTTTCATCTCCTAATAGTATTGTTCTTTTTTTGTAATATCATTTCTTTTTTAATTTGTAGATACTATTTACTTGACACTGATACTCCAGGTAATAAATGGAAGGAGCCACCACAATACAATAATTATTTGTAAAATAAATGGGAGAAAATAGATGATTTTGTTGCTGAAATGATTGTAATTATTGTTTGGCGTATTGGTTGTTTGTAGGGTTGCCTTGCTTTTATATATACACGCATGAAGAGGCAGCTTCCAAGGATATTAGTTTGGTGTGTTCCAAGCTTCCAGCTACTCATTACCTTCTATTAAGGTGAATGGGAGTGATGTTGAGGATCATTCACAAACAGAAGAAACTTGGGAAAAGGAACAATATGATTATATTAATATGAATATGATTGTGAGGATCATGTACAAACGAAAAAAACTTGGATTCCTACCTGTAACACCCGTAGCCCGGGGTTGGCGTACGGCAGATATGGACGATTATAAGCGATGGTCATGATGTGATGATAGGTGATGATACGCGTGATTAGCGTGAGTTATAACCCCACAGCCGGGACGTGCGTGACTTCGAGCACGAGCATGCATACGTAATATGATTAGATTGATGGATGAATGCCCGCAATTTTGTTTTGATGTGTTTAATGAATTGAATGATATATATTGGTGGCATGTGTGCGATTGGTAGGAGTTGTTTGAAACGGCTATGTGTTTGGTATTTTTGAATAAATATGTATGACAAATTATGGTGTTTTTGTGAGTTTTGATATGGTGGTTGATTGTGTGAACCTGAGTGAGTAATTGAGATATTTAGGCACAAATTAATTTGTGAACACGGTGATGAGGTGAATGCAAAGATGTGTTTATTTTTGCCTTACTTGATGTTAAGTAAAGTTGTGATATTGGTGATAATGTATGGTTAATTAATTTTATTTGATGAAGATTGATATTTGATGATGAAATAAGCTATGTGGGGTTGCCTGAGATAGATATATTTTCCGGGACCAAAGTGAATGATGTATGTGTTGGATTTAGGTAAATTTCCTTACTCAGGAGAAAGATCGGTGTTAAGTTTATTCATATATATATATATATATATATATATATATATATATATATATTGAAGTAATATATATATATATAATTATGCGTGATATATTAAAATGCAAAAGGTGCTTATGTGAGTATAACATTGCATATATGTATGTGTACATATTTATGTCTTGTGAATAAAAAGTTTGTATATATATATACACGCGCGCGCGCACATATGCATATACGTGTACATGTATTTGTTTTGTGCGAGTAAATGTTATATATATGCTATAAGTTATTACATAATAATTTAAGTTTGCTTGAGAAGCAAAACAGACTTAATATTATTATTGTAGGAGCTAGAGAACCCCTGAGAGAGGCAATGATCGTTATAAAAATTTGATGAGACCTTAATATTTATTTGAAAGACCCAAATTGGTGTTTTGAAAATAATTAGAAAATATTCCCACCAATATTGGAAAGACATGATTTTAGAGCTATTATTATTGAATTTCATATTTTTCCTGATTTTGGTAAAATTCTTTTAATAGATATATAATGTGAAATTAATAATGTAGCGAGATAATTATTTTGACTTATTGAGAGTCTCATAATATTAAGGAAATTTTCGTAACGATCATATGCCATTTTCTTATTTTAAATATTGGGTGTTTAGTGAGTAATTGAGTAACCTGAGAGAGAACCTGAGCTCGATCCTAAACACAACCGGAACCACTTTTGAGGACCCTGAGCCTTTCCAAAATTTTTAAACTCTCGCCACAAAATTTTAGTTGCAATTTCTTACACACATTCATACTCAAACACATACTCTTACTCACCACCTAAACACATACAACACTCAAATAACACACACCCAACACCCCTAACACCCTTATAATCGTGGCCAGCCCCCCAAACCACCACATAACACAAAACAATTGAGAAAATTCATCCTTCCTGAGCTCCCAAGAAGCTTTTCTCGGCCAACAAGAGGAGGAGCAGAGAGAAGCCATTCTTCATCCCAATTTCTTGCTCTTTGCTTCAATTTAAGGTGAATTACACACTCTATATCTCTTCCTTGATGTTCCCCTTCATTGTTGAGCATTGTATCCTCTGATTCCTTGCTGAGTTTGAGCCCTAAATTTCGAGCTCCATCATGCATGTCACCATAGCTTGCTGAAATTGATGAATGGAGCTCATGGGTGTTCTTGATTATTCAATTTTTGATGCATGCATGTGTGAAATTATATGTTTTCTCATATGAGATTTTTGAGATATAGAGTTTGGGTACTGACCATATTTGTATGTAAGTGTGATTAATGATTTCTAAGTGTTTTGGATGGTTGGGTATGAGTTTTGGGGTGAAAATGAGCTAAAACACGAAATTCCGCGTTTTCTGCAGAAACTGTGAAGTGGGGATCGATCCCCACTACTAGAGGATCGATCCCCATGCTGAAAATCTGTGTTTCTTGCAAAAATTAAAGGGGGGGATCGATCCCAGCCCCTTGGGGATCGATCCCCTGAGGATCGATCCTCTGCACCAGAAAAGTAAAATTTCACCTGTTTTCATCCTATTTCAAGTACAAGTTTTCAAATAATGATTAGGGGGATAATATGCTATTTTAATATGATAAAAATGAGTATGTTGTGATGCTATTTGATCTTAAAAGGGGATGGAAAATATATAAGGCTATGTCTAAAAAACTGTGAGCTTTGTGAGATTTGATGTGGCTGATTGTAGGTTTAAGTTATGTGTATGAGATAAGATTAAATGCTTAAATTTAAAGTAAGAATGATGTATTCATAGAACTCGAACGCTTGTATGTAAGTGTTATGTATCGTTGAATATTAGTATGGAAACTCTTAATTTGGTGAGCTTCAACTTGTGAATTGATAAAATCGAAAAGGGGTAATTGGCAATAATGATGAATGGTATTATGATAAAGTGATAATTTGTATGACGCTGATGTGAGACGATGATGGTTAGTATGAAATAATGATTTATATGAAATGATGAATTATGTATGGCTGAATGAGACAATGACGTTATATGTTAATATGAGATGATGAATTGAGGTGATAATTGTATGTGGATATATGAATGATGTTGGTATGTATTCACTTTGATGTTGGCATGTTAAATACCAAGTAAGGGGATGTGTTAACTTGACACAAGGTGCATGTAAGTGATAATGTATTGTAATGGGATGGTAGTAATCCATGTATGGCTAATTGAGATAAGGAACTATGTAGTGTTGAAATGAGATGATAATAAGTGATTGTATGAAAATAATGAGTTATGGGTTGATATGAATATTTTTGAGCTAGACTGCGATACATATTACATACTGGGACTTAGATCCTAATGCCGGGTAGAGCCTCGAGGTATATTTTACTGGGACGTTAGTCCTAATTAAGGCCGGGCAGAGCCCCTGACATAACTTACTAGGACGTTAGTCCTAAGGCCGAGCAGAGCCCCGTGACATAACTGACTGGGACGTCAGTCCTAAGGCCGGGCGGAGCCCCGTGATACAACCTTCTGGGACTTGGATCCTAATGCCGGGCAGCGCCCCGTGAGCCATACCGCTCGTCGAAGCGAGGAGACTAATCAGTAGTGCCGCTCACCGAGGCGAAGAGAAAAATCGGCTACGACCGCTCACCGAGACGAAGAGAATAATCGGTTAGTTCCGCTCACCGAGGTGAAGAGAAAAATCGGCTACGACCGCTCACCGAGGTGAAGAGAATAATCGCTTAGTGCCGTTCGCCGAGGCGAAGAGAAAAATCGGCTATGACCGCTCACCGAGGCGAAGAGAATAATTGGTTAGTGCCGCTCACCGAGGCGAAGAGAACAATCGGTTTTGACCCTTGCCAAAGCGAAGAGAATAATCGGTAGTGTTGCCCATCGAAGTGAAGATGAATGTCTGGATTGTTGATATGTTTGTGATGGTATGATTAGATGTCCGGGAGATGGGTGTGCATTCGCATTGAATGAGGGAAACACGAGAACTTAGAGAGACCCTAGGTTCCCTTAGAAACGGATCAGTAAGATGTTTGAACCAGTCAAAGTAAGGACTCCGCCTTTTTAGAAAGTAAAGTACCGTTTTATACCCGAGTATTACTTTGACTGGCTAGAATCGATGTTTTCGAGCACGTAGATCCGTGTGCTCTGTGTAACTCACTAAGACGACCCCCGTCTTATTCTATTTCTTTCAATGCTTCGATTCTAGGGTATCGCGGAGCAGCGGATAGCCGTCACTCCCTTCATGACCAAGGGCGAATAGCTTGCTGAGGCAGGCTACACATCGGCCACCGACACCGTGATCGTGACCTCTACTGTCCTGGGGTATTTCAGTTCCTCATCCCGGAGCTTATGATGAAACACCCCCCTTCATGATTTTGATCTTGATTCCATCCTCGCCCCGACAACGATGCCACGATGGGGGAAAACGAGACAAAGGAGTTCGACTCAGAACCGGAAGTAGTATCCTGCCCGGAGGTAGAGTCCCTAGTCAAGGGACCTGAGGTACTTAAGACCAGTGATGGGCGAATGCCAGAGAGGAGACTGAGCGAGCCAGAACCGGGCAATCTGTGATGCAGCCAACTTAGTTTCTTTATGTTCTCGATATTAGACATGTTGTATAGGAATTTCTTTTGTATTTCCCTGTCTGAGCAAGTGTTGTTAACTCCTTGGCAGGATGCCAGACTCTGTAGCTTCACATATTACAAACATCATGTATATATCTTTATCCTTGGCCATTTTATTTATTTATATAATTTGTGTCAAGGTTTCCTTTGTTCATTTGAGATATTATGAGTAATTCCTTTCAGATATATTTTTTGTATATGTATAAGACATGAATCTCGTGACAATCAGATATTTTTATAGTGCACACACACATGTTTATATATTGGTGTTGTATGGCCATGTATATATGGGTCCCCATTTATATTCCTGTCCCCTATCTATTTCTATTCTAGACGCTCTTCCAGGATATCTATTCGTGCAACGAATTCTGATTGGTCATGGCTCTTGAGTTTCGATACCAACGTTTATTCATCATATGGGGTTTTTGGGTGTATGTAACATATCAAGGTGTTAATTATGTTCATGGCATAGTTAACAAATTGGGATGTTACACTACCACCCTAAGCAATGTTTCATGTTTATGACTTAAGAGTTTCACTATCAAGCTTTCAATTCTATTGTATATACTAATATTATTATAGTATAAAAAATTTCAATTCCTCTGCTTCACTCTCTCTGCTCCCTGTTTCATTTCTTGCATATTCAATAAATATCAATCTATGTTTAATGCAATACGTGTAGGATGGAAGACTTTAGTTTATATTTCACTTCATGATATAAATTTTAATAATTAGTTCATTTTAATTTTTTGGTTGTATTTTATGAATACTGACTTCATTTTTTTCACAAATTTTTTATAACATTGTTTATTATTATATTATTCTATATCAATTTTTTTTTGTATTTCCTCTTCTTTCCAAAATTATAATTTAGTATATAATCTGCATGTGCACCCTATCGCATATAGCTCTAGAAAATTGTACAGAGTAATGAATTTTAGTAGCCATATATGATCTTGATAAATAATATTGTATATAATATTTATTATATAAGATAAAAAAATTTTAAATTAGATTTGAAATAAATCTGTGCGTAGCACGGGTGATTCTATCTAGTAATAATACATATACCATAAAAAAAGTGGCTATTTACACAAAATAAAATGGATTACATGTACCAAATAAATGGAACTACAATTAACAAATAAATAGATTACACATATCAACTAAACGGTATTACACATACCAAATGAGGGGATTACACATACTAAACAAAGTGAATTACACACATATCAAATAAAGCAATTACACATGCGGAAATTATGTTTGTACAATGTCAAATATTGACATCGTATGTACAACGTATTTTGCACGCTGGTTACTTACGCGCTCATCTTTGGCTTTTTCTCCTTCTTCTCTTCATCTTTTTTTTTTAAATTTTTTTTTTTGCTTTTCTTCTTTTCAAATTTTCTTCCTGTTCTTTTTATTCTCTTTCACTTTCACTCAACATACTTATTTATTTACATCAAATTCTATTTCTTCTTCTTTAATATTACAAAATCAATAACATTCTCTCTTTTTACCATCATTCCAACTTTTTTTTAGTCTATAATAAAAGAAAATTCATATTTTCTGTAATTCTTATTGTTTTCTATTTTTTTCCACAAATTCATTATACCTATGCGTTTATAAACAGACAGTAATATTCATACGAGAAAATAATTATTTCTAAAATGAACACATACATACATAATTACAGAACACATTCTTTATACGAGTTCGTTTGGTTTTCTTCATATTCACAATATAAAGTGAATACATATATATACTTTAACTGAACACATATTACAATGCAAAGTGAGCATGTATATATATAGTAACTGAACACATAATACAAATTAAAGTGAACACATATTCATAATATAACTGAACACATAATGCAATATAAGATGAACACGTGCATATACTCTATCTGAATACATAATATAATGTAAACTAATAAAATTTATGAGTTTGAGATATTTTTATAAATAAATTTGTTCACTTTTCATACTTAAATGTGTTCATTATAGTAAATAAATGTGTTCATATATGATAATCAAATGTGTTCATTTGCTAATGAAATATGTGTTCATTTTATGTGTTGGAATGTGTTCGCTTAACAGTACTGTACACGCGCACGTCCGTGAGAGTGGGTATACAAAACACGCGCTTTTCAATCCTGTTGCATGATTTCCGCATTATACATTGTTTTATACATTGTAAGTATTCTATGTTGTACATCTAGCAAAACTCATTATACATATTAAATAAATGGAATTACACATATCCAATAAATAGAATTACGCATATCAAATAAAGAATATTACACATACTAAATAAAGAGATTATACATACTAAATAAATGAAATTACACGTACCAAAAAACTGAAATTATGCATATCAAATAAAAATATTACATATACCAATAAAAATATTATACATGCTAAATAAAGAAATTATACTATTAAACACAACCAAAAGAAAGGGAAATGCTATTTGTACATACAACAGTGTCATCCACCCATTTTGCACTCATTTAAAATTGGCAACTTTTATAAAAATGTTGACAAGTTCCAACATATTTATAAAAGTTTCCAACTTTTTAAATTAGTGAAAAATGGATGGATATGTATTATTGTATATAGAAGTAGCATTTTCCCAAAAGATATTAGATGTATCAAACAAAGTGCGTTACACGTACTCTACATACTTATTGTTGAAATCGTTGAGGAGTTTTCTACTTGCTTCATGCAATACTCAAGGTTTAAATGTGGCAAATGTTGATATTGGCTCCATAATTATATTCTTTTTTTTTTTTTGCTAATTTTGCGGGACGAGATTTTTTTAAAACTTGCCCCATCTTTTATAATTGTTTAATGTATAAATCAAATTTACAATATTCTCATAATAGCACAATCCAATTCCAAATATTTGAACTAGATTTATTCTTTTTTGGTTACAGTAGATTACATTTATTATATTGATATCTCAATTATAATTTACTCAATCAATTTTTTTTAAAATTATTTTTTGTTGCAATAAATGAATGACTTACTATTGGCTAAAATTTGATATATAAGGAGATTTTTTGAAAAAGGAAAACAAAGAAACCAAATTGAACAACTCACATTTAGAAAGTGGAAGCCAACATGACTTGTCTCTTAATTTCAACTAGCAATTGGAGAAAGAAAATTAGGGATTTTGTGCGTGAATAAAGGACTGAAATTGCAATGTATTAATTCAACAATTAATTAAGAGTTAAATCTCAAATTAGTTTTCCATTTTATTTGCGTGAATCAAATTGGTCATTCACTTTAATTTTCGCTCAAGCATAGTCCTCCATTTTGCATTCCGTGAATTAATTTGGTCCACCCGTTATTTTTCTTATATAACTATGTTAACTCATGCTGATGCGTACGATTTATTGTTGTAACACCCTAATAATTACCTCTTTATGCTTAAGTCATATCGAGTTAATTATCGAAAATTACCATCTTGTTTCACAATCCAAGTTTGAAAATAGAGGATACGTGGAAAATAGGGTCAACATTTTTCATAAAGGGAACGCAAATTTAAAAACATCGGATTTTACTTGACGAGGTATAATCTTGTACACCAATCTAAGAACCTGTGAAATACATGCATTCATAAGATCATAGTAAACAACAGTTTCCCAATACATATATATAGTCTCACGTACACAAGTAATACACATACAAATGTAAATCCAAATTAGATATTACAATAAGATATTAGAATTTCTAAGAGAACTATAAGCTTGTACAATCACTTATAATTCCCTTATAAATTCTCTCGAGTAACATATAGTACATAACATAATAACACTTAATACACGAAAGTAACATAATCCGTAATGTTCTAAACTCCTGAGATATCCGAGCCCTCAATCCTCTTGTAAATCTGGGTCCGCTCACCTAGCGGTGGTATCTGTATCTCGATCTGAATCTAAAACAAATAGTGGTGGAATTGGGGTGAGCTCCACGGACTCAATAGGGGTATCACTCCGATTTGTTATAAAATAAGTGAGACATGCATAGTCCATATTAATGATATTTTCACAAATATATTCTTAATTCCGGAGTGTCTTACCTATACGCGTCTTGACAAATATATAAATGATGCAACAAGTATACAATAAATATAAAAAATATAAATATAGTTTAAAACATAAAAAACATGATTCGTTGCATATGTCATGTGTAACACCCCGACTTTTATTAAGTCTTAATTAAGTGAGATTAAGGGTAATTGACCTTGGTTAGGATTTAATTCGGTTTGGGTGTATAAGTTTGTTCTAGTCAAACCCTTATGTGTGACATGATTTAAGTGTGTATATATGTGTTCATTCTATGCTATGTGAATTACGTGTGTAAATTATATGTCATGATAATTATGTGTATTTATGTGAGTGTTCATTGTGTGTGGAAGAGTATGTTGGATGCATATATTGAAAGTGTATGTGTGCACGAGAAGGGGGGTTGAATCGTGCAAGTTTTAAAAATTACTTCTTAAAACCTTTACTTAGAAAGCTGTTTTTACTCAGAAGGTAGATTTAAGAGTTTGCAGCGGAAATAGCTTTCTGAGAAGATCAAGTTTCTGAGAACTCAGTCTTTCTGAGAAATTTCCTATCTGAGCAGTTTTAAGAAAAGCGACTTTAAGTTATAATCTTTTAAACACTTTCTGATTTTAATCAGTAATGTTTTCACGAGACTTCTTAATTAAAATCGAAGTTAAGTTTTTCTCAAAGCTTTACGCAATTAAAGAGTAAGGAAGAAAAGCTTAACACAAAGAGTTTTATACTGGTTCGGTTATAACCAACCTACTCCAGTCCTCAACCTTCAGTTGAGAGTTCTTAGATATTTTTCTTAATGTGCCTTCTCAGACAACACTGCCTTTACCAAGTAAAGGACTTCCACCACTTCACAACCCGAAGTGGATTTCCTTGCCTCACAATAGAGGACTTCCTTGCCTTAAACACTTAAGGACTTCCTTGCCTCACAACAGAGGACTTCCTTGCCTTAACCAATTAAGGACTTTGAACTTTGCCTCAAACACTAGAGGACTTAAAACTGCCTTCAAACAACGAAGGACTTAGCGTTTTTCCAGAAAGTTGTTTTTGCTTCGAAAATCAACTACTAAGATTAAGTTACAAACTTAATTTGACCCTTAGTAGACTCCTAGATTTAACTTACAAATGTAAGAATTTACACCAATTCAGAACTAGAAGATTTTGCAAAGTTAGAAGAACAATTTCGTAAAAATTGTCTTTCTGAGAAAGTTCTAAGTTTTCGCAAAATGATTTTCAATTCAACAGAGTTTTGGCACGTTTAATCAAGAGTTTTTGCGCAAGAGTTTCGTCACATTGCTCTGGAATTGAACTCATATATATAGGCATCAAGAGCCGCGAAATTAGAAGCTTTCACTTTGCTTATGTGGCTGTGTCCTTTTTCAGAACGGCTCCCTGCTACAGTCAGCGCGAAATGAGGAACTTTTCAGAACTGCACAGTGCGCGTGTTCCCACTTCCTTGGCTAGTTGTAGCGAGCTTTCTGAGACCGCTTGCACTCCCTTGAGTCCAGACACTTGGTTGCTTCTGAGTCCAACCTTCTAAGAGTTGTACGGACTTCTGAGGCTAACCTTCTGAGGGAAGACCCTTCTGAGAACTACTAGTCGCAAGGTCTTCTGAGACCCTTCTGAGGCGACAGTGTTCTTTCCTCAGAAACATGTTTTCACCTTCTGCGCTTCTGAGACATCCTTTCTGATATCTTTGCGCTATGATTTTATCAATTGATTTCAAGGCTACTTGATGTTTTGTCTTGGTCTTTTCTCATGGTATTGCACTAGCTTAAAGCTTTCTGAGACACTTAGCGCACATATTAGCAAAACCTTAAGTAAAATTTTATACTTATGGCTTACCTTGTTATCATTAAAACTTTCATAACTCTAAGAGAATTATGCCTAATTCTCTCAAAAGGGTTCTGGAGCTTACAATCTCCCCCTTTTTGATGATAACAACTTAAGTCTTAAGATAATAATTTTGCTTAAGTTCAGAAGTGTTTCTGAGTAAGTTCACTACTTATTCAGAATGCACTTTTGCTTTCTTAGAGACTAACTTAGCTTTCTGAGAGAAGGCTTCGTTATTTTCTTAGAAGGCTGTGATAATCAACAGTTCAAGTATGCAATGTATGATCACTGTTTGAGATTATCAATTACATAGCATGTATTTCATGATAAATGTATGTTTGAAATTCAGAAATACCAAGCTAAGTAAATCAAGAGATGCCAAAAAAAATAAATAATAACAGATAAGCATAAAATAGGTAAAACATGAGATGCCAAAATAATGATTTTTCATTTATGGTTTTGTAAAGATACAAAATATTTGGCTCCCCCTAAGTTGTTGCTCCCCCTAAGTTCTAGCCTAGTGTTTACGATAGCCAATGTACAATAATTTTATCATTTATCTACTCCCCCTTTGTTACATCAAAAAGGGTGGCTAAGACATAAACGCCATCATTGACTTAGAACTACTGCCTTCTGGCAATGTAGCGTAGCAGCTGGCATATCTCCATGAGAATCTCGCTCTGAGTCGCATTCGGAGCGCATTCTGGAGGTAGGTCAGAGGCAGTGGAAGGCTGTTGAGAAGATGAGGGTTGAGATGAAGGAGGACGAGAGACTTCAGCCTCAAGTACTTCATCGATGATATCCCTCGTTTGATATTCAGGAAGATCTTCTTCTTGGACACCTTTGCCTTCAATAGCAGCCTTTGAGTGTCCTCAGAAACCAGAGCAAGGTCTAGATCAGAGGGTTGCCTAGCTGATGGTTGCTCCATAGCATCAGAAGTCTGAGCGTCGTCGGAGAGGTTGAAAGTTGAGATCTGGCTATGCATGGCTTCAATGCATTTCAACTTCTCAGTTCGACCAAAGAAAGGCCGAAATTGCACAGAGGCCGAAATTCCAAAGGATGGAGGGGGAACCTCTGTGAGATCGAGAGGAGGAACCTCTGGTTCCTTCTGAGAGTCCTTCTCAGATAGAGTTCTTTCTAAGGAACTGTGGGCAACAAATGCCTCAACTGCTGCAACTCCGGCAGCCATGGTAGCGTCAGCGCCCACCTCTGAGCTGAGCCCAGTGCTGGTGGTCCCTGGCACTACTTCATGTGTTGAGACATGAGTTTCCTCATGTTCCAAAGGGATCTCAGAAGAGATAGGACCAACCTCGGAAGTTGGTTCATTGAAGGCTTCCTCATGCTGTAGTTGTTGTTCTGGTTGCATTTGAGCAGCTTCTGGAGTCTCAGAAGGTTGATCCAGTGCCTTATGGACGTCAAGCATCGTCTGAGCCAATGACTCAGCATTCACAGTGGCAACTTCAGTTGTGGTTGCCTCAGAAAGTTCCACCATCGAAACCTCAGATGGCTTCTTCTGGGGTTCTTTCTTGGAGCTTCCAGCATCTGGAGTGCGATGCTCAATGCGGAAGCTTGCCGCATCTTCTTCCTCAGAAGAGGAATCAGCAACATTTCCTCCGTGCCCTTGAATGTCTTCTCTGGTAGGGGAGACATTCCCAGATGGGGAGGAGTGATGAGAAGCTTCTGCTTCTTCTTCAACAGCAGCAGCAGCAGTAGTAGCGGTGGTGGCAGCAGTAGCAGTAACTGCTACAATTTCTTTACCCGTCAGCTTCGGCGGGCTCTGTTTCTTAGTGTTTTTATCCCCACTCCTTTGTGAGACTTTCCCTGATAATTCAAGGAATGCAGGAGTTTAGTTTTAAATTTGGTGGGTTTAAAACCAGCAATAGAATCAGAAATAGGAATTGAAGTAGAAGAAGATTTAAGAAAGGAAGGTGGGCCCCACAATGACTCTTGACCTAGTCACTCCCTATATATACACTAGTAACCCTCTCCAATTGAGAAAAACACTCTCCTCCTTCTTCTGAGCCGCCATAGCCATCTTTCTCTCAAGAGCTCCCTAAGCCATTGATATTCCAAACCACGAAACACCTATCAAACCTTACCCAATCCAGAAAATAAACTCATATTCTTAATCCTCTCATCAAGCCGGACCTTTTTACCAATTCCGTTTCTCCGTTTAGAGTCTCCGGCATCACCGGACCGTTCGTGGGGCTAGAGAGAGAGGTTTCCAACGAGAGCAACGTCGGGAAAGGGTTTCTCTTTGCATATTTCGAAATTGTCTTCAAGAGGTAGGGGTTAGGCATTCTATTTTCATGCATATTGATGATGATTTTATGAGATTAATGTGATGGTCATTTTTCCCATTAGGGATTTTTGTGCCTTATTATTATTATTATTATGATACATATGATGTATATATATATATATGCGTATGGCGCCGAGCTTCCTGGCAGCGTGAACATTATATATATATATCCTGGCAGCGTGAGCATTAGCATTATATATATATATAAATAAAGAAGAAGAAAAAAGAGACTGTTTATTAGTGTATGTATATTACTATTATATATTATTATTACATAAACTTATACCTATTAGCATGTATATTAGTTAATAACAGGTAGATAACAGGTAAAAATAATAATAATAATAATAAAAAAATAATACAGTAAGAACAACAACATGTATAATATATGATATGTAATGATAATAATAATAGTAACAATAATAGTATAGAAGACAAGATTGGTGATGAATAAAATATAAGAGTTTAAAAGATACTTAAGGGTAGAGTACAAAGTACAAGTAAAACTAGAATAAAGTGAGCTGGCCATCCAGGTTGCTTAAGGAATGTGAGCTGAAGTTCGTCCACCTGGTTGTAGACATTGAGAGGCAATACCCTTCCCATGGCTAGATTCCGTGGGAGATAAGTCTTGTGGAATAGGGACTGCATTTCCTCATTGTCATAGAGAATATCTTCGGATATCTCATTGAGATTGTTTCTCATTAAGCCCTTGATTTCTCCAGAGACGGCCATTTGGAAGAAGGGTTTGAGTTTTGAGAAGAGATAGAGAAGAACAAGAGAGAGAGAGATAGTGAGAGAGCAGATGGGGATTTGAAAAACGAGGATAGGATTTGGCAGAGTTTTGGTAAGCTTTAAGCGTAAAATGCTTAAATAAAACAATGCCATGAGTATTTATAGACATGGCTTGTAACTAGCCGTTTCCTGCCACTTATCCAAAAGTTACCGTTGGTAACTTGTTTCTCGGAAGGTACCTTTCTGAGAGAGGTGGTCCTTCTGAGAAACCCTCCTTCTGAGAGATGTTTCAGAAGATCTCCTTTCTGAGAGATGAGTCTTCTGAGAACAAATTTTCTCAGATAGAGTTTTTCTGTGTTTTCCTACTTCTAGCTCAGAAGCTTAGTTCTGTTGTTCGTCTCAGAGTCTAAACTAGGACTGAGGGGGGGGGGGTTTCTAAGAGAGAGTTTTTTAATTTCAAAGTACTTAGATACGTCTTAGATTGAGAAGTCCTTTCAGAACATCAAAACGATCCTCGGGTAAAGCTTTGTAAATATATCTGAGATTTGATCCTCAGTATTCACAAATTTGAGTTCAATGTCGCCTTTTTGCACATGATCCCGAATAAAATGATGTTTATATCAATGTGCTTGGATCGAGAATGCTGAATAGGATTCTTAGCTAAGTTGATAGCACTTGTATTATCACAAAGGATAGGGATTTTGATGTACCTTAATTGATAATCAAGTAGCTGATTCTTAATCCAGAGCATCTGAGAACAGCAGTTCGCACAATACATATTCAGCTTCAGCAGTTGATAGGGCGATCGTATTTTGCTTCTTGCAGGACCAAGTGATCAAGCATTTCCAAAGAAGCAGCAGCAGCCACTTGGCTTTTGCGATCGATCCTATCTCCAGCGTAGTCGGCATCACAGTAACCTACAACATCAGAAGAGCAACCTTTCTCGTACCAAAGACCAAGATTAGTAGTTCCACTTAAATATCGTAAAATTCGTTTAACTGCAGTTAAATGTGATTGCTTAGGCTTAGACTGGAATCTAGCACAGATCCCAACACTCAGTTGGATATCCGGTCTGGAGGCAGTTAGGTAGAGAAGTGAGCCAATCATTCCTCGATAGTTGCTTTCTGAGACTTTCTCACCATCCTCATCCAAGTCAATTACTTGAGAGGATGCATGGGAGTGCTCATGGGCTTGGCCTTATCCATCAGAAACTTCCTTAGAAGTTCTTTGGTATACTTCTCTTGGTGGATAACTGTCCCTTCTGACTCTTGCTTGATTTGCAATCCTAGGAAAAATTTTAATTCTCCCATCATGCTCATCTCGAATTCACCTTGCTTAAGCTTGGAGAATTCCTTGCAAAGACATTCATTGGTTGCGCCAAAAATTATGTCATCAACATAAATTTGGACAATCAAGAAGCTAGAGTCTTCTGAGAGTGTAAAGAGAGTTGTGTCCACTTTCCCTCTTGAGAATCCGTTTTAAGCAGGAAAGAGCTCAATCTATCGTACCAAGCTCTTGGAGCTTGTTTCAGACCATAGAGAGCCTTTGTAAGCTTAAATACATGATCCGGGAATGCATCATTCACAAAACCAGGGGTTGTTTTACATAAACTTCCTCAGAAAGGTATCCATTCAAGAAGGCGGACTTAACATCCATCTGATAGAGTTTGAAACCTTTGTGTGCAGCAAAAGCTAGCAACATTCTGATTGCTTCCAATCTTGCGACTGGAGCGAAAGTTTCATCGTAGTCTATCCCTTCTTGTTGTTGTTATCCTTGAGCAACCAATCTGGCCTTGTTTCTCACGACTTGACCGTTTTCATCAAGTTTGTTCGAAACACCCATTTAGTCCCAATGACGCTTTTGCCTTTGGGCTTCTGAGTAAGTTTCCAAACCTGATTTTTCTCGAATTGGTCAAGTTCATCATGCATGGCATTTACCCAGCTAGGATCATCTAACGCCTCTTCTATGGAATCTGGTTCAAGTCAGAAACCATAGCAAGATTTGTATAGTTCCTTCTGTTCTTACGCCACGTTCCGGACTGCCCAAACTTTATTCTGAGAGACGTTTTCAAGTCTCTTGAACCTCTAATCCTTTTAGGAGTAGGGTTCTGAGAAGGAGACACAGAGGGTTCTCTTTCTGAGTCATCAGAAGCTTGACCTTCTGAGAGTCTAGGTTCCATTGTATTTGGAGAAGTAGATTCTCTAGGTTCTGGAGCTTCAATGATGCTACTGTATTTTCTTTAGATGGAGATGGTTGTTCCATGGGTTGGAAATCAGTCTCATCATCTATAAGAATTTTCCTATTGCTTTCTCAGAAGTGATGTTGAGTTTCTCAAACTCATCTTCTAAGTTAGCATCTTTCTGAAACATGTCCTTACTGAGTTCTTTGAACTTAATATGGATTGTCTCTTCAACACATTTACTCCTTTTGTTATATACTCTGTAAGCTTTAGAGACTGAGGAGTATCCTAGGAAGTATCCATCATCGGACTTAGGATCAATTTAGAGAGTTTGTCCTTTGTGTTAAGAATGAAACAAGAAGAACCAAATATATGGAAATAGGAAATGTTTGGTATTTTATTCTTCCATAGCTCGTAAGGTGTCTTTTTCAGAATTGGTCTCAGAAAGACTCGATTCTGAATGTAGCATGAAGTATTGACTGCTTCAGCTAGAAACCTTTTGAAAGTCCACTTTCCAAGAGCATTGTTCTTGCCATCTCTTGAAGGCTTCGATTCTTTCTCTCAGCTACTCCATTTTGTTGAGGAGTTCTGGGAGATGAGAATTCGTGAGCAATGCCCAGATTTTCACAAAGCTTTTCAAAAGCATGATTCTCAAATTCACCACCATGATCCGATCTAATGGCATGAATGTGCGAATCCTTTTCAGTTGAAACTCTTTTCGCAAATGCTTTGAACTTCTCAAAAGTTTCTTCCTTAGAAGCTAGAAAGAAAAACCCAAGTGAATCTGGAGTAAATCAATCCACTATGACAAGACCATAGCGTTTTCCAGAAAGGGAAGCTGTTCTGGTTGGTCCGAAGAGATCCATGTGGAGCAGTTCCAGTGGTTTCTGAGTAGAAATACCACTTTTACTGGGAAAGGAAGCCTTGGTCTGTTTCCCTTTTTCACAGAAGTCGCAGGTTGCGTCCTTCTGATACTTAATTTCGGAAGCCCTTTACAAGTCCTTTCTGAGAGAGTTCAGAAAGAAGTCTCATATGGGCATGACCAAGTTTCTTGTGCCATAGCCATTTGTCTTCTTGCACAGAAACAAGGCATTCCACGTTTTGATCCTTTAATCATCCAGATGGATAACATAGATGTTTCCAACACGTTTCCTTCCAGAACGATCTTTCATTTGTGAGATTAATCACATGACAATACTTGGCATAAAACTCAACCTTTAAGCCTTTGTCACAAAATTGACTAATGCTTAATAGGTTGTGAGTTAAGCCATCGACCAAAAGTACATCTGAGATTTGGTGAGAGGAATCCTTACCAACATCTCCGATTGCAGTGACTCTTCCCTTAGCGCCATCACCGAATCGCACTGTTCCGCCTTTCTTGGGCTTGAGGCTTCTGAACCAGTGCTTGCTTCCAGTCATGTGCCTCGAGCAGCCACTGTCAAGGTACCACTGCTCATCGTGGTGGTGGAGCAGCGCTTGATGATGTACCTGCAGTCACAAAGTTAACAGATTTAGGTACCCATTCTTTGTTGGGTCCTTGCTTGTTAGCTTTCTTGGACTTTTGCCTTCTTTTCTTAGAAGGGTCATGGTTTTGAGAGTCAAAGACTTTTTGTTTGCCCTTTTCAGAAGCACTTGCTTTCTGAGAAGTTTCACTCTTCTGAGAGGGATTAGTCTTCTTAGAAGGCTTAGCTTTCTGATTTTCTTTTGAGCCTTCTGAGGCTTAGAGATTTTTCCTTTATCCAACATAGGACATTTTTCAGAACCATGGCCACTTTTAAAACATGCGATGCACATGCGAAGTGATTTAGTTAAAGATGGATCAATATCATTTGGTTCGAAGATTTCTTCATAACCAAGTCCACTCTTATCCTTGTAGGGTCTTTGACCACCAAGCAAGAGTGTCATCATTTTCTCACCCTTGACCATCTTAACTAAGTCAGAAGTGAGAAGCTCATTTGTCTTTTGTAATTCTATCAAAGCCAGTTCGGCTTTTTCAACAGTTACAGAAGACATTGTTTCTAAAGCTTGATAGAGGTTGTGACTTTCAAGATATCTATTTTTAAAGTCATCTCTTTCAAGCCTTAGGTTCTCTACTTCTTGAATTAGCCTAGCATTTTCAGCTTCTAAGTGTTTAAAAGGCTTTCTCAGTTTGCTGAAATTGTTGGCTAATTCGTTTGAGTCTCTCAGAAGCTCTTCATAGAGTTCTGAGATCTCACTGTATGAGTGTGAAAGAGGAGGAGAGTTTGGTACCTCTTCTGACTCAGATTCTGTTTCCAGAATATAGTTAGTACCGGCCATGAAGCAGACATTAGCTTCCTCTTCACTTGCTGACTCAGAGCCTTCCTCTTCTGAGTCATTCCATGTTGCAGCCATTGCCTTCTTCTTCTTTTTGGGAATGAACTTCTTCTTTCCCTTATTCTGAGGGCACTCCGTTCTGAAGTGGCCCTTTTCTCCACATCCGAAACATGTGGCATCAGAAGGTTTTGACTTTCCTTTTCTAGGAGTGATCTCTTTGTCTTTGCTTGGTCTTCTCTTCCAAACTTTCTTCATTTTCCTTACTAGAAGAGAGATATCATCTTCATCGGAATCTGAGTCTTGATCGTTTTCAGACTCAGATATTTCTTCAGCCTTTAGGGCTTTTGAAGTTTTCTTGATCTGACTTTTCAGAGCCAGAGCTTTCTGAGGTCTTGAGGATGAAGATGGTCCTCCAAGCAGTCCTTCCAGTTCGATCTCATGCGTTCTGAGCGAACCAAATAGTACATCCAAACCCAGCTGGTTTAGATCCTTGGCTTCCTGGATTGCTGTGACCTTAGGACGCCATTTTGCAGAAAGGCTTCTAAGGATTTTTCTTACCATCTCAGCGTTTGAATAAGTCTTTCCCAAGACTTTCAGTTGGTTGATGATATGGAGAAATCTTATTGACATGCTGTCAATAGTTTCCTCAGGCTGCATGCTAAAGGACTCGTATTTGTGTACGAGCATTGAGATTTTCGTTTCCTTGACTTCGTCATTACCTTCGTGCAGCATATGAAGTCTTTCCCAAATTTCTTGTGCAGTATCACATGACACAATTTTGTCATATTCTACCTTGGGTAAAGCACAGAGGAGAATATACTTGGCTTTGAAGTTGAGTTGTATCTTCTCCTTCATTTCTTGAGTCCATTCATCCTTAGGGACTCGTCTTGTATAGGTTCTGAGTGCTGGAGGTGCCACTCCTGGCTCAGCGTCTGTTGCAACTACAACATCCTCTGTAATTGTCTGCAGAGGCTGATAGTCTCCATTCTCGATCCTATCCCATAAGTCCAGACTGGTGTGCTTGATGAACAACGTCATTCTGTCACGCCAGTAGTCGAAGCTGTCTCCGAGAAACATCGGAGGTCTGTTTATTGAAGCCCCATCTGATATGAATGCAGCTGGTGAATTCATATTTCCTTTCGTGGATCTTTTTCCTTGACACTGCTAAGTGCTCAACCCCTTAAGGACCGAGCTCTGATGC
Source organism: Aeschynomene evenia (assembly GCA_013621005.1). Taxonomy (NCBI): domain Eukaryota; kingdom Viridiplantae; phylum Streptophyta; class Magnoliopsida; order Fabales; family Fabaceae; genus Aeschynomene; species Aeschynomene evenia. Next base: position 19,854,802 of record CM024268.1, read on the forward strand.
CAATTGAAAGTGTATGTGTGCACGAGAAGGGGGGGTTGAATCGTGCAAGTTTTAAAAATTACTTCTTAAAACCTTTACTTAGAAAGCTGTTTTTACTCAGAAGGTAGATTTAAGAGTTTGCAGCGGAAATAGCTTTCTGAGAAGATCAAGTTTCTGAGAACTCAGTCTTTCTGAGAAATTTCCTATCTGAGCAGTTTTAAGAAAAGCGACTTTAAGTTATAATCTTTTAAACACTTTCTGATTTTAATCAGTAATGTTTTCACGAGACTTCTTAATTAAAATCGAAGTTAAGTTTTTCTCAAAGCTTTACGCAATTAAAGAGTAAGGAAGAAAAGCTTAACACAAAGAGTTTTATACTGGTTCGGTTATAACCAACCTACTCCAGTCCTCAACCTTCAGTTGAGAGTTCTTAGATATTTTTCTTAATGTGCCTTCTCAGACAACACTGCCTTTACCAAGTAAAGGACTTCCACCACTTCACAACCCGAAGTGGATTTCCTTGCCTCACAATAGAGGACTTCCTTGCCTTAAACACTTAAGGACTTCCTTGCCTCACAACAGAGGACTTCCTTGCCTTAACCAATTAAGGACTTTGAACTTTGCCTCAAACACTAGAGGACTTAAAACTGCCTTCAAACAACGAAGGACTTAGCGTTTTTCCAGAAAGTTGTTTTTGCTTCGAAAATCAACTACTAAGATTAAGTTACAAACTTAATTTGACCCTTAGTAGACTCCTAGATTTAACTTACAAATGTAAGAATTTACACCAATTCAGAACTAGAAGATTTTGCAAAGTTAGAAGAACAATTTCGTAAAAAATTGTCTTTCTGAGAAAGTTCTAAGTTTTCGCAAAATGATTTTCAATTCAACAGAGTTTTGGCACGTTTAATCAAGAGTTTTTGCGCAAGAGTTTCGTCACATTGCTCTGGAATTGAACTCATATATATAGGCATCAAGAGCCGCGAAATTAGAAGCTTTCACTTTGCTTATGTGGCTGTGTCCTTTTTCAGAACGGCTCCCTGCTACAGTCAGCGCGAAATGAGGAACTTTTCAGAACTGCACAGTGCGCGTGTTCCCACTTCCTTGGCTAGTTGTAGCGAGCTTTCTGAGACCG
>CM024268.1:19867287-19887684 GCA_013621005.1 Aeschynomene evenia
CCAAGTGATAAGCATTTTCCAAAGAAGCAGCAGCAGCAGCTTTGTTTTCTGCGATCTATCCTATCTCCAGCGTAGTCGGCATCACAGTAACCTACAACATCAGAAGAACAACCTTTCTCGTACCAAAGACCAAGATTAGTAGTTCCCTTAATATCGTAAAATTCGTTTAACTGCAGTTAAGTGTGATTGCTTAGGCTTAGACTGGAATCTAGCACAGATCCCAACACTGAGTTGGATATCTGGTCTGGAGGCAGTTAAGTAGAGAAGTGAGCCAATCATCCCTCAATAGTTGCTTTCTGAGACTTTCTCACCATCTTCATCCAAGTCAATTACTTGAGAGGGATGCATGGAGTGCTCATGGGTTTGGCCTTATCCATCAGAACTTCTTCAGAAGTTCCTTGGTATACTTCTCTTGATGAATAACTGTCCCTTCTGACTCTTGCTTGATTTGCAATCCTAGGAAGAATTTTAACTCTCCCATCATGCTCATCTGAATTCACCTTGCATAAGCTTGGAGAATTCTTTGCAGAGGCATTCATTGGTTGCGCCAAATATTATGTCATCAACATAAATCTGGACAATCAAGAAGCCAGAGTCTTCTGAGAGTGTAAAAAGAGTTGTGTCCACTTTCCCTCTTGAGAATCCGTTTTTAAGCAGGAAAGAGCTCAATCTATCGTACCAAGCTCTTGGAGCTTGTTTCAGACCATAGAGAGCCTTGTAAGCTTGAATACATGATCCGGGAATGCATCATTCACAAAACCAGGAGGTTGTTTTACATAACTTCCTCAGAAAGGTATCCATTCAAGAAGGCAGACTTAACGTCCATGATAGAGTTTGAAACCTTTGTGTGCAGCAAAAGCTAGCAACATTCTGATAGCTTCCAATCTTGCGACTGGAGCGAAAGTTTCATCATAGTCTATCCCTTCTTGTTGGTTGTACCCTTGTGCAACCAATCTGGCCTTGTTTCTCACGACTTGACCGTTTTCATCAAGTTTGTTTCGAAACACCCATTTAGTCCCAATGACACTCTTGCCTTTGGGTTTCTGAGTCAGTTTCCAAACTTGATTTCTCTCGAATTGGTCAAGTTCATCTGCATGGCATTTACCCAGCTAGGATCATCTAACGCCTCTTCTATGGAATCTGGTTCAAGTTCAGAAACCATAGCAAGATTTGTATAGTTCCTTCTGGTTCTTACGCCACTTTCTGGATTGCCCAAGACTTCATTCTGAGAGATGTTCTTCAAGTCTCTTGAACCTCTGATCCTTTAGAGTAGGGTTCTGAGAACGAGACACAGAAGGTTCTCTTTCTGAGTCATCAGAAGCTTGTCCTTCTGAGAATCTAGGTTCCATTGTATTTGGAGAAGTAGATTCTCTAGGTTCTGGAGCTTTGATGATGTTACTAGATTTTTTTAGATGAAGATGATTGTTCCATGGGTTGGAATCAATCTCATCATCTATAAGATTTTCCTTTTGGCTTTCTCAGAAGAGATGTTGAGTTTCTCAAATTCATCTTCTAAGTTAGCATCTTTCTGAGACAGGTCCTTACTAAGTTCTTTGAACTTAATATGGATTGTCTCTTCAACACATTTACTCCTTTTGTTATATACTCTGTAAGCTTTAGAGACTGAGGAGTATCCTAGGAAGTATCCATCATCGGACTTAGGATCAAACTTAGAGAGTTTGTCCTTTGTGTTGAGAATGAAACAAAAAGAACCAATACATGGAAATAAGAAATGTTTGGTATTTTATTCTTCCACAGCTCGTAAGGTGTCTTTTTCAGAATTGGTCTCAGAAAGACTCGATTCTGAATGTAGCATGAAGTATTAACTGCTTCAGCCCAGAAACCTTTTGAAAGTCCACTTTCTAAGAGCATTGTTCTTGCCATCTCTTGAAGGCTTCGATCTTCCTCTCAGCTACTCCATTTTGTTGAGGAGTTCTGGGAGATGAGAATTCGTGAACAATGCCCAGATTTTCACAAAGCTTTTCAAAAGCATGATTCTCAAATTCACCACCATGATCTGATCTAATGGCATGAATGTGCGAATCCTTTTCAGTTGAAACTCTTTTTGCAAATGCTTTGAACTTCTCAAAAGTTTCTTCCTTAGAAGCTAGAAAGAAAACCCAAGTGAATCTGGAGTAATCATCCACTATGACAAGACCATAGCGTTTTCCAGAAAGGGAAGTCGTTCTGGTTGGTTCGAAGAGATCCATGGAGCAGTTCCAGTGGTTTCTGAGTAGAAATACCACTTTTACTGGGAAAGGAAGCCTTGGTCTGTTTCCCTTTTTCACGAAGTCGCAGGTTGCATCCTTCTGATACTTAATTCTGGAAGGCCCTTTACAAGTCCTTTCTGAGAGAGTTCAGAAGAAGTCTCATATGGCATGACCAAGTTTCTTATGCCATAGCCATTTGTCTTCTTGGACAGAGACAAGGCATTCCACATTTTGATCCTTTAGATCATCCAGATGGATAACATAAATGTTACCAACACGTTTTCCTTCCAGAACGACCTTGTCATTTGTGAGATTAATCACATGACAATATTTGGCATAAAACTCAACCTTTAAGCCTTTGTCACAAAATTGACTAATGCTTAATAGATTGTGAGTTAAGCCATCGACCAAAAGTACATCTGAGATTTGGTGAGAGGAATCCTTACCAACATCTCCTATTGCAGTGACTCTTCCCTTAGCTCCATCACCGAATCGCACTGTTCCGCCCTTTTGGGCTTGAGGCTTCTGAACCAGTGCTTGCTTCCAGTCATGTGCCTCGAGCAGCCACTGTCAAGGTACCACTGCTCATCGTGGTGGTGGAGCAGTGCTTGATTTGTACCTGCAGTCACAAAGTTAACAGATTTAGGTACCCATTCTTGTTGGGTCCTTGCTTGTTAGCTTTCTTGGACTTTTGCCTTCTTTTCTTAGAGGGGTCATGGGTTTGAGATTCAGAGACCTTTTGTTTGCCCTTTTCAGAAGCACTTGCTTTCTGAGAAGTTTTTCCCTTCTGAGAGGTTAGTCTTCTTAGAAGGCTTTGCTTTCTGAGTTTCTTTGAGCCTTCTGAGGCTTAGAGATTTTTCCTTTTTCCAACATAGGACATTTTTCAGAACCATGTCCACTCTTGAAACATGCGATGCACGTGCGAGGTGATTTAGTTAAGGATGGATCAATATCATTTGGTTCGAAGATTTCTTCATAACCAAGTCCACTCTTATCCTTGTAAGGTCTTTGACCACCAAGCAAGAGTGTCATCATTTTTTCACCCTTGACCATCTTAACTAAGTCAGAAGTGAGAAGCTCATTTGTCTTTTGTAGTTCTATCAAAGCCAGTTCGGCTTTTTCAACAGTTACAGAAGACATTGTTTCTAAAGCTTGATAGAGGTTGTGACTTTCAAGATATCTATTTTTAAAGTCATTCCTTTCAAGCTTTAGGTTCTCTACTTCTTGAATTAGTCTAGCATTTTCAGCTTCTAAGGATTTAAAGACTTTCTTAGTTTGCTGAAATTGTTAGCTAATTCGTTTGAGTCTCTCAGAAGCTCTTCATAGAGTTCTGAGATCTCATTGTATGAGTATGAGAGAGGAGGAGAGTTTGGTACCTCTTCTGACTCAGATTCTTCCAGAACATAGTCAGTACCGGCCATGAAGCAGACATTAGCTTCTCTTCACTTTCTGACTCAGAGTTTTTCTCTTCTGAGTCACTCCATGTAGCAGCCATTGCCTTCTTCTTCTTCTTGGAATGAACTTCTTCTTTCCTTGTTCTGAGGGCACTCCGTTCTGAAGTGGCCCTTTTTCTCCACAGCCGAAACATGTGGCATCAGAAGGCTTTGACTTTCCTTTCTAGGGGTGATCTCTTTGTCTTTGCTTGGTCTTCTCTTCCAAGCTTTCTTCATTTTCCTTACTAGAAGAGAGATGTCATCTTCATCGGAATCTGAGTTTTGATCGTTTTCAGACTATTTTCTTCAGCCTTTAGGGCTTTTGAAGTCTTTTTGATCTGACTTTTCAGAGCCAGAGCTTTCTGAGGTCTTGAGGATGAAGATGGTCCTCCAAGTAGTCCTTCAAGCTCAATCTCGTGAGTTCTGAGTGAGCCAAACAATACATCTAAACCCAGCTGATTTAGATCCTTTGCTTCTTGGATTGCTGTCACCTTTGGGCGCCACTTGGCAGAGAGGCTTCTGGAATTTTCCTCACCATCTCAGCGTTGGAGTAGGTCTTTCCCAAGACCTTTAGCTGATTTATGATGTGGAGAATCTTATTGACATGTTGTCAATAGTTTCCTCAGGTTGCATGCAGAAGGACTCGTATTTATGTACGAGCATTGATACCTTGGTTTCCTTGACTTCATCATTTCCTTCGTGCAGCATGTGTAATCTCTCCCAAATTTCTTGAGTGGTATCACAGACACAATCTTGTCGTATTCTACCTTGGGCAAGGCGCAGAGAAGAATGTATTTAGCTTTGAAGTTGAGTTGTATCTTCTCCTTCATCTCTTGGGTCCATTCGTCCTTAGGGACTCGTCTTGTATAGGTTCTGAGTGCTGGAGGTGCCACTCCTGGCTCGGCGTCTGTTTGCAACTACAGCATCCTCTGTAATTGTCTGCAGAGGCTGATAGTCTCCATTCTCGATCCTATCCCATAAGTCAAACTGGTGTGCTTGATGAACAGCGTCATCCTGTCACGCCAGTAGTCGAAGCTGTCTCGAGAAACATCGGAGGTCTGTTTATTGAAGCCCCATCTGATATGAATGCAGCTGGTGAGTTCATATTTCCCTTCGTGGATCTTTTTCCTTGACACTGCGAAGTGCTCAACCCCTTAAGGACCGAGCTCTGATGCCAATTGAAAGTGTATGTGTGCACGAGAAGGGGGGGGTTGAATCGTGCAAGTTTTAAAAATTGCTTGTTAAAACTTTTACTTAGAAAGCTGTTTTTACTCAGAAGGTATGATTAAGAGTTTGCAGCGGAAAATGCTTTCTGAGAAGATTAAGTTTCTGAGAACTTATTCTTTCTGAGAAAGTTCCTTTCTGAGAGATTTTAGAAAAAGACTTAAGGTTTGAGTTTCTTAAAAGCTTCTGATTTTGATCAATAAGGTTTTCACGATACCTCTCAAAAATGCAGTAAAAAGCAGGAGAAAAGCTTAACACAAAAGAATTTTATACTGGTTCGGTTATAACCAACCTACTCCAGTCCTCAACCTTCAGTTGAGAGTTCTTAGATATTCTTCTTAATGTGCCTTCTCAGACAACACTGCCTTTACCAAGTAAAGGACTTCCACCACTTCACAACCCGAAGTGGATTTCCTTGCCTCACACTAGAGGACTTCCTTGCTTAAACACTTAAGGACTTCCTTGCCTCACAACAGAGGACTTCCTTGCCTTAAACACTTAAGGACTTGAACTTTGCCTCAAACACCAGAGGACTTAAACTTGCCTTCACACAAAGAAGGACTTAGCGTTTTTCGAAGGTTTGATTTGATCGAAAATAACTACCAAGACTAAGTTACAAACCTAGTTTTACACTTAGNCTTCTGACTTCTCAAATTCAATTCTTTAATGTCAATATGATCAAATCAATTAATCAAGACTTAAATCAATATACAAACATATGATTTAAACCTTTAAAACACTTAAAACATGTAAAAATTAATATTAGAACTATATCAGAAGTATCAGACACAAACACAACAAATTGCAGATTTTACAAGATCAAGAACACAAAGCTTCTGACTCAGTTTTCTTAATCCTTTCTAAATCAATCTCATTTCTGATTTCTTTATCAATTCTATATGTTTTAATCTTGTTAACACAACCAAATTATTACACCAAAACACTTATATCACTAAGATTATTTATTTCACAAGATTCTTTAAGTTTTAAAAGCAAATAACCATGCTTCTGAATTCTGCAGATTCTTTCACAGATTTCAGAATTATCAAACACACCCAAAACAGATTTATGAATGCAAAATTCAATATGTATGAATTCAAGAGATAAAGGGTAAGAGAATTAAACAAGGATTTATACTGGTTCGGCCATAAATGAGCCTACATCCAGTTCTTCAATCTTCAACCGATTGAGTTCCACTAGACAAGAGTTCTTGAACAACAATTACAATCAATCTGATATATTTTTCAACCTTCTAAGGTTCGACACTCTCTAGATATCCCCTCTAGAAAGATTCTTGCTCCTAGGATGTACCCTCCAAGAAGACTTTCCACCTTGATATCCCCTCAAGGATTTTTCAGCAATCTTGTTCTTGACCCTCTTTCTTGTGACCCAATTGCAGAGAATTGATTTTCCAGATTTTTGATTTCTTCTATTTCAAACCCATTGAGCTTGATTCATCCATCTGAAATTTTCTTTTTCAGAATCTTCTTCCTTTTCTAATTGCATTAGGAGCAATGCTTCTGCATCTTTCTTGAAAGCTTGTTATCTTCCTTTTTTCTCTTCTTTCTTCTCACAACAATTCTTTCTTTTTTCAGCTCTTGCCTTTTTTTTTCTTTTCTCTCTCTTTGAGGAGTGTGTATGATCGTGTATTCTCACTTGTGTTTTCTATCTCCTTTTTCCTTTCTCTTACAGATTACAACTTGAGATTCTCTATATATATAGAGAACTCTTTCAAATGATCACCAACAAACTTTTTTGGGGGAAAACTATTAGCTAACTATTACAATTAACTAACCACCCAATTAAACCATGTGCTAATTAAAATTACATTTAACTAACTCAGATTTAACATATTTAATTTCAGAAAATTAACTTCAGCAAATTAAAGTCCTGCGCATGCTTTTGAAGTTTCAGAAGTATCGGCTATAGAACTGTTTCAGCAATCAACACAGTTCTCCAATCTTCTGGATTTTAGCTCCTTTAAATCTGATTCTTCTCAAACCAGTTTCTGAAGCTTCTGATCTTCCCCGGAATCTTCTGAACTACTTATTGCACATTTCTCTAGTGTGTATTACAAGATTATACATTATATAACCTATTACAACACTAATCCTATACTATGCTTCTCATATAAAATACAAACATTACACTTTAAAGCTCTAGAAGCATATATACAATACTAATAGTGGTTTATCTATTACATCAATCTTCTGATCTATACCAACACATCCACTGAAGCTTCTCAAACTAAAGTTATATTAGTTTTGTTATTATCAAAACCAAATGAGGGTTTACATTAACATTTCCGATTGTCAAGGACCACCTTGTCCGACGGTGAAATTGTCAAGGACCAGTTTGGGGTTTACTCTAGATTTTTCTCATTCCTTACAATAAAATAATCCAATAGAAAAATAAAAAAGAATCATTCAAGTCGAAATAAAAAGAAAACTATTTGTTTAAAAAAGCAATCAAAATTATAGAGAAAAGAGAAAGCAAAAAATCAAAAGACTCATCTGCAACTGTGAGACAAGGTCGTTGTCACCGCCCACTAGACAATGAAGGATAAAAATTAATCTTTTTTGAATAAATAAGAGAAGTAGAAATATATAATTATGAATAGAAACCAATTATAAAAATAAAGGAAAATTCGAAAGATTAGGAGGACAAAAGTATTAAAAAGATGTAAAAGACCTACAAAAAAGAAGAAAGAGAATAAGATGATAAAAAATGAGAAAAAAAAAACACGTAAAAGATTAATGAAGAAAAAATATGTAGAAGAAAGACAAAGAAAGAAAGTAAAAGGAAACACAACAAACAAAACGAGAAGAGAAAATATGGAGGAGAAAAAAATAGAAGGAAGTGGGAAAAATAATTAAGAGTGATCCTATTAGTATAATAAAAAATCGACCAATATAAAGATTTTAGGTCAAAATCACTCGGTTCACTGAAAACCATCTTCTTAAATGGAGTTTTTTTTTTTGAGTGAAATGTCATTTTGATCCTTCACTTTGTATACGTGAGTCATTTTGGCCCCTCACTTTTTAAAATAAACAAAATAGTCCCTCACTCTATAAACTGTAAATCACTTTGGTCCCTCACTTTTAAAATGATCAAATTAGTCCCTCACTTTACAAACTATGAGTCAAGTTAGTCCCTCTCATGAGACCAAAGTAGACAAAAAGAGGGACGAAATTGACTCAGTTTGTAATGTAGAGGATCAAAATGAAACACAATTTGTAAAGTGAAAGACCAATTTGCTAATTTTAAAAAGTGAGGGACCAAAGTGATTCACGATTTGTAAAGTAAGGGACCAAAGTGATTCAGTGTAGTGAATGACCAAAATGGTATTTCACTTTTTTTTTACAAAAAGGTTGTTTAATTGGCTGGTTTGATTACTTTTCTATTGTTTATCAAATATTTCAAATAAATCCAGAGAAGAGAAAAAAAGAGGTGGAGAGAAAAAAAAGAGAAGAATAAGAAAATAAAAACAAAAAAAATGTTTAGAAGAAATATGAAGAAAAGAAAATAAAGGTGGAAGAAGAATGAAAAAATAAAATAGAAATAGAAAAAAATGATTGATGAAGAAGAAAATAGATGAAAAAAAAATAGAATAAAATATAGAAGATAAAAGGAGGCATAGCAAGAAAAGAGAGGATAAAATAGGAATAATTGATGAAGAAGAAAAAATAAATAAATGAAGTTGAAAAGGTTGAGAATGAAGAAAGAGATATGTACATATATAAATATGATTTAATAGATAAATCTTTTTTAAGAAGCAGTTTGGCTACATGTACATCAATGATTACTCATCCTCCATACATCCATGTGGGTATAAAATGCTGACATGGCATGGAATCCGATGAGCATGTACTATTCACATGAAAAAAAAAATTCACATGTTTGGCGTGAGTATTTTTGTATTTTTTTGAATGTGCAATTGTGTGAGTTTGGTGTGTGCATTTTGTTAGCTCCAAGAACCCTTTACTTTATGGTTGAAGGTTTTGAGTGATAAAATTCTTAATTACAATAAAAGTTTTAATTTGGTTGGACTAATTGTTTGTTAAGTGTGTATTAGGATTTAATTAATTGAAATTATTAAAGACACACATCTTGACTACAATGGAAGTCCAAAGTGGCGCACAACAAGGCTTGGTGAACAAGCAATTCTAATTTTTGAAGACCAATACAAAACTTTTCTAATTAAGGAAAGTTTGGTTGGAAGACTCTATGATTTCCCATAATTTTATTTATGAAAAATACATAGAATTAAATAGAGAATCATCTTTATTAAAAATCTCTATTTAAATATTTATGTATAATATATATATACATATTTTTTTAAATTACCTTTATTAAAATAGAGAATCAAAATCAAATCTCTATTCTACATTCTCTCTCATGAGATTTTCGAAAAACTTTTAATATATATATATATATATATATCGAAATTAATAAATAAATAGAGAACCAAAATAAAATCTCTATTTTACACATTATTATTAAAGATTTCGAAATTATATATATAAGGAAAATCTAGAAAGATGTTGTATGGAGAAATAAATGCAAATGTTTTTAATTATAATAATTATCTAGAATTTATTCTATGATATATTTTTTGCATTTAAGTAACAGAATATTTTTACGAACACTTTAAAAAGATTATGTGAGACTCCTAAAGATTCTATAAGAATCTATAAGATTCTCAGAAGATTTCATGCAGAACCAGAAGATTATGTTAAAGATTCTACACGAAGTTAGAAGATCTCGGAAGATTCTATCAAGTATTTCTTGACTAGAAGATTCCCGAAGATTCTATCAAGATCCCGAAGAATCTAAAGATTCCAGAAGAATCTCAAGTTTCAAGATTCAAGAATATTCAAGATTCAAGAATCAACCTACAGAAGATTCCCTAGAAGACCATGTTTGGTGTTTTAGGTTTTTCAAAAAATGAGAAATTATGAAATCTTAATTCGTACCAACATGGAGACACACTTGTGGAGCAAGGGAAGCTAAAAAAACCCTAGCCTCCCCTCTCAAAAGTGGCGTAAGGAATGCTAGTATATCTAGCAAGATTTTCTAAAATAATGATGAAACAATGCACACCACAAAGATCAAGGCACGTTTAAATTCAAGGGCCAAGATGAAGTTTCCTTATTTCTTGTGCTTGGTTATAAAGTTTCCATATTTCAAGATCAAATATTAACCTTTGGATTAAAGGGAAACATTTGAATCAAGAGCCAAGATTAAACTTCCTCTTATTTGATCTTTTTATTTTTTGGAAGATCAATTTCATATCAAATTAAGGAGCTTTCACCATTGGATCAAATGATTTCAAATTCAAATCAAGGGTGGAAGATCAAGCTCATGGGTTTCGAAATTGAGGTGCTATTTTCCCTATAAATAGAAGACCCTTTTAATGCCTAAGAATGCAAGAGACCACACAAGCTTTCAAGTGCCAAAACTCTGTTGAACTGAACCCTTATTTATCTTCATCTTCAACCTCCAAACTCCTAACCTATCAAAGTTTTCATTTTTATTGGGTTTAAGGGTTGTACATCTCAAAATAGTGAACATTATTGTTAATCCTAGTTTATACTAGTTATCTGTGAGAGAAAAGCAAGCAAGGCTCAAACTTAGTTGCATCTAAGTTCTTGATTGTTTAAAGTTTTCATATTTTAAACAAAGTCCTGATTTTTTAGGCAAAAGACCTTATTGGGACTAAGGCAAGGGTAGAAAGTCCTTTGGTGTTAAAGTCAAGGTTGAAGTCCTTTGTTGTTTGCAAGGGCAGTGAGTCACCTTTGTTGGAGGTGCAAGGGAAGTCCTTTGTGGTTTTCAAAGGCAGTTAGTCACCTTGGTGAAGGTGCGGGTTGAAGTCTTTTGTTGTGAGGCAGAGGCAAGAAAGTCCACCTAGTTGTTGGTGGTGTTAGTGAAATCTCATGTGAATCCTGGGGACTGGAGTAGGCATGTAACACCCTACTAGATAGCCCTTAACGCTTAAGTCATTTTAGGCTATTTCATAAGGGTTATCTCATGTTATCATGTTTTATCTTTATATTTAAAAAATCACATGCGAAAAATACGTGGGAGTAAATTTTTGTAAATCGTTTGCGGAATAGAAAATAAGGGTCTTGCGCATAAATACCACGATAATAATAATAATCATGAGTTAATACTGAATAATACATATAACATAATTCAAACCATGAATAATCTCCCATACACAGTCAAACACAAAGAAATAAATACTATGTGTCATCCCATAGCCCGATAATGAGACTTATGAGACTCCACAATAAATACAGATAAATAAATAGTTGCCAGCTAACATAGGTCTGGTCACTGAAAATATAACTAAATAAACGTAGCGGAAGCATAAAAAACATAACATATGAATAAAGGAATAAAAGTATGTCTCTGATATCTAAGGAACTATATCATAAACTAAGTCTGCACGGACTCCTCATGTGCTTCGACATCCTGCTCTTGCTGCTCCTCGAAAAGGTGGGAAAAACATAGGGTGAGCACTGGGAAGTGACTCAGTAGAGGAAGCCGCCCCAGGTTTAATTATAAAATAAGTGAAGCATGAATGAGTTCATTTCGATTATAAGTTCAAAAACAGTCTTTCCTCGGAACGTCTTACCAACGTGCATCTGGTTCATTTTATTAATACATATATCATCGCATAAGTAAATAAACGTCTCAGTGTAGTGTACTAGTGCCCTTAAATCATAAACAATAAATACATCATAAAATACATTTCAACATGTTAAACATCTTTATCTTTCTTTAACTGTGAGACAAGCCGCCCTCTTGTCCTATCCTCCACATCACCGGCCCCTAGGCATGAGCTCATCCTAAACTAATGGGGAGAGGGGGTAATTCACCTTCCCTTTTGAAGGCTACTGTGTTTTTAACATAGCGTCACCCAGTGGCGTTTAACATAGCATCACCTCGTGACGTTTTAACATAGCGTCACTGAGCGCGTTTTGGTTATTAAATTTTAACATTACATAATCATAGGCATATAACATTCATCACATATATCTCATCATTAATCATTATATAAATCATATAATCATGTCAATAATTTAACTCATCATAAAAACAACACATATACTCAGTACAACATATATATATTTCATAAATAATTATATATTTCAATACACAAGTCGTATAACGCATTAGGAGCATAAAAGGGTCAAAACATGTCAATTTTTCATAAAAGGGGTGAGATACAGCGCGAGAAATGTGCCGGGGCGGTGCGACCACCGTTGGAGCGGCTGCACCACCGCCAGGGCGGACTGCCACTGCTGGGGCGGCTGCACCACCGCTCGGGCGGTTTCTGTCCGCCTGGGCGGTCGTATGTCGTCCCGTTCGCATAACTTCGCGATTTTCAATAATTCTTTCTCCAAAAAGCCATTTTTAAACATCCAATTGATGAAAAACTTTTCCCAAAACACATTTAACTCATAGAAACACTTTCTCAACACTTTTAATCGGTAAAAATGTTTTCTCTTTGAAATAATTTCACAAAAAGTAACCCTTTCATGCACCATAATGGGAAAAACGAACAACAATAATGATATCAACAAACACACATCATTATGCATGAAAATACAGTGAATATAAAATGTCTAGAACCCCTACCTCTCGTAGACCTCCTATGCTATGCGTAGAGACACCCCCTTCCTTCTCACTTTCTCTCTAGCCCCACGAGTGATACAAAGATGGATTCTTTCAAAAACGCAAACAGTAGAAGTGTTCTATTTGGTGAGAGGATTAAAAATATGTGACTTGTTTTGTGAATGGGTGAGAATTGGTATGAATTTGGGGTTGTGGAAAGGCTATGGTTTTTTATTTTGAGAGAGAGAGAGAGTGGAATGGAGGCAAAAGGATTGATGGAGGCTACCAAGAGTGTTTTGGAAGATGGAAATTAGGTTTTCTTAGTGGAGACATTGATGGGTATTATATAGAGATGTGGTGGGGCCCACACGTGACTTAAAAATACTAAAATACTCTAAAACGTCTCAAATAATACTACAACGCTCAACCAACTTTCAAATCTTTAAACATAAATTAAAAATACACATATAGGCACATAAAAAAATAAAATAAATAACATATAACACTTTAATAAGGAGAAATCTATCCACCCTAACCCAATTATATTCTAACCAAGGTCAATTACCCTTAATTTCACTTAATTAGAACTTAATAAAAATCGGGGTGTTACAAGGCACGTTGCCAAACCAGTATAAAAAGTTTGTGTATGTTCTCTCTCTTCCCTTTCTCTTTATTTAATTGTTTTTACAATTTATCATTGCATACACAACACATAAGGGTTTGCGCAAATCATCATCATATTTGTCTAAGTGTTAGAGGTTAAAGTTTCAACCTTTATCACTTAGAAGACATTAAAAGTAAATATATTTTCAAGATCTAAAATAGCATTGTCTATAGGCTAGTTTGTATTTTATTTACTAACAATCGTTTCCGTTGTGCAAGACAAGTCCAAGACTTGATCTTTATTATTAGTAATTTTCAGACACATGATTTATTGGTGTAACGTGATTTGTAACACCCTACTAGATGGCCCTTAACGCTTAAGACATTTTAGGACATTTCATAAGGGTTACTTCTTGTTATCATAAATATTTTTATATTTAAAATACATATACGCGGAAAATACGTGGGAGAAATTTTCATAAATCGTTTGCGGAATATAAAATAAGGGCCTTGCGAAATAATACAACGTGTATAGACGTAGAGCGAATAATTCTGAATAATACCACAATATAATAAATTAATCAATCAAAATCTCCCAGGTCATGAAAGTGTATGTGTGCACGAGAAGGGGGGGTTGAATCGTGCAAGTTTTAAAATTGCTTGTTAAAACTTTTACTTAGAAAGCTGTTTTTACTCAGAAGGTATGATTAAGAGTTTGCAGCGGAAAATGCTTTATGAGAAGATTAAGTTTCTGAGAACTTAGTCTTTCTAAGAAAGTTCCTTTCTGAGAGATTTTTAAGAAAACGACTTAAGATTTGAGTTTCTTAAAAGCTTTCTGATTTTGATCAATAAGGTTTTCAAAAGACCTCTTGATTAAAGTTGTGATAGAGTTTTTCTCAAAGATTTGGACACGTAATGAGTTAGGGAGAAAAGCTTAACACAAGGGATTTTATACTGGTTCGGTTATAACCAACCTACTCCAGTCCTCAACCTTTAGTTGAGAGTTCTTAGATATTCTTCTTAATGTGCCTTCCCAGACAACACTGCCTTTACCACGTAAAGGACTTCCACCACTTCACAACCCGAAGTGGATTTCCTTGCCTCACACTAGAGGACTTCCTTGCCTTAAACAATTAAGGACTTCCTTGCCTCACAACAGAGGACTTCCTTGCCTCACAACAGAGGACTTCCTTGCCTCAAACACTAGAGGACTTAAAACTGCCTTCAAACAACGAAGGACTTAGCGTTTTTCAGAAAGTTTGTTTTGATCGAAAACAACTACCAAGACTAAGTTACAAACCTAGTTTTACACTTAGTAGACTTCTAGGATTAACTTACAAATGTAAGAATTTACACCAATTCAGAACTAGAAGATTTTGCAAAGTTAGAAAAACAATTTCGTAAAAATTGTCTTTCTGAGAAAGTTCTAAGTTTTCGCAAAATGATTTTCAATTCAACAGAGTTTTGGCACGTTTAATCAAGAGTTTTAGTGCAAGAGTTTCGTCACTTTGCTCTGGAATTGAACTCATATATATAGGCATCAAAGAGCCGCGAAATTAGAGGCTTTCACTTTGCTTATGTGGCTGTGTCCTTTTCAGAACGGCTCCCTGCTACAGTCAGCGCAAAATGAGGAACTTTTCAGAACTGCACAGTGCGCGTGTTCCCACTTCCTTGGCTAGTTGTAGCGAGCTTTCTGAGTCTGTTTGCACTTCCTTGAGTCCAGACACTTGGTTGCTTCTGAGTCCAACCTTCTAAGAGTTGTACGGACTTCTGAGGCTAACCTTCTGAGGGAAGACCCTTCTGAGAACTACTAGTCGCGAGGTCTTCTGAGACCCTTCTGAGGCGACAGTGTTCTTTCCTCAGAAACATGTTTTCACCTTCTGCGCTTCTGAGATATCCTTTCTGATATCTTTGGCGCTATGATTTTATCAATTGATCTCGAGGTTACTTGATGTTTTGTCTTGGTCTTTGCTCATGGCATTGCAATAATTTATAGCTTTCTGAGACACTTAGCGCACATATTAGCAAAACCTTAAGTAAAATTTTATACTTATGGCTTACCTTGTTATCATTAAAACTTTCATGACTCTAAGAGAATTTATGCTTAATTCTCTCAGAAGGGTTCTGGAGCTTACAATCTCCCCCTTTTTGATGATAACAACTTAAGTCTTAAGATAATAATTTTGCTTAAGTTCAGAAGTGTTTCTGAGTAAGTTCACAACTTATTCAGAATTCACTTTTGCTTTCTTAGAAACTAATTTAGCTTTCTGAGAGAAGGCTTCGTTATTTTCTTAGAAGGCTGAGATAATCAACAGTTCAAGTATGCAATGTATGATTACTGTTTGAGATTATCAATTTCATAGCATGTATTTCATGATAATGTATGTATGAGATTCAGAAATATCAAGCTAAGTAAATCAAGAGATGCCAAAAAATAAATAATAAAAGATAAGCATAAGATAGGTAAAACATGAGATGCCAAAATAATGATTTATCATTTATGGTTTTGTAAAGATACAAAGAATTTGGCTCCCCCTTACAAAGAATTTGGCTCCCCCTAAGTTGTTGCTCCCCTAAGTTCTAGCCTAGTGTTTACGATAGCCAAAGTAAAAAATTTTATCAATCATTTATCTACTCCCCTTTGTTACATCAAAAAGGGTGGCTAAGACATAAACGCCATCATTGACTTAGAACTACTGCCTTCTGGCAATGTAGCGTAGCAGCTGGCATATCTCCATGAGAATCTCGCTCTGAGTCGCATTCTGAGCGCATTCTGGAGGAAGGTCAGAGGCAGTGGAAGGCTGTTGAGAAGATGAGGGTTGAGATGAAGGAGGACGAGAGACTTCAGCCTCAAGTACTTCATCGATATATCCCTTGTTTGATATTCAGGAGGTTCTTCTTCTTGTACAGCTTTACCTTAATAGCAGCAAGTTCAATCGAAGGCTGCCTTTGAGTGTCCTCAGCAACTAGAGCAAGGTCTAGATCAGAGGGTTGCCTAGCTGATGGTTGCTCCATAGCACCAGAAGTCTGAGCATCATCGGAGAGGTTGAAGGTTGAGATCTGGCTATGCATGGCTTCAGTGCTCTTCAACTTCTCAATTCGACCAAAGAAAGGCCGAAATTGCACAGAGGGTGGAGTGACTACCATCCTTCCCAGCTGAAAGCCAGAACCGATCATTGAGTCCGTTATGGAGAAGGTGGGACCTTGTTGATCAAAGGATGTAGGAGGAACCTCTGTTATATCTTGAGGAGGAACCTCTGGTTCTTCTGAGAGTCCTTCTCAGATAGAGTTCCTTCTAAGGAACTATGGGCAACAAATGCCTCAACTGCTGCAACTCCGGCAGCCATGGTAGCGTCAGCGCCCACCTCTGAGTTGAGCCCAGTGCTGGTGGTCCCTGGCACTACGTCATGTGTTGAGACCATGAGTTTCCTCATGTTCCAAAGGGATCTCAGAAGAGAGGAGACCAACCTCAGAAGTTGGTTCAATTAAGCGTTCCTCATGCTGTAGTTGTTGTTGTTGTTGCATCTGAGCAGCTTCTGGGAGTCTCAGAAGGTTGATCCAGCGCCTTCTGGACGTCGAGCATCGGTCTGAGCCAAGGGACTCAGCATTCACAGTGGCAACTTCATTTGTGGTTGCCTCAGAAAGTTCCACCATAGAAACCTCAGATGGCTTCTTCTGGGGCTCTTTCTTGGAGCTTCCAGCATCTGGAGTGCGATGCTCAATGCGAAAGCTTGCCACATCTTCTTCCTCGGAAGAGGAATCAGCAACATTTCCTCCATGCCCCTGAATGTCTTCTCTGGTGGGGAGACATGTCCAGATGGGGAGGAGTGATGAGAAGCTTCTGCTTCTTCTTCAACAAGCAGTAGTAGCAGCAGCGGTGGTTGGTAGCAGTAGCAGTAACTGCTACAATTTCTTTACCCGTCGTCTTCGGCGGGCTCTATTCTTGGTGGTTTTTATCCCCACTCCTTTGTGAGTTTTTCCCTGATATTTCAAGGAATGTAGGAGTTTAGTTTTAAATTTGGTGGGTTTGAAACCATCAACAGAGTCAGAAATAGGAATTGAAGTAGAAGAAGAGTGAAGAAATGAAGGTGGAGTTTTAGAGTTAGCTTTTACCAAACGACCACGTTTCTTTTTCCCTTCTGGTTGGCACGTCTGGGACTTGAAGAGTGAGAGGTGCTTTCCTTTTTCGGGTCATGGGTTGCTCAGATGTTGTTTCTTCTGAGTCTTCAGCAGCCTCAACAATCGTAGGAGCCTTCTGAGGAGTCTTCTGAGCTTCCTCAGAAGCCATACTCCGTGTCACCCTTGTTGGAGAAGGATGAGTCACCTTTTGCTTCTTTTTCTTCTTTTCTGGAGGATCGGAAACCTTTTCCTTTCCTTTCTCAGCCTTAGACGGCTGGATGAGACCAGCAGCTCCCTTAGAGGACTTTGCTTCCTCCTTCTTCTTAGGTGCCCCCGTATCTGGTACCTTTTTCTTCTTGATGTTGTTGAAGGTGACCATGGAGAACTTACTGTGGTTGAAGACGTATTCATAGTCTTCAAGTGGGAAGGAGAAATGGTTGAGGATTCTGGTCAGAAGGCTGCCGTAAGGTAGACTCGTGAGAGCCCTCTTTGGATGAGCCTGGTGCATCATGTAGTTGAGCACCATCCTCCCAAAATCTACTCTTTCCTTCTTCAGTAGATGGTTACAGCAGGCAGGCATCCATGGTGGTAACGTTCCCATGTCTCCAATCCGAGGGAGAAGGGTGTGTTGCACAACGGAGGAAGATGATTCTGGCCTCTTGCGTGAGATGAGGTACCTTTACCCCTTTGAGTGGTAGGCTGTTGCTACCAGTCAGAAGTGTCACGACTTCTTCTTCCGAGTCATCTACCTCCTTGACCCATTCTGGGTCGTCGGCGATGACAGCGCCACCATTCAAAGTCTTGAAGACTTTGTTTGATGTCAGAGAGGAGAAGCGGATTTGTTGGTCACCAATCTTGCTTTTGACCCCTTTGTTGGTGAACCTTTCTATTTGCGAATAGAAGGCTCTTACCACATTTGGGTAGCATACGTCTTCGGAGCTCATCATGGCTGCCATCCGGGTTGCTTGAGAAAGGTGAATTGGATTTCGTCCACCTGATTGTAGACATTGAGAGGCAATACCCTTCCCATGGCAAGATTCCTTGGGAGATAAGTCTTGTGGAATAGGGACTGCATTTCCTCATTGTCATAGAGAATATCTTCGGATATCTCATTGAGATTGTTTCTCATTAAGCCCTTGATTTCTCCAGAGACGGCCATTTGAAAGAAAAGGTTTTAAGTTTTGAGAAAGGATAGAGAAGAACAAGAGAGAGACAGAGAGAGAGAGCAGGTGATGATTGGAAAGTGAGGAAGGTTTTGGCAGAGTTTTGTAAGTTTTGGACGTAAAGTGCTCAAATGAAACAATGCTATAAGTATTTATAGACATGGTTGATAACTAGCCGTTTTCTGCCACTTATCCAAAAGTTACCGTTGGTAACTTGTTTCTCGGAAGGTACCTTTCTGAGAGAGGTGGTCTTTCTGAGAAATCCTCCTTCTGAGAGATGTTTCAGAAGATCTCCTTTCTGAGAGATGAGTCTTCTGAGACCAAATTTTCTCAGATAGGGTTTTCCTACTTCAAGCTCAGAGGCTTAGTTCTATTGTTCGTCTCAGAGTCTAAACTAGGACTAAGGGGAGGTTTCTAAGAGAGAGTTTTTAAATTTCAAAGCACTTAGAAACGTCTTAGATTGAGAAATCCTTTCAGAATATTGAAACGATCCTCGGGTAAAGGCTTTGTAAATATATCTGAGATTTGATCCTCAATATTTACAAATTTGAGTTCAATGTCGCCTTTTTGCACATGATCCCGAATAAAATGATGTTTTATATCAATGTGCTTGGATCGAGAATGCTGAATAGGATTCTTAGCTAAGTTGATAGCACTTGTGTTATCACAGAGAATAGGTATTTTGTTGTACCTTATTTGATAATCAAGTAGCTGATTCTTAATCCAGAGCATCTGAGAACAGTAGTTCGCAGCAGATACATATTCAGCTTCAGCAGTTGATAGGGCGATCGTATTTTGCTTCTTGCAAGACCAAGTGATCAAGCATTTTCCAAAGAAGCAGCAGCACCCACTTGTGCTTTTGCGATCTATCCTATCTCCAGCGTAGTCGGCATCGCAGTAACCTACAACATCAGAAGAACAACCTTTCTCGTACCAAAGACCAAGATTAGTAGTTCCACTTAAATATCGTAAAATTCGTTTAACTGCAGTCAAGTGTGATTGCTTGGGCTTAGACTGGAATCTAGCACAGATACCAACGCTGAGTTGGATATCTGGTCTGGAGGCAGTTAAGTAGAGAAGTGAGCCAATTATCCCTCGATAGTTACTTTCTGAGACTTTCTCACCATCTTCATCCAAGTCAATTACTTGAGAGGGATGCATGGGGGTGCTCATGGGGTTTGGCCTTATCCATCAGAAACTTCCTCAGAAGTTCCTTGGTGTACTTCTCTTGATGAATAACTGTCCCTTCCGACTCTTGCTTGATTTGCAATCCTAGGAAGAATTTTAATCTCCCATCATGCTCATCGAATTCACCTTGCATAAGCTTGGAGAATTCTTTGCAAAGGCATTCATTGGTTGCGCCAAATATTATGTCATCAACATAAATCTGGACAATCAAGAAGCCAGAGTCTTCTGAGAGCGTAAAGAGAGTTGTGTCCACTTTCCCTCTTGAGAATCCGTTTTTAAGCAAGAAAGAGCTCAATCTATCGTACCAAGCTCTTGGAGCTTGTTTCAGACCATAGAGAGCCTTTGTAAGCTTGAATACATGATTCGGGAATGCATCATTCACAAAACCAGGAGGTTGTTTTACATAAACTTCCTCAGAAAGGTATCCATTCAAGAAGGCGGACTTAACGTCCATCTGATAGAGTTTGAAACCTTTATGTGCAGCAAAAGCTAGCAACATTCTGATAGCTTCCAATCTTGCGACTGGAGCAAAAGTTTCATCATAATCTATCCCTTCTTGTTGGTTGTACCCTTGAGCAACCAATCTTGCCTTGTTTCTCACGACTTGACCGTTTTCATCAAGTTTGTTTCGAAACACCCATTTAGTCCCAATGACACTCTTGCCTTTGGGTTTCTGAGTCAGTTTCCAAACTGATTTCTCAAATTGGTCAAGTTCATCCTGCATGGCATTTACCCAGCTAGGATCATCTAACGCCTCTTCTATGGAATCTGGTTCAAGATCAGAGACCATAGCAAGATTTGTATAGTTCCTTCTGGTTCTCACGCCACTTTCTG